>OZ038504.1:68747086-68824586 GCA_964036315.1 Acanthosepion esculentum
AAAATTATAACATAAACATGTTATAAAATCACTACAAAAATAGCCATTTTGTTTCAACACTTCTAGTGTCTTATCAAGTGATGGTGTTGATTGTAGAACCACTACTCTATTTGCTCTACTCTGTATTGAGCACTCTCTTAAGAATAGTATTTGTTGGTTATTGGAATTTATTCCGTATACACCAATGCTATACTTGGGTATATATATATATATATATATATATATATATATATATATATATATATATATATATATATATACATATATATATATATATATATATTAAAATATATGTTGATTCCTTAAGTTTAGGAATTTTACAATGGTGTTCCTTGTCTATAATCTCAATCTGATCCCACAGAGGGCGGTGATCTCCCTTCTCTCTCCTTATGTGATCACCCATCACCCGCCTGATTTTTACACTTCCCCTCGTGTTACAGCTTTCTGGTGTTCTTGAAGCCTCACCTTAATTGGGCGGCCTGTCTCTCCTTTATCAGCACATATGCTAGGCCACAAAATCCCCTGAGCCGACCAAGCATAGAAATGTATACAATATGAGAATCAGTAATAAGAAGTGCCAGAGAAAATCGATAATAACAACAAAGTTGCAATATGGTTAAAAACTGGTAAAAACTGCAATGATAACAACAAAAATTGCGATATGAGCACGGGTAAAAATGGTTGTTGAAGACATTAGGTTTATAATACCCAGAAATTCATACACAGATGTCCTCAAATGGATAAAGGCGTTGGTTAGATCCAGTGACACGACCCAAAGAGTGTGAGTTCAATACGCGATTAAGGCAGTGGAGAACTTTGAGAGGGAAAATTAACAGGAGATAACTGATATCCGACATCCAATAAGCATGGCACGTGGAACTAGTGAGCGAAATAAAGGGTTCAGTTCGACATTCCAACCACCTGAAGAAGGCCGAAATGCTTTAATAAATATGGCGACAAAGATGAGGACAATAGTGTAAATAATGTACATAAGACCTCATCTCAAAAATATCGACTAATATTTTTAATTTTACAAAACAGTGCTCAATGTATATTTACAGAGCATAAATATTATAAATTTACTTATTTAAAAATATGATTCCATCGCTACACAGGAAATAGGATTAAATTAAAGTGCCTCTTGGTTCAGTTTCATTTTCAAGCTAATTTTAGAACCTATATATATATATATATATATATATATATATATATATATATATATATATATATAGTCAGTCTGTGTCTGAGGAGAACTGGCATATGCCAGTGCTGGTCTGAAATAGGCTATACCCACATGAGGTAATTTGGGATTTTTTGCTGTATAATATATATACTCTATTATAATAGATACATTGAACTCTCTCTGTGGATCAGTTTTAATATCTAATATAACTAGGATCTACCTGTATTATATAACAACAGATCTATTATCTGTACTATATATATATATATATATATATATATGTGTGTGTGTGTGTGTGTGTGTGTGTGTGTGTGTGTGTGTGTGTGTGTTTAAAGGCACTATTCGTCTTTTCATGATCATCGACGCACTCTGTAGCCGAGAGATGAAATCACGTCAAATCTAATGACGGTTTCCACAAGAGGAATGCAAATCCGAGTCTTGCCGGAGAGCGATATGTGTCCTGTTCATATCTATCTAGCACTTCATTCTCTTCTAGCTTTCTGTTTACTATTGTCTAAGGATATACCTATCTATTTATATATTACGCTAGTTATCTACCACATTCTGTTCCTATCTATCGATTTATCTATCTATGTATTACAGTCTATTGTCTGTCGGCAGGATTCGAGCCTGCGTCCCCGTAAGGAAAACCGCCATTAGATCGGACGTGCTTTGACCTCTCGCCGACAGCGTGTATCGATGGCCAAGCAAAGTTGAAAAGTGACTTTAAACACCTTACACTCCTGACATATCTACCCAATTTCGTCCGGAGAGTGCATATTATTCTCTAAGATTATTCGAATATTCAGGCCTGTAGACGAAAATAAATTAATATACTGAATAATATACTTAGCGTCTACTCAAATATGAGTATCCACTAAAAATAACGTTTAAGTAAAAAATATATATATACGGCTGATCTAATTTTTAAAACTGATATATATATATATATATATATATATATATATATATATATATATAATGCACTCTCCCGTCAGTTTCGACGTATGATGATCTGACAGCTTAATTGATTCAGTTATGAAATTTTGTGCAATAATCTTAAGTGGCGTTTAAGACCCTACAGTGATTTACAAAGGAGGCCACATATGGAGCAAGGGTGAGGATTGTGAGATGAAATCACTGTTAGATTGGCTGACGTTTTAGATCTTGCTCTCGCTTCTTGAAGATGCTTCAGACAATCAGAAACAATATGATCTCCATTCTACCCGCTCCATGGCTAAGCGCTCAAGGGTGCTATGTGGTATATTGACTACTGACAAGTTGCTTTTCAGCTTGTCTTTGTATCTTAGCCATGGGCGTCATATATTCCTGTAGCCCTGATCTAACTGGCTGTACATTAGGATCTTGGGTATCCTGTCATCAGGCAATCTCAAGACATGACCAGTCCCTCGTAACTGAGACTGTATGAGAAATGTCTCGATTCCTCCAATATTACACCTGTTAAACAGGTCTACGTTAGATGTCCTATCTTGAAGGTTAACTCCACAGATTGTATGCAGACAGCTTTTATGGAAAACATTCAGCTGGCGTATATGGTACCTGTATGGAATCCACGGTTCTGAGCCGTTCAAAAGGATGGCAAATACAACAGCTCTCTAAACCCGATTATATATATATATATATATATATATATATATATATATATATATATATATATATATATATATATATATATATATATATATGCTGAATATTATCACTTGCTAAAATTTTGCAGTGGGTAAGAGTATTTATATTTCAAAAGCAAAATTGGAAAAAAAATTGACGATGACCATCGAAAATCAAGATTAGATTTCGTCGCGGGAAATCTGTGTTCGCTTGCAAAATTTCTACCGTGAGAACTCCCCTTGGTATTGAACGGTCGGACATTTGATCTACTGATTGTACTCGGTGCTGGGGAGACGAGATCCTTTGAAGATGATCTGTGGTTATTACGACCTCTGGAAGCAAACTTTATTGAAAAAATAAACATATTTGTCGAAAAGTAAATAAAATACAAAATGAGACAAAATATTTTTCGGGGGTCGACTGTTGGACAAAAGCTTTTACAATCTCCTTCCATGATACTGATATCTGGCATATTTTACCAGCAAACCCCTATATCTTTCGACGTCCTATTTGGTCTCCTCCATTTTGATAAAGTCCCTCAGGGGTCGAAACACTTGGTAAATGAAAATTTTCCTTTTCTCTTTACACATGCACGCACACACACACACACACACACACACATATATATATATATATATATATATATATATATATATATATATATATATATATATATATATATTAAGACCTTTTTTGTGTTTATACGTTCTTTTTATAGATACAAATATTTAAGTAAATGCTCTGTTTATAATAAACAGTATTAACAACGTTTTCCTGGCCTGAATGTCCGAGAAATTCTCATAGAAAATATGCGTCCTCCGACAGGAATCGAACCTGTATCCTATACGTACCGTCATATAGCTTGATGTACAACATATATAAACATAAAATATGTCTTTAAAATAATTGTGTGACGTCATTTGTTTACATTTCGATACGCATTGAGCAGATATGAATGTATAAGGGAAAATCATGGAGAATTGTGTTTAAAAACAGTAAAAATCGACCTTGCTAACCGAACGCTCCTCTGTGGCCCAATCGGTAAAGGCACGTCAGGCTATATGACGGTTCCGTATAGGATACAGGTTCGATTCCTATTTCTATGAAAATTTCTCGGACATTCAGACCGATAAATGTTGTTAATACTGTCTTAAAAATAATTGTCGGACTTTGTCCATTTCATATATATATATCCTCTGCTTCTCCCTCCAACTATGGGTAAATAGCAGGACAGACTGGGTTCTATAGCCTTGGATGGCAACTGGTCTAGGAGAAGGACAACTATGAATTCAAAACCTGCGGAGGGTCGTTTGGGGACCTTGTGGCACTCAGTGCACCAGGTCTCTGTATTCGTCCCTTCAAAAAGTGTGGATGGCCCTGCACGAAAATTTCACCACTATAATCAAATCTCATGTGTTGGCGTCGGACTCTCAGTTTCTAGGAACTAATTTGCTTGACCCTCATACGTCGAATTCGATGATGATATATATATGAGGAATTAATGGATTCTATTTTAATCAGGCATTTTCTTTATTGCTCTATACGTTATTGTTAGTGAATACAAGTTTTTTGAGTATATGTCCTGTTTTTTTAAAAGAAAATTGGAAATTACGTCTACCGATCAGTACATTCAAAAGACTTAATAAAGAAAATGTGATGGTTTCCCCTATAAAGGTAGCGCAGGTCTGCACTATGCCAGAGAGGACACTCTCCTTCATTAAGCCTCTCAAATACGTAGGCCGGTTGACAGGGCCTGAAAATAACGTTTGATGTAATATATATATATATATATATATATATATATATATATATATATATATATATATATATATGTATATATATATATATGCGCGACAGACAGACAGAGAAAGTGATCGGCAAACAGAGACAAACAGACAGACGAAAGTCGATCGCTCCGAAAGTAATATCTCTTATTTTATTTATTGCGCACGATGTCATAAGCGGACTTTGACTTACAACAATGAATCATTTTTTTATATTGATATAACGTCTCACATGAAAGTGCGTACAAAGCAGAGATGTGTCATTAATTTTCTCCATGTGTAAAAAACATTGAACCTATTGACATTACAGAGACCAAACAGTGGATGAAAGCACAGTTAGGCTCTGGGTAATCCGTATCAATGAACAAATTGGCTCGTCCTCAATTGGTGCAATTATTTACAATGGAAGTACGCAGGTCCTTGCACATCACTTGCGAAAACGTATAACCAATGATGGGTATTATGTAGGAAAATGGTGTTTGGTAGCTGAAACTTTGCTCTGTCCAACAGTAGGGGAGGCTGTTGCATTGCCCATAGAAATAAATGAGGCATTACTTTCGAAGCGTCATCTGTGCGCTTGTGTGCATAAACTAGTAGATAACCTTTCAATAGATATAACTGATGCATCTACCAGCTAGGTAGGTATATATATATATATATATATATATATATATATATATATATATATATATATATATATATATATATACATACATATATATATAGAGAGAGAGATAGATAGATAGATAATGAGAAACTGAAATAGATAGATAGATAGATAGATAGATAGATAGATAGATAGATAGATAGTTGATAGATAGATCGACAGACATACAGGCTTTGTAAGTGTGTGCATATATGTGTGCGCGCTCAATAGCAACGCATTCTGTGAATGGAACATAATTAAATCGGGTTATAAACTAGAATAGAATAGAATATATCTTCCTTTGACAGGAATATTACGACAGAGGATGCAAATTTAAATTGTTTCGTTGCTTCCTCTATAAAATTTCCGACATGTGCTTCCTCCACTCGAACTAAAATCGACATTATATATCCTGCATACTTAGTCAGAAGAGGATAGATAGATAGATAGATAGATAGATAGATAGATAGATAGATAGATAGATAGATAGATAGATAGATAGATAGATAGATATTGAATTGGGTCTTATAGATAGATACTGAATTGGCTTAGATAGATAGATAGATAGATAGATAGATAGATAGATAGATAGATAGATAGATAGTGAATTGGGATAGATAGATAGATAGATAGATAGATAGATAGATAGATAGATAGATAGATAGATATTGAATTGGGTCTTATAGATAGATACTGAATTGGCTTAGATAGATAGATAGATAGATAGATAGATAGATAGATAGATATTGAAGTGGTTTAGATAGATAGATAGATAGATAGATAGATAGATAGATAGATAGATAGATAGATAGATAGATAGATATTGAATTGGGTCTTATAGATAGATACTGAATTGGCTTAGATAGATAGATAGATAGATAGATAGATAGATAGATAGATAGAGAGATAGATAGATAGATAGATATTGAAGTGGTTTAGATAGATAGATAGATAGATAGATAGATAGATAGATAGATAGATAGATCGATAGATAGTGAATTGGGATAGATAGATAGATAGATAGATAAATAGATAGATAGATAGATAGATAGATAGATAGATAGATAGATAGATAGTGAATTGGGATAGATAGATAGATAGATAGATAGATAGATAGATAGATAGATAGATAGATAGATAGATAGTGAATTGGGATAGATAGATAGATAGATAGATAGATAGATAGATAGATAGATAGATAGATAGATAGATAGATAGATACTGAATTTGTTTAAGTCCTAATCTGAAATGCCAAAAACATTTAACAAAATCTAGTCTGTACTTGGCTAATGGAGTAAGATGGACATGCCACTTGCTGAATTTAAGGGTAACATTTTGTGACGTCTTCATACACATGACGGAATAACAGAGTCTTAATAAAATGTAGTCATTTTATTTTATTTTGTATATTATCAATATATTTTATAAAAAAAAATAAAAATTATATCTTAAATGAATCTTATTTGTGAGAACATGAATGATATTTTTCGATGAGTTTTGGGGGATGACCACATGAAAGAAAATAATGTTTAAGATCCTGTGAACTAAACTGAACTGAGACCCGTTATTGTAGTACTGTGTCTCCCATCTAGGTACTGACCAGTTTCGGCGTTGCTTAACTTCTGTGATCGTAGCAGACCCGGTGATTCAACGTGATATGCCCGTAAGCCGTTACTACGCTAGAGTTCGTTAAGAACGTGATAACATTTGAATAAGCCATAGTAGTTAAAATTTTACACACAAACACGCACGCACGCACACACACACACACACATATATATATATATAAAAGTGAACATTGAAGTCAACATTCAGAGGCGACTGGCTGTTTCATGCTAGACGCAATCGTCAGGCGGGCTGACGATTACGTCCAGCATGAAACAGCCTGTCGCCTCTGACTGTTGACTTCAATGTTCACTTTTATATTTATATTTGCATACGTTCTTTCTCTGATATTGAACGTATCTATCCCGTAAATATAGCACACCCTAAAACTATTTCTTCATATATATATATATATATATATATATATATATATATATATATATATATATAACAGACAATGAATGTCTATTATGTTCGGTCATGAGCCGTTCTAAACTTAGTACAGTTGCTTTTACTTCGGGTGAAAATAAAGATAAAAATGGTTCAACATTTGCATATTTTTATTTAGCTGTTCCTTGATCTAAGCTTTCCAGATCTTCACATCTTCAGAGTGGTTATACAAAGATATCCCCCATCAAATATCATATTCTGTTATGTTGACATAGATAGATAGATAGATAGATAGATAGATAGATAGATAGATAGATAGATAGATAGATAGATAATGAACAGACGAAGATAGATAGATAGATAGATAGATAGATAGATAGATAGATAGATAGATAGATAGATAACAGCGTGAGATAGATAGATAGATAGATAGATAGATAGATAGATAGATAGATAGATAGATAGATAATAACAGCGTGAGATAGATAGATAGATAGATAATGAACAGACGAAGATAGATAGATAGATAGATAGATAGATAGATAGATAGATAATAACAGCGTGAGATAGATAGATAGATAGATAGATAGATAATGAACAGACGAAGATAGATAGATAGATAGATAGATAGATAGATAGATAGATAGATAGATAATAACAGCGTGAGATAGATAGATAGATAGATAGATAGATAGATAGATAGATAGATAGATAATAACAGCGTGAGATAGATAGATAGATAGATAGATAGATAGATAGATAGATAATGAACAGACGAAGATAGATAGATAGATAGATAGATAGATAGATAGATAGATAGATAATGAACAGACGAAGATAGATAGATAGATAGATAGATAGATAGATAGATAATGAACAGACAAAGATAGATAGATAGATAGATAGATAGATAGATAGATAGATAGATAGATAATAACAGCGTGAGATAGATAGATAGATAGATAGATAGATAGATAGATAGATAGATAGATAGATGGATGGATAGATGGATGGATAGATAGATAGATAGATAGATAGATAGATAGATAGATAATGAACAGACGAAGATAGATAGATAAATAGATAGATAGATAATAACAGCGTGAGATAGATAGATAGATAGATAGATAGATAGATAGATAGATAGATAGATAGATAGATAGATAGATAGATAGATAATGAACAGACGAAGATAGATAGATAGATAGATAGATAGATAGATAGATAGATAGATAATAACAGCGTGAGATAGATAGATAGATAGATAGATAGATAGATAGATAGATAATGAACAGACGAAGATAGATAGATAGATAGATAGATAGATAGATAGATAGATAGATAGA
Organism: Acanthosepion esculentum; assembly: GCA_964036315.1. Lineage (NCBI taxonomy): Eukaryota > Metazoa > Mollusca > Cephalopoda > Sepiida > Sepiidae > Acanthosepion > Acanthosepion esculentum. Next base: position 68,755,670 of record OZ038504.1, read on the forward strand.
TAGATAGATATATAGATAGATAATAACAGCGTGAGATAGATAGATAGATAGATAGATAGATAGATAGATAGATAGATAGATAGATAGATAGATAATGAACAGACGAAGATAGATAGATAGATAGATAGATAGATAGATAGATAGATAGATAATAACAGCGTGAGATAGATAGATAGATAGATAGATAGATAGATAGATAGATAGATAATGAACAGACGAAGATAGATAGATAGATAGATAGATAGATAGATAGATAGATAGATAGATAGATAGATAGATAATAACAGCGTGAGATAGATAGATAGATAGATAGATAGATAGATAGATAGATAGATAGATAGATAGATAGATAGATAGATAGATAGATAAAAGTTGGTTACTTAATCCTAAAATGATTTATATTCGCTTTTCAAGTGCTATTTTGTATTTTCTCAAGAAATGTCCATGCTGGAAGAGACATTTTGATAACTTACCGATTTATGAGCTCTGAAATTGGGAAATATGTTTGATTAAATAGAGATAAGGAATAGTGATCAATAAAGCCATATTGAACGTAAATACTTATTGAATAATTGCCTTGTCCAAACAGTCGTGGAGAAGGAGTCACGGTTTTAAGTGAACGATAAAAAAATGCTGAAAACCCGCCTGACAGTTTCACTCGTCCTTTCATATCAAACAGTGAAACGTGTAAACATTTTGTCATTCGCCTCAAATACCCGAGAGGCTAATTTTTATAAACACGCAGTTAATTTTGTCTTTACTGAATTTAGTAGTGACTCTCTCTCTCTCTCTCTCTCTCTCTCTCTCTCTCTCTCTCTCTCTCTCTATCTATCTATCTATCTATCTATTCCCTCACTCTCTCTTTATCTATCTATCTATTAATCTCCCTCGTTGTCTCATTCTTTCTGGTTATCGCTTTCCCTCTCCCTTACTTTCTCTTATTTTCTTGTTTTGCACACACTCTTTTTTCATTCCGACATTCACTCACATCCTTTCTCCCCTGCACTCGCACATTCTCTCTCTCTCTCTCTCTCTCTCTCTATATATATATATATATATATATATATATATATATATATATATATATATATATATATATATGTATCAATTTAATTACATATATATATATATATATATATATATATATATATATATATATATATATATATATATATATATATATAGTTTACGAAAAACTAGGTAATCCGTATGGGTAGACCCAAGGAGGATAAAATCCAGAGAGCTCAATGTAAATCAGAGCTAATAATTTAAATAAAAACAGACCACTTTAAGGTTCCATGTAATAAATTATTTCACCACAGCCCTTTTAAAGGACCGCGGATCATCAGATTTTACTTCCAAAGGTTTCGTTTTAACCTTTGGAAGTAAAATCTGAGGATCCCCGGTCCTTTAAAAGGGCTGTGGTGAAATAATTTATTATATGGAACCTTAAAGTGGTCTGTTTTTATTTAATATATATATATAGTCAAACCTAATGAGCCAGACACATCTACCAAGGTTTCACTTAGGCAGATCTGCCTAAGTGAAACCTTGGTAGGTTTGTCTGGCTCATTAGGTTTGACTAGGTTTGCTCTACGTTTGTATCGAGCTCTTTAGTTAGTTGTTTACTCGTATCGGGGTTTTTTCTTTGGGCCTTGAACCTGTATCTGTGCGATTATTTTCGACAGACTTTCATGTTCCTGGCTCTTTCTTTTTTTAAAACCTTTTTTCCCTTCGTGATTGATTTGGCTATTGATAAATCAAGAGTTCGAAGGTTTTTCGACACGAGTATAGTTACCTATATATATATATATATATATATATATATATATATATATATATATATAGATAGATAGATAGATAGATAGATATACATATATATATATATATACATATATATATATATATTTAAAGACATTTATGATATGTTTAACGTTCTTTTTATAGATTTAAGTATTTAAGCAAATGGTCTGTTTTATAATAAACAGTATTAAATAACATTTATTATAAAACAGAGCATTTGCTTAAATACTTTCTTTTTATAGAATGAAGTATTTAAGCAAATGGTCTGTTTTATAATAAACAGTATTAAATAACATTTATTATAAAACAGAGCATTTGCTTAAATACTTTCTTTTTATAGAATGAAGTATTTAAGCAAATGGTCTGTTTTATAATAAACAGTATTAAATAACATTTATTATAAAACAGAGCATTTGCTTAAATACTTTCTTTTTATAGAATGAAGTATTTAAGCAAATGGTCTGTTTTATAATAAACAGTATTAAATAACATTTATTATAAAACAGAGCATTTGCTTAAATACTTGTATCTATAAAAAGAACGTTAAACATATTATAAATGTCTTTAAATAAATTGTCGGACTTTGTCCAATTCAAATATATATATATATATATATATATATATATATATATATATATCGCTTGTTCCCTCGCCCTCTTATTCTTTCTAGCTATCCCGTTCTACTTTCTAATTTTGCCTCGGTTGCACACTGCTTCTTGTGGACTTTCGATAGCTGTGCTAGCACGAAGCCACAAGTCATCGTGACCGAGGGTTTGAGTGTGCTGGCCTTGTTCAAATTGTTGATCACACTAGATAACACGCTCTCTCCCAGAAACTGTGACTAAGGTCTGCTCAGCATACTTGCAGTATAAACCAAAAGTGGGCTCTGTTGGTGTTGAGTAAAAACAAATGTGCCTGAGCGAGCGTCTACTATAGGGTTTGGCTAGCCGCCCTAGTAGACGGGTATCCTCGAATACAAGTGGCCAGCTATTATATATATATATATATATATATATATATATATATATATATATATATATATATATATAGGGTATCCGTAAAGTTCGTGTGCAGTTTAAAAAATTTATAACTTTATTTGTATTTGCGATAGAAATAATCTGTAAAAAATGTTATAAAGTTTAATGTACCTAGTTTTAAGTATAGCTAAAATAACTAATGTGATTTCAGGCATTACTGTAAATCAGTTGGCAAATGTTTTCCGTGAACTGCAAAATCGTATTACCCTTTGTATTGCTAATGATGGAGGACATGTGGAAACTTAAATAAAATTTCAATAAAACCTTAAAAAATATAGATTTACTTCTTTCTAATACTTTTTACAAATTATTTCTATCGCAAATACAAATAAATTTTTTAAAGTGCACACGAACTTTATGGACACCCTGTGTGTGTGTGTGTGTGTGTGTGTGTGTGTGTGTGTGTGTGTGTGTGTGTGTGTGTGTGTGTGTCTCTCTCTGTGTGTGTGTGTGTTTGTCTGTGTATCTGTGTGTATGTGTGTGTGTCTGTGTGTGTGTCTGTGTGTGTGTGTGTGTGTCTGTGTATCTGTGTGTGTGTGTGTGTGTGCGTGTGTCTCTCTCTCTCTCTCTCTCTCTCTCTCTGTGTGGGTGTGTATGTGTGTGTGTCTATGTGTGTGTGTCTGTGTGTGTCTGTGTATCTGTGTGTGTGTGTCTGTGTGTGTGCGTGTGTCTCTCTCTCTGTGTCTCTGTGTGTGTGTGTGTATGTGTGTGTGTCTCTTTGTGTGTGTCTGTGTGTGTGTGTGTGTCTGTGTATGTGTGTGTGTCTGTGTGTGTGCGTGTGTCTCTCTGTGTGTGTGTGTGTGTGTATGTGTGTGTGTCTGTGTGTGTGTGTGTGTGTGTGTGTGTCTGTGTATCTGTGTGTGTGTGTGCGTCTGTGTGTGTGCGTGTGTCTCTCTCTCTCTCTCTGTCTCTGTGTGTGTGTGTGTGTGTCTCTGTGTGTGTGTGTGTGTGTGTGTGTGTGTGTGTGTGTGTGTGTGTGTGTGTGTGTGTGTGCATGATAATATGCACCTGAAAGTGAAATGTTAAACTATTATTTTTGTCTTACTAATAAATGTCAGACAAGTCAACACACGATTGCAAATATGCCCAAGTATACGTCAGTGTGTCTAAAGACGGACACTGGTAGACATTGTTTGAGGCTGATTAACCGAAAAGAAATCCGTCAGGCTCAATGTCACCTGGCAGCGTTTTGAATTTCGGTGAAGATGATTGAAATGTGGAAGCGTACGTGAGGCGGGGAGAAGGGAAAAAGAGACATTTGTTTCGTAAACAGCGTTCATATTTGAATCTGCGTTGATGTGCTTGTGTAGATATGTGGGTTCCGGAGGGGAGTAAGGGCTCTGTGCATGTTTACGAATCGTAATCAGGTGGCATTTTTTTTTATTTTCCACTTGCCATCAATGTCATTAAATTATTTCATTTCAACCTTTCATTATTTGTTATCAGCTTATCACTAACGAGCCATCAAAGGCTGTTCCTATCTATCTATCTATCTATCTATCTCGATATATATATATATATATATATATATATATATATATATATATATATATATATATATATATATATATATATACTATTTTAAAAACAAGGAATTTATTAATGGTAATAGTCTCTAAGGCCCTTTCGTCCAACATCTCACCGGGAGAAAATCGTTTGAAATATTGATAAATTAAGCGGAAAGAACACCAACGAAAATGAAGAGCAAAAAAAGGGGGGAAACACGCTAAAATCAATAACGTATAAGTATATATACTTATAACGAGGGGAGGGGAAATTGCGTGTAAATAATTAGCGATGGACAGTTAAAATAAAATATCTCCCAACAAATTAAGGGACTTCACAAAATCCTTCTGCCGGCAAAGAGAAGGTTTCCTTAATCCTCTACAGATTGATTCCAAAGTCTTCAAATGATTGTTGGAACCAGCTATGTGAATTAATTTTGAACCAAACTTTCCCCCTTTTTGTGACTCTTCATTTTCGTTGCTGTTCTTTTCGTTTAATTTATCAATTTTTCCAACGATTTTCTCCTGATGAGATGTTAGACGAAAGGGCCTTAGGGACTATTACCATTAATAAATTCCTTGTTTTTAAAATAGTATATAGATTTTGTACCTCCAAGCATTTGTTTACATATATATATATATATATATATATATATATATATATATATATATATATATCCCTATCTCTCTCTCTCTATATATATATATATCTATATATATATCCCTATCTCTCTCTCTCTCTCTCTATATATATATATATATATATATATATATATATATATATATATATATAGCTAGCTTAGTCAGCCTGTTCCTATCTATCACAGTCTATTGATATATCTTTCTTTATTTCTGCCTACATCTATCTATCTATTTCAATTTATTCATATCTATGTAGCGATCTCACTCTGTTTCTATCACAGACTATCCCTCTATCTAGCCCAGTCTGTTCCTATCTATCTATCTATCTCGATCTGTTCCTATCAATATTCCTCCATCTATTCCTATGTCGTTCTGTTTCTATCTAGCTAGCTAGCAAGCTAAGTCTGTGACTATTTATCTCTCACAATCTATTCATATAACGCTATCTATCTATCTATCTATCTCGGTTTGTTCCTATCAATATGTCTAAGTCTGTTCCTATCTATCTATCTATCTATCTATCTATCTATCTCAGTCTGTTCCTATCTATCTAGCGCAGTCAGTTCCTATCTATCTATCATTGTCCATCTATTCCCATGTCGCTTTCTCACTCTGTTTCTTTCTATGTCTGTTCATATCTATCTATCTATCTATCTATCTAGTCTCAGTCTGTTCCTATCTATCTATCAACATCTATTCATATATATCTTCCTCTATCTATCTATCTATCTGTCTATCTGTCTAGCTGTCTATCTATCACAGTCTGTTCCTATCTATCTAGCGCAGTCAGTTCCTATCAATCTATCTATCATTGTCCATCTATTCCCATGTCGCTTTCTCACTCTGTTTCTTTCTATGTCTATTCATATCTATCTATCTATCTATCTATCTATCTATCTATCTATCTAGTCTCAGTCTGTTCCTATCTATCTATCAACATCTATTCATATATATCTTCCTCTATCTATCTATCTATCTATCTATCTCACTCCGTTTCTATCTATGTCTGTTCATATCGATCTATGTTTATTTGTTTTGTTTTTTGTTTGTTTGTTTGTTTTTGTTTTATTCGGTATCACCCCAAGCAAGGCAATACAGCCACTAGTACTGGGTGTGCAGGAATTTGAAACAGAAACATTAGTAATAAAGAGAAAGCGAAAAGATTAATCGGGGAGGGGGGTGTAGCTAGCAATTGATATTACATTTAAATATTTGCAGATTAAAGTTAGTTGGAAAGCATGAAGCCAGGAGGGAGTTCTACAAACGAGAAGTGTGTAATACGAAATTGTTAACATAGAAGTTACGGCTACATCTAACCATCCCAACTGTAAATTGATGCGATCTCGGCGCCATTCTCGTATTGCGTTTAAGTTCAAAAAGTCTTGGTCACATGGCGAGGAGCTCACCCGAACAATTACCATGAAAGTATTTGTCCAAAAAAAATGCACAGAGAGGAAACCTTCAGGACCAATAATATTGCTGATTCTTCTTGGGATCTTATCAAGAAGCTCCAGGGAAATAACAGTGACACCGGACCGTATAAGGCAGCAATATTCTAAGTGTTATGGGAACTTATCTGTAACGACAATGAACTCTTCCTGTGTTATAGTGAAAGACACCTAGTCTATAGAGAATAGACTCTCCCATCTATTATAAGTAGGAGTCAGTCGTAGTCGAAGGGAAAAAGTAGTGAGCGACCACAACTCGATTACTCTGCGTAATAATTAATATTACAAGTTCCTAACGTTTTTGTACGTTTAACCTATTTAGGACGAATTTAGTCCGAATACAGTTTCCACTGAGGAAATAACTCCACAACATCCTGACAGTATAAAGACTGATCCTCTCAAGAGAGACGATAGAGAACGGAAGTGGAACGAGTCGAGACGGAACGAGTCGAGACAATAGTAGTTCACTCTAAACCAGACTGACAGTCATTACTAATACCTTCAACTTCTTGTATTATATTTCTGTTTAATATATCTTTGTTATTCTACTCTTGTGTTCGTGTTGTTCTTCCTTTGGTCTTAACCTTGGACCATAACCGTGGTGCGAGGATATTGGACCATAACACTAAGCATCGGTGAATGGTAGACATAGGTATGCAAGATAGGGTCCAGAGAGAAAAATTATATTGCCTGACATAGTGAACCGACTTTCTTAGCAGCTGACCTAGCGATGGGTTCAATGTAGTCTTTCCACTTCGTATCAGCAGAGAACGTTAGCTCGAGATGCAACAATGAGTCACTTTCTTGGAGGATGGCATCAGGCACGGTGATGAAAGGCAAAAAGGGGTCTCTCAGATGATTAATGGGGAGAGGTTTAGTCTTGAAGGCGTTAAAATTGACAAGCCATCTTTTGCCCTAGTTAACGACAGTCTTGTGGTCGTTTCGTAAATCGGCTGCCATTTTGACCCTGTCTGATGGCCAGCCTTACTATCGAGGCAGTAGTAAATGTCGTCAGCGTAGATACCAAGTTGAGTGATGATGTCATCGGGAAGGTCGTTAATGAAGATTGAAAACAGCCTAGAACCAAGGATGGAGCCCTGGGGACACCCGCTTAGTATGAAATGATGTAGACGTTCAGGACAACTTTTCACAATTCGATTGGAAAGACTGGATCAGCTTAAAAACGTGCCCAACGATAGCGTAGCTTATTTACATTATTTGGACTACTGTCCTCATCTTTGTCGCCATATTTATTGCAACGTTTCGGCCGTTGTACGCTCCGGCCTTCTTCAGGTGATTGGAATGTCGAACTGAACCCTTTATTTCGCTCACTGGGGTAGACTGTTCTAGTTCCCTGTGCCATGTTTAATGGATGTCAGTTATCTCCTGTTAATTCCCCTCTGAAAGTTCTCCCCTGCCTTAACCGGGTATTGAACTCACACTCTTTGGGTCCTGTCACTGGATCTAACCAACGCCTTTATCCACTGTGCCTTGAGGACAATAGTCCGAATAATGTAAATAATGTACATAATACCTCATCTCAGAAATATAGACAGATACCGTAGCTTTTTCAGTTTGTGGTGAAGACCTGAATGCCAGACCCTGTCAAAGGTTTTCGAGATCTCCAACTCGCCACAACCCAGGCTTCACCGTTTTTTTTATCTAGAGCATGATAGACTCCTCCTGGAATTATCGTTAGTAGATCAGCAGTTGAATTGTAGAAAAGGCCCTGTGATGAGAGATGCTGAACCAATTCAGCATTGATTAGGGCCTCTAGGAGTTTCCCAAAAAGAGGTAGCAGGCTAATAGGCAGATATCTGTCTATATTTCTGAAATGAGGTATTATGTACATTATTTGCATTATTCGTTCCCTCTCCCCTACATGGCAAGAAGAAGAAGAAGAAGAAGAAGAAGAAGAAGAAGAAGAAGATGGAAGAAGAAGAAGAAGAACCCATTAATATTTCAATACAAAAGGAAAAACCAACATTAACTTCAGTGGCGCAATTTTCAGTTGGGACGTTGAAGATGCCAGTCCAAGGACGTCACGAAGAAAACCCCGAAATGAGCTTCAATTAGCATGCTGGTACCGAAAACAGGTCTTATAGATAGGGGGCTTCCTGTTTAATGGATGCTTGGAAGGAAATATCAATAGCTACCATAAAGTGGTCCGAAGTACCAAGAGGGAGGGGCAGTATTGTGAAGCTTGGCAATAGTGGGGAGAGGAAGTAAGACATAGATCCAGTAGAGAAGCCAGTTGTTCGGTTTGGATAGCGAAACGAGTAGGGAAGTCAACACCATATCTAGAAATTTTCAACTTCTTAGCAATTTCTCTTCGAGAGTCGCCTTTAAATGAAATTTCAATTTGTGCCTTGACCTCAATACCTAGCTGCTTTCATCTTACCATTTTGTGCAAATTTCTTCAAAATTAAAATATGAAAATCCTGTCATAATGGCAAAATATTTTTCTATAAACAGAAACAGCTACATATGTTTCGTTTAAAATATTATTCAGTGCTGAGTTAACATTTACAATCTACATTAACCTTTCACTTTGTTGAAATTTTTTGGTAATTTCAAAATGAAGAGTTAATGGTGAAAACGAAATATAATGTTTCTCACAGAAAATATTCATAATTTAGCAAAATGTATTGTGAACAAACGAATCTGAATTTGAACAATTTGGTAGGAAAAGAAGCCTGAAGAAAGGCAAAGAAATAAAAACAAATGCAATGTAGTTACTGAATGTTCGTCTTTTACTTTTTAAAAAATACAAAATATCTCACTTTAAGGTGTTTTTTTTTAAGAAATGCAGAGTAGCCCCAAACATTTTGCCTATAGTTTATATCTAATAGAATAGTTCTTGATATCTATTTTTTTAATTTAGGATATATAATAATTCCTATTGGTTGAATGGAAGAGTTAAGCTCAAAAGATAGATATTTGTTAGGTTATTGACTCAGTGGGACACAGCTTTAGAAATTGAACAATGGTCAAAAATAATGTCTGTATACCAGAAACATCAGTACCTTTTAGAATGTTTCAGCCACGTGCTGTGTGGGAGCATTAAAGTCACCGAAGGCAAAGATGTTCGCAGATGGTTGGAGAGAAAGTTTATTTTCTACACTGTTAGCTATTGTGTTTAATATACTGCAGTCTTAGGAAGAGGGGAAGCGATAATGGAAAAAGAGATAGCTGACAGAGTTTATCTATCTATGTTCAGCCTCTGTTCGTATTCCTCGGTCAATAATATATTGTTCTTATCTACCTGTATTAATATCTTCAGATTTATATATGGTGAACTCTGCCGTCGTATTCGGCGTATGAGGGTGAAGCAGCCCAGTTCCTAGAAACCGACAGCCCAGACACCAGCATATATGATTTGATTATAGTGGTGAAGGCTTTGTGCAGAACCAACGACACTTTTTTAAGGGCTGAATACGTGCCACAAGGTCCCCAAACGACCCTACTTGAATTCAGAGTTGTGTCCTTTTCCAAGACCAGTTGCCATCCAACGCTATAGAGCCCAGTTTGTCCTGTTATTTACCCATAGCTGAAGGGAGAAAAGGATTTGCCAAGGGTATTATCACGTAAGTGAATGTATTGGATCCGACTGGAATTCGAACTCGGCTCTCCGATTCCTCAATCCGACCCGCTATCCACTAATATATATATATATATATATATATATATATATATATATATATATATATATATATATATATATATATATATATATATATATATAGTCTTAAAGTGTGCTATATTTATGGGATAAAGTGCTCAATATCAGAGATAGAGCGTGTGTAAATATAAAAGTGAACATGGAAGTCAGCACTTAGAGGCGACAGTCTATTTCATGCTAGTGCAACCGTCAGGCTGACGATTGCACTAGCATGAAACAGACTGTCGCCTCTAAGTGGTGACTTCCATGTTCACACACACACACACACACACACACACACACACACACATATATATATATAGATATAGATATATAGATATATAGATATATATATATAATATTAGTAGTAAATATACACATACATATGCAATCATATATCTAAAATATATATACATACATACATACACATGCATATATATATGTATAAAAAATAATTCCAAGAGGATAGACTCCAGGTAGAACTCAATGTCCAGGAGAGAATAAGGATATAATAAAAAGGCTTAAACACTAATATTTCGTGGTCATAATTTATTCCATTGGAATCGTAAATCCGATCCAATTCATCAGACCTCCAAATTCATGCTTTTTGAAGTTGTAGGTCTGATGAATTGGATCGTATTTACGATTCCAATGGAATAAATTATGACCATGGAATATTAGTGTTTAAGCCTTTTTATTATATATATATATATATATATATATATATATATATATATGAGGTACGGTGGAGTAGTGGATAGCGTGGATAGTAGTTTATAGTGGACATATATATATATATATATATATATATATATATATATATATATATATATATATATATATGTATGTCATACGGTTCATATCTACCTGTTTGTCTAGCTATGAATCCATCGTTTCTTCTTTATTCACTTGGAAAGTAAATTCGTCATGCAGCACCCCTCAACAAAATATGTTTCAACTTTAAATAACCTACAAAGAATTGATAAACCGTAAAAAAAAACAAATGAAAGAAACTATCAAATTGTCTCTTCTGTTGATATCTACACGTCGTATGTTCATATCTACACATATCCGATTGTTTAAAATGTTTACATTAACTTTTTTGCTTACATGAAATGTTATTATGTGATTCAATAGTATATCGTCAAATCGGAAATGAAGAAACTACAGGTACAAAATTTGGGTCAACCTACAATTCTTTAAAAATCGCCTTAAGATGAGATCTTTTTGTATTTTTTAAAGTAAAAGAAAATTTCCATAACTACAGCGTATTAGCATTTATTTTGACAAAAAAATAAGCACTTAACTATAAAAATGTATCATACATCATATCTTGTTTTTTACCAATAAAATTACCACCCGCCTTAATTATTGCTTTACAAATTTTTGTCATTCTTACAAACAGTTTTTGAAAAAAGGTAAATGGCAGAGCTTTTTAATCATTCTTCAAGCACTGAAAAAGCTCACGCTCACGCTTGGGGTATTCTCTTCCAATGCTTCTATCCAATTCATCCCATAATAATTAAATGGGAGAGAGCTCAGGAGATTGAGGCAGCCAAGTCATACTTCCCAAAATTGTGTTTCTATCTTTTTTACTCAAGGTAATTTTGATATAATATTGTTTTGGATTGTTGTCGTGTTGAAAGGTAATTTTTTTTCCAATTATATGTAAACCAGATGGGATAGCATGTCTTTGCTTAGCTGCCTTGATTTTGTGCAAATTACTTAAAATTTAAAAAACAGAGGTAACTACATATATTTTGTTTACAATATTAACCTGTATTAGTATTTAACTTAGTTAAAAATTTAGATAATAGACCAAATGTAAATAGTGTAAATAATGATAACTCTTCATCCAATAAATTTAGAGAGAAAAAATGTGTTGGGCAAAAAATCACCTTAAGACGAGATATTTTTGTAACTTTAAAGTAAAAGATAAGATTCCAATAACAACAGTGTATTTGCTTTTAATTTGACAAAAAATAAGCACTTAACTATAAAAATGTATCATACAACAATATCATATCTTGTTTTTACCAATAAAACTAGCCGCTGCCTTAATTACTGCTTTTAAAAAATTTATCATTCTTACAAACAGTTTTTGAAAAAAGGTAAATAGAAGAGTTTCCTAAGCATTCTTCAAGCACTGAAAAAGCTCACGCTCACTTTTTGGGTATTCTCTTCCAACGCTCCTATCCAATTCATCCCATAATAGTTCAATGGGAGAGATCTCAGGAGATGGAGGCAGCCATGTTATAATTTCAAACATTTTGTTCCTTTCTTTTTTACTCAAGGTAATTTTTTGGATTGTTGTCTTGTTGAAAGTTATTTTTCCTCAATTATATATAAACCAGTTGATATAGAATGTCTTTGCTTAGCTACTTTGATTTTGATATCCATATTTGAGTAGGTTAAAATCCTGCATATTTTCTTTAAGTTTTCTCAGGTGCAAGGGCCAGTATAGAAAAAAACTTCTACTCAAATATGGGTATCCACTAAAAATAACACTTGAAGTGAGAAAAATATATATATATACGCTATAGGCAAAACGTTTGGGGATAACCATGCATTTCTTTAAAAATCACCTTCAAATGAGATATTTCTGTATTTTTAAGTAAAATATAAAATTTCAGTAACTATAGTGTATTTGCTCTTATCCTGACAAAAAATAAGCACTTAACTATAAATTAGTATCATACAAACTTAGCATATTTTGTCAATAAAATGATCTGGCATCTCATCTGCACTCGCTCTCTCACAGACGTGCGGTTGCCTCCCTCTATCTTTTTTACAAATACTTTCATGGTAACTCCTCCGATGAGTTGCTTTCTCTGGTTTCCAGACTTCATGAATGTAAGCGTTCAACTAGGCTGGCATCTCGCTCTCACCCTTTCACTGTCGAAACTGTTAAATGTAGCCGTCTCTTCTACTCCAATAGCTTCATGTCTCGCACTTCTTGCCTGTGGAACTCCCTCCCATTTCTTGTTTTCCTGATAGCTATAATCTCCAACTATTCAAATGTAATGTCAATCGACGTCTCCAGATGCCCTGATCTAGCCCCTAACCTTCTGTTCATCCTTTCCTCCATCACTCCTCTTTGCTCTCACTCCAGCTCTCTGTAACCCCTTGAATGCTAGTTGCTTCCCGCTTTGCTTGGGATGGAATGCTTAAAAAAAACAAAAAAAAAACACCACCTGTCTTAATTAATGCTTTTGCAAATTCTTGGAATGCTATCCAACAGATTTTGAAAAAAACAAATGTAGAGGGCAGACCTTCCCCAGGATTCTTTAAGCACTAAAAAAGCTCACACTCACTCTTTAGGTATTCTCTTCGAACTCTCCTATTCAGTTTATTCCATACTAATTAAATAGGAGATAGGTCAGGAGACGGCCAAGTTATAATGTCTAAAATTTTGTTCTTTTTTTTAACTCAAGGTAATTTTGACATAATTTACAAGACAGTTTTGGATCGTTGTATCGTTGAAAGGTGATTTTTTATTATTCGTAAACCAGTTGCTATATTATGTCTTTGCAAAATAGAATGATATTCTTCTTTTTACATGATTCTCGTGTCCTGTATCAAATCTCCAACCATCCAACCCAGACCCACAACCACGCTTAACTGTTGGAACCGCACATTCATCATTCAGTCTTTTTCCTGGCTTTCTTCTCACATACATTCTCCTTTTACAACTAAAACGTTCAAATTTGTACTAGTTTCATAAGTCTTTTCTGTTTATTCAGTCATGCTGTTATTTGCCATGCATGATACACGCTTAGGTGATCATGTATCTTTCGATACATGACTGACGAGGCAGAATATTTTCAGGCAATAGGTTGCCATTTTTTTCTGCGGTAGACCAGTTGTCTTCCAAGGCTATAAAAGCCACTCGGCCCTGTTATTTACCTATATCTGGGAAGGGGGAGTGAAGAAGAGGATACATACCATTCCCGAGGGTATCAGCACGTAAGTGAATGTAATGGATTCGACGAGAATTCGAAGTCGGCTCTCCGATTCCTCAATTCCGAGCCGCTATCAATAACTACACGGTCCACTTAGAATAAAAAGGTTCTTTGCGATTAATTTATCAAAGCCTTTCTCGTTTTGTAATAATAAAGGAAAGTGGTCAGGGCAACAAGAAAATAGTTGAATAATTTGGTGTTACGAATGTAAACAGAGAGAAAAAGTGATAAAAGGAAAAAAAGAAAATGGTAATAATAAAGAAAGAGGTTAGGGCAACAAGAAAATAGTTGAATAATTTGGTGTTACGAATGTAAACAGAGAGAAAAAGTGATAAAAGGAAAAAAAAAATGGTAATAATAAAGAAAGTGGTTAGGGCAACAAGAAAATAGTTGAATAATTTGGTGTTACGAAAGTAAACAGAGAGAAAAGGTGATTAAAGGAAAAAAAGAAAATGGTAATAATAAAGAAAGTGGTTAGGGCAACAAGAAAATAGTTGAATAATTTGGTGTTACGAATGTAAAAAAAGCGAAAAAGTGATTAAAGGAAAAAAAGAAAATGGTAGTAATAAAGAAAGTGGTTAGGGCAACAAGAAAATAGTTGAATAATTTGGTGTTACGAATGTAAACAGAGAGAAAAAGTGATTAAAGGAAAAAAAGAAAATGGTAATAATAAAGAAAGTGGTTAGGGCAACAAGAAAATAGTTGAATAATTTGGTGTTACGAATGTAAACAGAGAGAAAAAGTGATTAAAGGAAAAAAAGAAAATGGTAATAATAAAGAAAGTGGTTAGGGCAACAAGAAAATAGTTGAATAATTTGGTGTTACGAATGTAAACAGAGCGAAAAAGTGATTAAAGGAAAAAAAGAAAATGGTAGTAATAAAGAAAGTGGTTAGGGCAACAAGAAAATAGTTGAATAATTTGGTGTTACGAATGTAAACAGAGAGAAAAAGTGATTAAAGGAAAAAAAGAAAATGGTAATAATAAAGAAAGAGGTTAGGGCAACAAGAAAATAGTTGAATAATTTGGTGTTCCATATATAAACAGAGAGTAAAACAGATTAAAGGAAAAAAAGAAAATGGTAATAATAAAGAAAGAGGTTAGGGCAACAAGAAAATAGTTGAATAATTTGGTGTTCCGAATGTAAACAGAGAGAAAAAGTGATTAAAGGAAAAAAAGAAAATGGTAATAATAAAGAAAGTGGTTAGGGCAACAAGAAAATAGTTGAATAATTTGGTGTTCCGAATGTAAACAGAGAGAAAAAGTGATTAAAGGAAAAAAAGAAAATGGTAATAATAAAGAAAGAGGTTAGGGCAACAATAAAATAGTTGAATAATTTGGTGTTCCGAATGTAAACAGAGAGAAAAAGTGATTAAAGGAAAAAAAGAAAATGGTAATAATAAAGAAAGTGGTTAGGGCAACAAGAAAATAGTTGAATAATTTGGTGTTCCGAATGTAAACAGAGAGAAAAAGTGATTAAAGGAAAAAAAGAAAATAGTAATAATAAAGAAAGAGGTTAGGGCAACAAGAAAATAGTTGAATAATTTGGTGTTCCGAATGTAAACAGAGAGAAAAAGTGATTAAAGGAAAAAAAGAAAATGGTAATAATAAAGAAAAGTGGTTAGGGCAACAAGAAAATAGTTGAATAATTTGGTGTTCCGAATGTAAACAGAGAGAAAAAGTGATTAAAGGAAAAAAAGAAAATGGTAATAATAAAGAAAGAGGTTAGGGCAACAAGAAAATAGTTGAATAATTTGGTGTTCCGAATGTAAACAGAGAGAAAAAGTGATTAAAGGAAAAAAAGAAAATGGTAATAATAAAGAAAGAGGTTAGGGCAACAAGAAAATAGTTGAATAATTTGGTGTTCCGAAAGTAAACAGAGAGAAAAAGGGATTAAAGGAAAAAAAGAAAATGGTAATAATAAAGAAAGTGGTTAGGGCAACAAGAAAATAGTTGAATAATTTGGTGTTCCGAATGTAAACAGAGAGAAAAAGTGATAAAAGGAAAAAAAGAAAATGGTAATAATAAAGAAAGTGGTTAGGGCAACAAGAAAATAGTTGAATAATTTGGTGTTCCGAATGTAAACAGAGAGAAAAAGTGATTAAAGGAAAAAAAGAAAATGGTAATAATAAAGAAAGAGGTTAGGGCAACAAGAAAATAGTTGAATAATTTGGTGTTCCGAAAGTAAACAGAGAGAAAAAGGGATTAAAGGAAAAAAAGAAAATGGTAATAATAAAGAAAGAGGTTAGGGCAACAAGAAAATAGTTGAATAATTTGGTGTTCCGAATGTAAACAGAGAGAAAAAGTGATTAAAGGAAAAAAAGAAAATGGTAATAATAAAGAAAGAGGTTAGGGCAACAAGAAAATAGTTGAATAATTTGGTGTTCCGAAAGTAAACAGAGAGAAAAAGGGATTAAAGGAAAAAAAGAAAATGGTAATAATAAAGAAAGAGGTTAGGGCAACAAGAAAATAGTTGAATAATTTGGTGTTCCGAAAGTAAACAGAGAGAAAAAGGGATTAAAGGAAAAAAAGAAAATGGTAATAATAAAGAAAGAGGTTAGGGCAACAAGAAAATAGTTGAATAATTTGGTGTTCCGAATGTAAACAGAGAGAAAAAGTGATTAAAGGAAAAAAAGAAAATGGTAATAATAAAGAAAGAGGTTAGGGCAACAAGAAAATAGTTGAATAATTTGGTGTTCCGAAAGTAAACAGAGAGAAAAAGGGATTAAAGGAAAAAAAGAAAATGGTAATAATAAAGAAAGAGGTTAGGGCAACAAGAAAATAGTTGAATAATTTGGTGTTCCGAAAGTAAACAGAGAGAAAAAGGGATTAAAGGAAAAAAAGAAAATGGTAATAATAAAGAAAGAGGTTAGGGCAACAAGAAAATAGTTGAATAATTTGGTGTTCCGAATGTAAACAGAGAGAAAAAGTGATTAAAGGAAAAAAAGAAAATGGTAATAATAAAGAAAGAGGTTAGGGCAACAAGAAAATAGTTGAATAATTTGGTGTTCCGAAAGTAAACAGAGAGAAAAAGGGATTAAAGGAAAAAAAGAAAATGGTAATAATAAAGAAAGAGGTTAGGGCAACAAGAAAATAGTTGAATAATTTGGTGTTCCGAATGTAAACAGAGAGAAAAAGTGATTAAAGGAAAAAAAGAAAATGGTAATAATAAAGAAAGTGGTTAGGGCAACAAGAAAATAGTTGAATAATTTGGTGTTACGAAAGTAAACAGAGAGAAAAAGTGATTAAAGGAAAAAAAGTAAATGGTAATAATAAAGAAAGTGGTTAGGGCAACAAGAAAATAGTTGAATAATTTGGTGTTCCGAATGTAAACAGAGAGAAAAAGTGATAAAAGGAAAAAAAGAAAATGGTAATAATAAAGAAAGTGGTTAGGGCAACAAGAAAATAGTTGAATAATTTGGTGTTACGAATGTAAACAGAGAGAAAAAGTGATTAAAGGAAAAAAAGAAAATGGTAATAATAAAGAAAGAGGTTAGGGCAACAAGAAAATAGTTGAATAATTTGGTGTTCCGAAAGTAAACAGAGAGAAAAAGTGATTAAAGGAAAAAAAGAAAATAAGAACAATAAAGAAAGTGGTTAGGGCAACAAGAAAATAGTTGAATAATTTGGTGTTCCGAATGTAAATAGAGAGAAAAAGTGATTAAAGGAAAAAAAGAAAATGGTAATAATAAAGAAAGTGGTTAGGGCAACAAGAAAATAGTTGAATCATTTGGTGTTCCGAATGTAAACAGAGAGAAAAAGTGATTAAAGGAAAAAAAGAAAACGGTAATAATAAAGAAATGAGGTTAGGGCAACAAGAAAATAGTTGAATAATTCGGTGTTCCGAATGTAAACAGAAAGTAAAAGAGATTAAAGGAAAAAAATAAAATGGTAATAATAAAGAAAGAGGTTAGGGCAACAAGAAAATAGTTGAATAATTTGGTGTTACGAAAGTAAACAGAGAGAAAAAGTGATTAAAGGAAAAAAAGAAAATGGTAATAATAAAGAAAGTGGTTAGGGCAACAAGAAAATAGTTGAATAATTTGGTGTTCCGAATGTAAACAGAGCGAAAAAGTGATTAAAGGAAAAAAAGAAAATGGTAATAATAAAGAAAGTGGTTAGGGCAACAAGAAAATAGTTGAATAATTCGGTGTTCCGAATGTAAACAGAGAGAAAAAGTGATTAAAGGAAAAAAAGAAAATGGTAATAATAAAGAAAGAGGTTAGGGCAACAAGAAAATAGTTGAATAATTTGGTGTTACGAAAGTAAACAGAGAGAAAAAGTGATTAAAGGAAAAAAAGAAAATGGTAATAATAAAGAAAGTGGTTAGGGCAACAAGAAAATAGTTGAATAATTTGGTGTTCCGAATGTAAACAGAGCGAAAAAGTGATTAAAGGAAAAAAAGAAAATGGTAATAATAAAGAAAGTGGTTAGGGCAACAAGAAAATAGTTGAATAATTCGGTGTTCCGAATGTAAACAGAGAGAAAAAGTGATTAAAGGAAAAAAAGAAAATGGTAATAATAAAGAAAGAGGTTAGGGCAACAAGAAAATAGTTGAATAATTTGGTGTTACGAAAGTAAACAGAGAGAAAAAGTGATTAAAGGAAAAAAAGAAAATGGTAATAATAAAGAAAGTGGTTAGGGCAACAAGAAAATAGTTGAATAATTTGGTGTTCCGAATGTAAACAGAGCGAAAAAGTGATTAAAGGAAAAAAAGAAAATGGTAATAATAAAGAAAGTGGTTAGGGCAACAAGAAAATAGTTGAATAATTTGGTGTTACGAAAGTAAACAGAGAGAAAAAGTGATTAAAGGAAAAAAGGAAAGTGGTAATAATAAAGAAAGTGGTTAGGGCAACAAGAAAATAGTTGAATAATTTGGTGTTCCGAATGTAAACAGAGAGAAAAAGTGATTAAAGGAAAAAAAGAAAATGGTAATAATAAAGAAAGTGGTTAGGGCAACAAGAAAATAGTTGAATAATTTGGTGTTCCGAATGTAAACAGAGAGAAAAAGTGATTAAAGGAAAAAAAGAAAATGGTAATAATAAAGAAAGTGCTTAGGGCAACAAGAAAATAGTTGAATAATTCGGTGTTCCAAATATAAACAGAGAGTAAAACAGATTAAAGGAAAAAAAGAAAATGGTAATAATAAAGAAAGTGGTTAGGGCAACAAGAAAATATTTGAATAATTTGGTGTTACGAAAGTAAACAGAGAGAAAAGGTGATTAAAGGAAAAAAAGAAAATGGTAATAATAAAGAAAGTGGTTAGGGCAACAAGAAAATAGTTGAATAATTTGGTGTTACGAAAGTAAACAGAGAGAAAAAGTGATTGAAGGAAAAAAAGAAAATGGTAATAATAAAGAAAGTGGTTAGGGCAACAAGAAAATAGTTGAATAATTTGGTGTTCCGAATGTAAACAGAGAGAAAAAGTGATTAAAGGAAAAAAAGAAAATGGTAATAATAAAGAAAGTGCTTAGGGCAACAAGAAAATAGTTGAATAATTCGGTGTTCCATATATAAACAGAGAGTAAAACAGATTAAAGGAAAAAAAGAAAATGGTAATAATAAAGAAAGTGGTTAGGGCAACAAGAAAATAGTTGAATAATTTGGTGTTACGAAAGTAAACAGAGAGAAAAAGTGATTAAAGGAAAAAAAGAAAATGGTAATAATAAAGAAAGTGGTTAGGGCAACAAGAAAATAGTTGAATAATTTGGTGTTACGAATGTAAACAGAAAGAAAAAGTGATTAAAGGAAAAAAGTAAATGGTAATAATAAAGAAAGTGGTTAGGGCAACAAGAAAATAGTTGAATAATTTGGTGTTTCGAAAGTAAACATAGAGAAAAAGTGATTAAAGGAAAAAAAGAAAATGGTAATAATAAAGAAAGTGGTTAGGGCAACAAGAAAATAGTTGAATAATTTGGTGTTACGAATGTAAACAGAGAGAAAAAGTGATTAAAGGAAAAAAAGAAAATGGTAATAATAAAGAAAGTGTTTAGGGCAACAAGAAAATAGTTGAATAATTTGGTGTTCCAAAAGTAAACAGAGAGAAAAGGTGATTAAAGGAATAAAAGAAAATGGTAATAATAAAGAAAGTGGTTAGGGCAACAAGAAAATAGTTGAATAATTTGGTGTTACGAAAGTAAACAGAGAGAAAAGGTGATTAAAGGAAAAAAAGAAAATGGTAATAATAAAGAAAGTGGTTAGGGCAACAAGAAAATAGTTGAATAATTTGGTGTTACGAATGTAAACAGAGCGAAAAAGTGATTAAAGGAAAAAAAGAATATGGTAGTAATAAAGAAAGTGGTTAGGGCAACAAGAAAATAGTTGAATAATTTGGTGTTACGAATGTAAACAGAGCGAAAAATTGATTAAAGGAAAAAAAGAAAATGGTAGTAATAAAGAAAGTGGTTAGGGCAACAAGAAAATAGTTGAATAATTTGGTGTTACGAATGTAAACAGAGAGAAAAAGTGATTAAAGGAAAAAAAGAAAATGGTAATAGTAAAGAAAGTGGTTAGGGCAACAAGAAAATAGTTGAATAATTTGGTGTTACGAATGTAAACAGAGAGAAAAAGTGATTAAAGGAAAAAAAGAAAATGGTAATAATAAAGAAAGTGCTTAGGGCAACAAGAAAATAGTTGAATAATTTGGTGTTACGAATGTAAACAGAGAGAAAAAGTGATTAAAGGAAAAAAAGAAAATGGTAATAATAAAGAAAGTGGTTAGGGCAACAAGAAAATAGTTGAATAATTTGGTGTTCCGAAAGTAAACAGAAAGAAAAAGTGATTAAAGGAATAAAAGAAAATGGTAATAATAAAGAAAGTGGTTAGGGCAACAAGAAAATAGTTGAATAATTTGGTGTTACGAATGTAAACAGAGCGAAAATGTGATTAAAGGAAAAAAAGAAAATGGTAGTAATAAAGAAAGTGGTTAGGGCAACAAGAAAATAGTTGAATAATTTGGTGTTCCGAATGTAAACAGAGAGAAAAAGTGATTAAAGGAAAAAAAGAAAATGGTAATAATAAAGAAAGAGGTTAGGGCAACAAGAAAATAGTTGAATAATTTGGTGTTACGAAAGTAAACAGAGAGAAAAAGTGATTAAAGGAAAAAAAGTAAATGGTAATAATAAAGAAAGTGGTTAGGGCAACAAGAAAATAGTTGAATAATTTGGTGTTCCGAATGTAAACAGAGAGAAAAAGTGATAAAAGGAAAAAAAGAAAATGGTAATAATAAAGAAAGAGGTTAGGGCAACAAGAAAATAGTTGAATAATTTGGTGTTACGAAAGTAAACAGAGAGAAAAAGTGATTAAAGGAAAAAAAGAAAATGGTAATAATAAAGAAAAGAGGTTAGGGCAACAAGGAAATAGTTGAATAATTCGGTGTTCCGAATGTAAACAGAAAGTAAAAGAGATTAAAGGAAAAAAAGAAAATGGTAATAATAAAGAAAGTGGTTAGGGCAACAAGAAAATAGTTGAATAATTTGGTGTTCCGAATGTAAACAGAGAGAAAAAGTGATTAAAGGAAAAAAAGAAAATGGTAATAATAAAGAAAGTGCTTAGGGCAACAAGAAAATAGTTGAATAATTCGGTGTTCCGAATATAAACAGAGAGTAAAAGAGATTAAAGGGGGGAAAAAAAATGGTAATAATAAAAGAAAGTGGTTAGGGCAACAAGAAAATAGTTGAATAATTTGGTGTTACGAATGTAAACAGAGAGAAAAAGTGATTAAAGGAAAAAAAGAAAATGGTAATAATAAAGAAAGTGGTTAGGGCAACAAGAAAATAGTTGAATAATTTGGTGTTTCGAAAGTAAACATAGAGAAAAAGTGATTAAAGGAAAAAAAGAAAATGGTAATAATAAAGAAAGTGGTTAGGGCAACAAGAAAATAGTTGAATAATTTGGTGTTACGAATGTAAACAGAGAGAAAAAGTGATTAAAGGAAAAAAAGAAAATGGTAATAATAAAGAAAGTGGTTAGGGCAACAAGAAAATAGTTGAATAATTTGGTGTTACGAATGTAAACAGAGAGAAAAAGTGATTAAAGGTAAACAAGAAAATGGTAATAATAAAGAAAGTGGTTAGGGCAACAAGAAAATAGTTGAATAATTTGGTGTTACGAATGTAAACAGAGAGAAAAAGACATTAAAGGAAAAAAAGAAAATGGTAATAATAAAGAAAATGGTTAGTGCAACAAGAAAATTGTTGAATAATTTGGAGTTACGAATGTAAACAGAGAGAAAAAGTGATTAAAGGAAAAAAAGAAAATGGTAATAATAAAGAAAATGGTTAGGGCAACAAGAAAATAGTTGTATAATTTGGTGTTACGAATGTAAACAGAGAGAAAAAGTGATTAAAGGAAAAAAAGAAAATGGTAATAATAAAGAAAGTGGTTAGTGCAACAAGAAAATAGTTGTAAAATTTGGTGTTAGGAATGTAAACAGAGAGAAAAAGTGATTAAAGGAAAAAATGAAAATGGTAATAATAAAGAAAGTGGTTAGGGCAACAAGAAAATAGTTGAATAATTTGGTGTTACGAATGTAAACAGAGAGAAAAAGTGATTAAAGGAAAAAAAGAAAATGGTAATAATAAAGAAAGAGGTTAGGGCAACAAGAAAATAGTTGAATAATTTGGTGTTACGAAAGTAAACAGAGAGAAAAAGTCATTAAAGGAAAAAAAGAAAATGGTTATAATAAAGAAAGTGGTTAGGGCAACAAGAAAATAGTTGAATAATTTGGTGTTACGAATGTAAACAGAGAGAAAAGGTGATTAAAGGAAAAAAAGAAAATGGTAATAATAAAGAAAGTGGTTAGGGCAACAAGAAAATAGTTGAATAATTTGGTGTTACGAATGTAAACAGAGAGAAAAAGTGATTAAAGGAAAAAAAGAAAATGCTAATAATAAAGAAAGTGGTTAGGGCAACAAGAAAATAGTTGAATAATTTGGTGTTACGAATGTAAACAGAGAGCAAAAGTGATTAAAGGAAAAAAAGAAAATGGTAATAATAAAGAAAGTGGTTAGGGCAACAAGAAAATAGTTGAATAATTTGGTGTTACGAATGTAAACAGAGAGAAAAAGTGATTAAAGGAAAAAAAGAAAATGGTAATAATAAAGAAAGTGGTTAGGGCAACAAGAAAATAGTTGAATAATTTGGTGTTACGAATGTAAACAGAGAGAAAAAGTGATTAAAGGAAAAAAAGAAAATGGTAATAATAAAGAAAGTGGTTAGGGCAACAAGAAAATAGTTGAATAATTTGGTGTTACGAATGTAAACAGAGAGAAAAAGTGATTAAAGGAAAAAAAGAAAATGGTAATAATAAAGAAAGGGGTTAGGGCAACAAGAAAATAGTTGAATAATTTGGTTTTACGAATGTAAACTGAGAGAAAAAGTGATTAAAGGAAAAAAAGAAAATGGTAATAATAAAGAAAGTGGTTAGGGCAACAAGAAAATAGTTGAATAATTTGGTGTTACGAATGTAAACAGAGAGAAAAAGTGATTAAAGGTAAAAAAGAAAATGGTAATAATAAAGAAAGTGGTTAGGGCAACAAGAAAATAGTTGAATAATTTGGTGTTCCGAAAGTAAACAGAGAGAAAAGGTGATTAAAGGAATAAAAGAAAATGGTAATAATAAAGAAAGTGGTTAGGGCAACAAGAAAATAGTTGAATAATTTGGTGTTCCGAATGTAAACAGAGAGAAAAAGTGATTAAAGGAAAGAAAGAAAATGGTAATAATAAAGAAAGTGGTTAGGGCAACAAGAAAATAGTTGAATAATTTGGTGTTACGAATGTAAACAGAGAGAAAAAGAGATTAAAGGAAAAAAAGTAAATGGTAATAATAAAGAAAGTGGTTAGGGCAACAAGAAAATAGTTGAATAATTTGGTGTTACGAATGTAAACAGAGCGAAAAAGTGATTAAAGGAAAAAAAGAAAATGGTAATAATAAAGAAAGTGGTTAGGGGCAACAAGAAAATAGTTGAATAATTTGGTGTTCCGAAAGTAAACAGAGAGAAAAGGTGATTAAAGGAATAAAAGGAAATGGTAATAATAAAGAAAGTGGTTAGGGCAACAAGAAAATAGTTGAATAATTTGGTGTTACGAATGTAAACAGAGAGAAAAAGTGATTAAAGGAAAAAAAGAAAATGGTAATAATAAAGAAAGAGGTTAGGGCAACAAGGAAATAGTTGAATAATTTGGTGTTCCGAATGTAAACAGAGAGAAAAAGTGATTAAAGGAAAAAAAGAAAATGGTAATAATAAAGAAAGTGGTTAGGGCAACAAGAAAATAGTTGAATAATTTGGTGTTCCGAAAGTAAACAGAGAGAAAAGGTGATTAAAGGAATAAAAGAAAATGGTAATAATAAAGAAAGTGGTTAGGGCAACAAGAAAATAGTTGAATAATTTGGTGTTACGAAAGTAAACAGAGAGAAAAAGTGATTAAAGGAAAAAAAGAAAATGGTAATAATAAAGAAAGAGGTTAGGGCAACAAGAAAATATTTGAATAATTTGGTGTTACGAAAGTAAACAGAGAGAAAAAGTGATTAAAGGAAAAAAAGAAAATGGTAATAATAAAGAAAGTGGTTAGGGCAACAAGAAAATAGTTGAATAATTTGGTGTTCCGAATGTAAACAGAGAGAAAAAGTGATTAAAGGAAAAAAAGATAATGGTAATAATAAAGAAAGTGTTTAGGGCAACAAGAAAATTGTTGAATAATTTGGTGTTACGAAAGTAAACAGAGAGAAAAAGTGATTAAAGGAAAAAAAGAAAATGGTAACAATAAAGAAAAGTGGTTAGGGCAACAAGAAAATAGTTGAATAATTTGGTGTTCCGAATGTAAACAGAGAGAAAAGGTGATTAAAGGAAAAAAAGAAAATGGTAATAATAAAGAAAGTGGTTAGGGCAACAAGAAAATAGTTGAATATTTTGGGGTTACGAATGTAAACAAAGAGAAAAAGTGATTAAAACAAAAAAAGAAAATGGTAATAATAAAGAAAGTGGTTAGGGCAACAGGAAAATAGTTGAATAATTCGGTGTTCCGAATGTAAACAGAGAGAAAAAGTGATTAAAGGAAAAAAAGAAAATTGTAATAATAAAGAAAAGTGGTTAGGGCAACAAGAAAATAGTTGAATAATTCGGTGTTACGAATATAAACAGAGAGAAAAAGTGATTAAAGGAAAAAAAGAAAATGGTAATAATAAAGAAAGTGGTTACGGCAACAAGAAAATAGTTGAATAATTTGGTGTTCCGAATGTAAACAGAGAGTAAAAGAGATTAAAGGAAAAAAAGAAAATGGTAATAATAAAGAAAGTGGTTAGGGCGACAAGAAAATAGTTGAATAATTTGGTGTTCCGAATGTAAACAGAGAGAAAAAGTGATTAAAGGAAAAAAAGAAAATGGTAATAATAAAGAAAGTTGTTAGGGCAACAAGAAAATAGTTGAATAATTTGGTGTTCCGAACGTAAACAGAGAGTAAAAGAGATTAAAGGAAAAAAAGAAAATGGTAATAATAAAGAAAGTTGTTAGGGCAACAAGAAAATAGTTGAATAATTTGGTGTTACCAATGTAAACAGAGAGTAAAAGAGATTAAAGGAAAAAAAGAAAATGGTAATAATAAAGAAAGTGGTTAGGGCAACAAGAAAATAGTTGAATAATTTGGTGTTCTGAATGTAAACAGAGAGAAAAAGAGATTAAAGGAAAAAAAGAAAATGGTAATAATAAAGAAAGTGTTTAGGGCAACCAGAAAATAGTTGAATAATTTGGTGTTACGAATGTAAACAGAGAGTAAAAGAGATTAAAGGAAAAAAAGAAAATGGTAATAATAAAGAAAGTGTTTAGGGCAACAAGAAAATAGTTGAATAATTTGGTGTTCCGAATGTAAACATAGAGAAAATGTGATTAAAGCAAAAAAAGAAAATGGTAATAATAAAGAAAAGTGATTAGGGCAACAAGAAAATAGTTGAATAATTCGGTGTTACGAATGTAAACAGAGAGAAAAAGACATTAAAGGAAAAAAAGAAAATGGTTATAATAAAGAAAGTTGTTAGGGCAACAAGAAAATAGTTAAATAATTCGGTGTTACGAATGTAAACAGAGAGAAAAATTTATTAAAGGAAAAATAGAAAATGGTAATAATAAAGAAAGTGGTTAGGGCAACAAGAAAATAGTTAAATAATTCGGTGTTACGAATGTAAACGGAGAGAAAAATTGATTAAAGGAAAAAAAGAAAATGGTAATAATAAAGAAAGTGTTTAGGGCAACCAGAAAATAGTTGAATAATTTGGTGTTACGAATGTAAACAGTGAATAAAAGAGATTAAAGGAAAAAAAGAAAATGGTAATAATAAAGAAAGTGTTTAGGGCAACAAGAAAATAGTTGAATAATTTGGTGTTCATAATGTAAACAGAGATAAAAAGTGATTAAAGGAAAAAAAGAAAATGGTAATAATAAAGAAAGTGTTTAGGGCAACAAGAAAATAGTTGAATAATTTGGTGTTCTGAATGTAAACAGAGAGAAAAAGAGATTAAAGGAAAAAAAGAAAATGGTAATAATAAAGAAAGTGTTTAGGGCAACCAGAAAATTGTTGAATAATTTGGAGTTACGAATGTAAACAGAGAGAAAAAGTGATTAAAGGAAAAAAAGAAAATGGTAATAATAAAGAAAATGGTTAGGGCAACAAGAAAATAGTTGTATAATTTGGTGTTACGAATGTAAACAGAGAGAAAAAGTGATTAAAGGAAAAAAAGAAAATGGTAATAATAAAGAAAGTGGTTAGTGCAACAAGAAAATAGTTGTAAAATTTGGTGTTACGAATGTAAACAGAGAGAAAAAGTGATTAAAGGAAAAAATGAAAATGGTAATAATAAAGAAAGTGGTTAGGGCAACAAGAAAATAGTTGAATAATTTGGTGTTACGAATGTAAACAGAGAGAAAAAGTGATTAAAGGAAAAAAAGAAAATGGTAATAATAAAGAAAGAGGTTAGGGCAACAAGAAAATAGTTGAATAATTTGGTGTTACGAAAGTAAACAGAGAGAAAAAGACATTAAAGGAAAAAAAGAAAATGGTTATATTAAAGAAAGTGGTTAGGGCAACAAGAAAATAGTTGAATAATTTGGTGTTACGAATGTAAACAGAGAGAAAAGGTGATTAAAGGAAAAAAAGAAAATGGTAATAATAAAGAAAGTGGTTAGGGCAACAAGAAAATAGTTGAATAATTTGGTGTTACGAATGTAAACAGAGAGAAAAAGTGATTAAAGGAAAAAAAGAAAATGGTAATAATAAAGAAAGTGGTTAGGGCAACAAGAAAATAGTTGAATAATTTGGTGTTACGAATGTAAACAGAGAGAAAAAGTGATTAAAGGAAAAAAAGAAAATGGTAATAATAAAGAAAGTGGTTAGGGCAACAAGAAAATAGTTGAATAATTTGGTTTTACGAATGTAAACAGAGAGAAAAAGTGATTAAAGGAAAAAAAGAAAATGGTAATAATAAAGAAAGTGGTTAGGGCAACAAGAAAATAGTTGAATAATTTGGTGTTACGAATGTAAACAGAGAGAAAAAGTGATTAAAGGAAAAAAAGAAAATGGTAATAATAAAGAAAGTGGTTAGGGCAACAAGAAAATAGTTGAATAATTTGGTGTTACGAATGTAAACAGAGAGAAAAAGTGATTAAAGGAAAAAAAGAAAATGGTAATAATTAAGAAAGTGGTTAGGGCAACAAGAAAATAGTTGAATAATTTGGTGTTACGAATGTAAACAGAGAGAAAAAGTGATTAAAGGAAAAAAAGAAAATGGTAATAATTAAGAAAGTGGTTAGGGCAACAAGAAAATAGTTGAATAATTTGGTGTTACGAATGTAAACAGGGAGAAAAAGTGATTAAAGGAAAAAAAGAAAATGGTAATAATTAAGAAAGTGGTTAGGGCAACAAGAAAATAGTTGAATAATTTGGTGTTACGAATGTAAACAGAGAGAAAAAGTGATTAAAGGAAAAAAAGAAAATGGTAATAATTAAGAAAGTGGTTAGGGCAACAAGAAAAATAGTTGAATAATTTGGTGTTACGAATGTAAACAGAGAGAAAAAGTGATTAAAGGAAAAAAAGAAAATGGTAATAATTAAGAAAGTGGTTAGGGCAACAAGAAAATAGTTGAATAATTTGGTGTTACGAATGTAAACAGAGAGAAAAAGTGATTAAAGGAAAAAAAGAAAATGGTAATAATTAAGAAAGTGGTTAGGGCAACAAGAAAATAGTTGAATAATTTGGTGTTACGAATGTAAACAGAGAGAAAAAGTGATTAAAGGAAAAAAAGAAAATGGTAATAATTAAGAAAGTGGTTAGGGCAACAAGAAAATAGTTGAATAATTTGGTGTTACGAATGTAAACAGAGAGAAAAAGTGATTAAAGGAAAAAAAGAAAATGGTAATAATTAAGAAAGTGGTTAGGGCAACAAGAAAATAGTTGAATAATTTGGTTTACGAATGTAAACAGAGAGAAAAAGTGATTAAAGGAAAAAAAGAAAATGGTAATAATTAAGAAAGTGGTTAGGGCAACAAGAAAATAGTTGAATAATTTGGTGTTACGAATGTAAACAGAGAGAAAAAGTGATTAAAGGAAAAAAAGAAAATGGTAATAATTAAGAAAGTGGTTAGGGCAACAAGAAAACAGTTGAATAATTTGGTGTTACGAATGTAAACAGAGAGAAAAAGTGATTAAAGGCAAAAAAGAAAATGGTAATAATTAAGAAAGTGGTTAGGGCAACAAGAAAATAGTTGAATAATTTGGTGTTACGAATGTAAACAGAGAGAAAAAGTGATTAAAGGAAAAAAAGAAAATGGTAATAATTAAGAAAGTGGTTAGGGCAACAAGAAAATAGTTGAATAATTTGGTGTTACGAATGTAAACAGAGAGAAAAAGTGATTAAAGGAAAAAAAGAAAATCGTAATAATTAAGAAAGTGGTTAGGGCAACAAGAAAATAGTTGAATAATTTGGTGTTACGAATGTAAACAGAGAGAAAAAGTGATTAAAGGAAAAAAAGAAAATGGTAATAATTAAGAAAGTGGTTAGGGCAACAAGAAAATAGTTGAATAATTTGGTGTTACGAATGTAAACAGAGAGAAAAAGTGATTAAAGGAAAAAAAGAAAATGGTAATAATTAAGAAAGTGGTTAGGGCAACAAGAAAAT
Source organism: Acanthosepion esculentum (assembly GCA_964036315.1). Lineage (NCBI taxonomy): Eukaryota > Metazoa > Mollusca > Cephalopoda > Sepiida > Sepiidae > Acanthosepion > Acanthosepion esculentum. Next base: position 68,784,891 of record OZ038504.1, read on the forward strand.
AGTTGAATAATTTGGTGTTACGAATGTAAACAGAGAGAAAAAGTGATTAAAGGAAAAAAAGAAAATGGTAATAATTAAGAAAGTGGTTAGGGCAACAAGAAAATAGTTGAATAATTTGGTGTTACGAATGTAAACAGAGAGAAAAAGTGATTAAAGGAAAAAAAGAAAATGGTAATAATTAAGAAAGTGGTTAGGGCAACAAGAAAATAGTTGAATAATTTGGTGTTACGAATGTAAACAGAGAGAAATAGTGATTAAAGCCAAAAAAGAAAATGGTAATAATTAAGAAAGTGGTTAGGGCAACAAGAAAATAGTTGAATAATTTGGTGTTACGAATGTAAACAGAGAGAAAAAGTGATTAAAGGAAAAAAAGAAAATGGTAATAATTAAGAAAGTGGTTAGGGCAACAAGAAAATAGTTGAATAATTTGGTGTTACGAATGTAAACAGAGAGAAAAAGTGATTAAAGGAAAAAAAGAAAATCGTAATAATTAAGAAAGTGGTTAGGGCAACAAGAAAATAGTTGAATAATTTGGTGTTACGAATGTAAACAGAGAGAAAAAGTGATTAAAGGAAAAAAAGAAAATGGTAATAATTAAGAAAGTGGTTAGGGCAACAAGAAAATAGTTGAATAATTTGGTGTTACGAATGTAAACAGAGAGAAAAAGTGATTAAAGGAAAAAAAGAAAATGGTAATAATTAAGAAAGTGGTTAGGGCAACAAGAAAATAGTTGAATAATTTGGTGTTACGAATGTAAACAGAGAGAAAAAGTGATTAAAGGAAAAAAAGAAAATGGTAATAATTAAGAAAGTGTTTAGGGCAACAAGAAAATAGTTGAATAATTTGGTGTTACGAATGTAAACAGAGAGAAAAATTGATTAAAGGAAAAAAAGAAAATGGTAATAATTAAGAAAGTGGTTAGGGCAACAAGAAAATAGTTGAATAATTTGGTGTTACGAATGTAAACAGAGAGAAAAAGTGATTAAAGGAAAAAAAGAAAATGGTAATAATAAAGAAAGTGGTTAGGGCAACAAGAAAATAGTTGAATAATTTGGTGTTACGAATGTAAACAGGGAGAAAAAGTGATTAAAGAAAAAAAGAAAATGGTAATAATAAAGAAAGTGGTTAGGGCAACAAGAAAATAGTTGAATAATTTGGTGTTACGAATGTAAACAGAGAGAAAAAGTGATTAAAGGAAAAAAAGAAAATGGTAATAATAAAGAAAGTGGTTAGGGCAACAAGAAAATAGTTGAATAATTTGGTGTTACGAATGTAAACAGAGAGAAAAAGTGATTAAAGGAAAAAAAGAAAATGGTAATAATAAAGAAAGTGGTTAGGGCAACAAGAAAATAGTTGAATAATTTGGTGTTCCGAATGTAAACAGACAGAAAAAGTGATTAAAGGAAAAAAAGAAAATGGTAATAATAAAGAAAAGTGGTTAGGGCAACAAGAAAATAGTTGTATAATTTGGTTTTCCGAATGTAAACAGAGAGAAAAAGTGATTAAAGAAAAAAAGAAAATGGTAATAATAAAGAAAGTGGTTAGGGCAACAAGAAAATAGTTGAATAATTGTGTGTTACTTATGTAAATAAAGAGAAAAATATACACACTGTTAAGGACATTCGATAAAGATATGACAATAAGCAAAATAACACCTTTAAGGAAACATCACAAAGAGGAACAAATTGGATGAAAGAATTGATTTCCCGTCCACTTTGATGTCCAAAAATATGTTGTCTTTAATAAACACCAGGCATAACTATCTGATATCTTTTCATACCACACTTGAGAAGGAAGAAGACTATATTGAGAACTAGCTTACAGACTTTTATGTTCATTTTGTTATGATTTGTATGCTCCGCCTTTTAAGTCCGTGGTCTTTAAGAAGCATCTCGTTCGATTTTTTGAGCTTTTCCTATTAACTGTGTTCTTACTGAAGAACAGGAATTCATTTTTTACTTTCTCTTGTAGTAGCAGTGAAAGAATATTATATCTTAGGGTTATCTAAAACTTTGTATCATACGGGGAAAATGATGGCAAAAGAGACAAATGTCTAAATTCAGAAGATGAATTTAATAGACTGCCCTAGGAAGAATATGAACAAAAGATACGATGGGGTACAAATAGTCATACCAAACACCTTTCCTTTCAGAAATAGATATTATAATATAGGTATATATACATATAAAGATACCAAAAACAGTACGATGAAACATAAAGAATGATACCAAACATCTTTCGTTTCAGAAATTATATCTGTATATATATATATATATATATATATATATATATATATATATATATATATATATATATATATACCAAAAAGTACAATGAAAGATAAAGAGTGATACCAAACATCTTTCGTTTCAGAAATTATATATATGTCTATATATATATATATATATATATATATATATATATATATATATATATATATAATGATACCAAAAAAGTACTATGAAGTATAAAGAGTGATACCAAACACCATGTTTTCGTTTCAGAAAAAGATATAATAACATAAGTATATATATATATATAACTAGCAGTATAACCCGTCTTCAACCGGGTGTTTCATTACTGGGAATTTGGAGCAGTTTAAGTTTAAAGTCAGCCCACCCGAAAATCCATATTAGTAACTGAGGCACATCCCCAAACGGGGGGGGGTAACAATTTGAATGGGGGGGGGCTCTGAAAAGGGGCGTTTTTGCGTTCTCAATCTTGGAAGGAAGGAACCTCTTCCATGGAACATCATAATAATAATATACGATAATTTTTATTTATAATATAATTGTTTTTGATAATTCTAATAATCTTTAACGTTAGATTTCAACTCTCTAATTTGATTGTACGCTGTTTTTACAGACATTAAATTTTGCATTTGATTTTTGTGCAAAGTTTTTAAAAAAATCAGGTTTTTCAATTTTTCATCTTCAAGGTTGTAATTTTTTTCCAGACAATTTGGACTCAAAAATGGCACTGAAGAATTATCTATCAAACAAAAAATTTTGATCGAAATCGGATGAAAACTGTGGAAACGCATAAACAACATCCGATCAAGCACACACACACACATATATATATATACATACACACGCACACATTTTGAGAATTATAGATATATATGATACCAAAAAAGTATGCTTAGCTTCAGAAAATAGTTTCAGAAACAGATATAATAATAATATAGATATAGTTATAATGTCATGAACAGAAACCAGAGATTGTTCTGGAAATAGGAAGTATAAAATTGCGTTAACGTTGCTGATCCAATCATGGAAAATGGATATTCTCAGACCGGATGTGACTCTTCTGGATGGAGAACATAAAACATTCAAAAAAAGAAACTGCAATCATTGGCAGCATAAAAACAGGAAAAAAATCAATTCACTGCAACGATGTCGCAAACAGATATTTCAGGAACATTATAAGAGTAATAAGTAAGAAAACTAGACAGAGCTGCGAGGATATATTTGAAGAATTTGGTGATGCGAATGAAAACAAAAAAGATACAAACTATTATGGCAATTATAAAGTCGTGAAAGTGACTAAACTACCACCATTAAGTAAACATCACAAAGAGAAAAATTCAAGTTAGATGAAGTAGTATATGAAAACTGATTTCGTAAAATAATTCTTTTTTAGTGATGAATATTTAGCTACATTGGATTAACCTGATGGTTGGGTTGGGCCAAAAATGGAGTCCTTCCTGAACATAGCCAATAAACATCAGAAGTCAAGTAGATTAATGTTTTGGACTAGTGTTGTAAGCGGTAAAAATATTGGTCTATTCAGATTTAGTCAGTTAGAGAGTTATTTTAATTACTTGGACAAGATGTTTTTTTTAATAGAACAAGTCCCAATCAAGAACCTTTAATCTGAATCGAATATTCAGGCAATGCAACACTTGTTCACGGTCGGCAAAGCTGCCTATTGCCCACCTTGCCAAAAATAGATTTTACAGGCAGCAAATTAATAGAGTCTCTCCAGATATTAATCAAATAAAAACTTGTGCTCCATCATTAAAAGCGATGTACATGAGAACGGATTTTATTGATTGATTGATTTGTTTTTTATGGTTTATCAACCTTTCACCGGTTATTTAAAGCCAGAAAATCTCTATCTATAAAAGGCAGGATGTGTGTGTGTGTGTGTGTGTGTGTGTGTGTGTGTGTGTGTGTGTGTGTGTGTGTGTGTGTGTGTTTCGACGGATTATTCACCAAAATTTACATGCACATGCTCCAAGTTAGTGGGTAGGCCAAGACCGACTTTGCATTTCCCAACTCCCATCGATAGTGGGAATAATCGATATTTTCATGTTTCTACGGCAGTTTTAATGTAGTTTGCGGCCATTTTCTACTGACCAGAGTTAGAACCTATAGCTGGCTGCCACGAATAGGCAGGAAGATTCTATTGGCCAGCGTAAGAACCAACAGCTGACTGACACGAATGTTAACTAGCAAGCTAGCATGCAAAATAATCGATAGCTGCATTCGTCACAAGTGGGAAAAATTTAAATCTGCATGGCACTTTAGTCCAATTGGCTCATTCGCTTGCTTAAACTCAACGTTGATTCTGATTCTGCAGAACTAGGTTGGGTTGGAAAAAGTATTTGTTGTTAACATTCTTTTTTCATTCGGTTTTTCCAGTTACGAGTCCTTTTTTAAAGCTGATCGTTTTGTGTTCTTTTTTCGTAACAGATTTAATGTTTAGTATAGAGCTTAGAAAAAATTCGCAGTGTGAGATAGGCAAGAAGTAAGGCATGTAGCAACATCAGCACGGCAAAGAGCACTCCTTTAAAGGCAAGGAAGGGCAAAAATATTTTAAGTCAAGTGATAGCGATTGCTGTTTGAGTCGTACGATTTTTGAATCAAGCACGGGCAACACCGGGCCATGCTGCTAGTATTTTATATTGTAACAAGTCCCAATCAAGAAACTTTAAGCTAAATCGTATATTCATTCACGCAAGGCAGCTTTTCGTCACGGTCCGCAAAGCTGATTATTGCCCACGTTGCCAAAATATGTTTGAAAAAGTATATATGGAAAGTACGAAAAAGTTGAACAGTCAAAACACCTGCAAAACTGGCTTTAAGAATCTTACTAAAAGGGATTTTATTAAAAAGAATTGCCAGTATAATAAACAAGAAGAGTCTATTGATCAAATTTCAACTTGTTATGGTAATTTACCCACGCACGCATGGACTCTCCCAGCTATAAATAAGAGCAGGTACTGCCCTTTGGAGAGGGAAGTTTCCAGCAGTCAGCTCTGACAGTCGGACCGAACATTCTTGCTGTAACACTCTCGTTTGTTTATGTTTGTATTACTGTTTTTGTTAATATATTTGTTTAACTCAATTCCTTTCTTTATTTCTGGCCCTAACAACGCCACAACACAACTGAATTTCTGGCGTTAAATATGTCATTTTTACTTCCATTTTATCTAAAACCTCATCGTTTCTCAGACCATGTTATTCTCAGCATCCTTCTGTAGAACCACATTTCTTTTGCTTCAAGTTTTTTTCATCTGTGAGGAGACATTCAGTCATATATTAGGATCGAAATTACGTAGTACTCTATTTTTCGTTTCCAGCGAAATTTTTCCTATTTCTTCATACTTTGCTTAGCTTTTAGAAGGCACCTTTCTCTATCCCAATGCGCATTCGTGTTTCTGTGTTATCATATTCTCTTAAATAGGAGATTGTGTTAATCAAATATACGTTTCCGTGGCCTGTCTTTTGGATATACTGGCAAAAAAAATAGTTTCACTTACATGATAATAGTAACGCCTGCAAAACATTATTTGTTTAAAATATCGATGGATATTGTAAGACGAAACCAACATTGAAATTCCTAATAATGCTTACAAAATTCAAAATAACAAAAACTGATCACGTATATATGTATGTATATTTACGTCAGGTCACTTGAAGAGTGCTACTGGTAATATGTAAGCCAGTTCTACCTGCCGTATAGACGGGTTATCGACGACTAAACCGGTTCCTTCAACAGGTTTGACTGGTGAGTAGGGTGGCTAGTCTCCCTTATAACTCTAAATGCATAAAAAAAAATCCATAAAATCAGTTAAAAGTAAAAAATAAAATCATCCTTGATAATGGTTAAACGCATAGCCGAAAGCGCCCGGACATACAGAACATTCGGACAATTTCTAGATAATTTATGTCACGAAAAGAAAAAAATTATAAGAACACATGAAAAAATAAATAAACATAACCGCAGTTTCTCGTAAGTCGATTTTAACGAAACTTGCATATATATATATATATATATATATATATATATATATATATATATATATATAACCCGATTCATCACTTCTCAAACCAACTTAATTGTTTCATGACCCTTCGCTCAGAACTCTTCACTACCATTTAAAGAAAGACATTGGAATGACCAACACAAAAACAGAGAATGTCTCATATAGAGAAGATTTAACATTGAAAAACATAAAGGAAAAAAATTAATTATTTTTAATAATATGTGGAAATCTCCACCCTTTACCTGAAGACGGTCGTAAGACCAGAAACACGTGTTGTAAAACTATGTAAAACTATGAAAAATAAAGAATAATAATTTTTTTTAAAAACCACATTACAACCAAAAAAGTTTGCGGTACCTCTCTTCTTTTTAATATACACACTTTTCTCTCGTTGGGACCATTATAACCTCTTCATTTCGTATATATATATATATATATATATATATATATATATATATATATATATAAGTGGACATTGAAGTCAACACCCAGAGGCGACAGTCGTTAGGCCATGACAGTTGCGTTTAACAGTGGGTTGACTACAATGTCCATTTTTATATTTAAATAGCCTCTATCTCTGATAATGAACTTTTTAAACCATAAATATAGCATACCTTAAACTATAGTTATATATACATATATAAACGTACGACCATCTAGGAAGACTGAATCACTTCGTCTTCTTCTTCTTCTTCTTCTTCTCAGCCTGTGAAAGTCCTTTGATGAACGTAGGCCTTTCACCGCGTTCACTGGCCCAATGCGTGCCGGTAGGGGCCAACGAGACACGCTTCGGCGATCGCGTCTCGTTTCGATTCCTGATCGTCCAACGGTATTTGCGCGCAAGTGAATATAACGAACCCGACTGGAATTCGAACGCGGCTCTCCAGTTTCTCATTCCGAAATGTTACCCACTGCACCACCCACACATCCAAGGTTACAACGTCTAATATTCCTAAGTGATCCTCCATCTTGGTATTAACCAGGCCCAACGTTATTTAACTTCGGTGATCAGGCGATAAGACCTGAATCACTTAGGATTGTACAAAAGACTTTGGTTCGATTATGTAAATATTTTTTTTAATCTATGAGTCCAATCCCCTTACTCCCAAAAGTATAGTACGCTGAAATTATACAGAACCAGACCAAACATTCCAACAAATCAAAGTGACGGGGTCCGATAGTCGTAAACAAAGTAAATAAAATTTGCCACAAGTGAAGACTAAGAGATTTTTTTTTTTTTGTTAATAGGGAAAATGCCGACAACTAATGAAATTGTAAAGTATGAAATTAGGGAATCTTTATAATGATTGGATTTGACAAGACGTGCTGTCATTCAGTTATTGGCGCAAACAGACAGACAGATATGAACAGACTGAAATAGATAGATAGATAGATAGATAGATAGATAGATAGATAGATAGATAGATAGATAGATAGATATGAACAAAGATAGATAGATAGATAGATAGATAGATAGATAGATGGACTAAGATAGATAGATAGATAGATAGATAGATAGATGGACTAAGATAGATAGATAGATAGATAGATAGATAGATAGATAGATAGATGGACTAAGATAGATAGATAGATAGATAGATGGACTAAGATAGATAGATAGATAGATAGTTACGAACAGACTGAGATAGATAGATAGATAGATAGATAGATAGATAGATAGATAGATAGATAGATAGATACGAACAGACTGAGATAGATAGATAGATAGATAGATAGATAGATAGATAGATAGATACGAACAGACTGAGATAGATAGATAGATAGATAGATAGATAGATAGATAGATAGATACGAACATACTGAGATAGATAGATAGATAGATAGATAGATAGATAGATAGATAGATAGATAGATAGATAGATAGATAGATAGACAGACAGTAGATACGAACAGACTGAGATAGATAGATAGATAGATAGATAGATAGATAGATAGATAGATAGATAGATAGATAGATAGATAGATAGATGAGTAGTTTAAAATACGGATATTATAAGACGAAACCAACATTGAAATTCCTGATGATGCTCACAAAATTCAAAATAATAAAAACTGAACATTAAAAGTCAGTGTCGTAAATTGTCTCAAATAAATGTCCATATATTTCGCCTATCAATACAAACATACTCTGCCACATCGGCTGGGTAACAACGATTCTGAAAAGATTGACTGACAATATATTAAACTAAAAGTGTTTCCTTATCTACCTATCATTCAATCAATCACTATCTATCTATCTAACTCAGTCTTTTCATATCTGTCTGTCTATCTATCTTTCTATCTATCTTTGTTCATATCTATCTATCTATCTATCTATCTACCAATCTATCTACCTATCTCTCTATCTATCTATCTATCTCATTCAGTTCATATCTATCTATCTATCTATCTATCTATGTTCATATCTATCTATCTATCTATCTATCTATCTACCTATTTATCTACCTATCTACCTATCTATCTCATTCAGTTCATATCTATCTATCTATCTATCTTTGTTCATATCTATCTATCTATCTATCTCAGTCTGTTGAAATCTATCTTTGTTCATATCTATCTATCTATTTCAGTCTTTTCGTATCTGTCTGTTTGTCTGTCTGTCTGTATATCTATCTATCTAGTAATTGTAGTAAGTTCATATTTAACTATCAATCTATCTATCTAAGCCTGTTCAATATCTATCCATCTATCCTATTCCGTTTTATATTTATTTATCACTTTATCTATCTATCTATCTATCTATCTAAATCTGTTTATATGTGTGAGCACGTATATATGTATGTATATTTATGTAACGACCACTGGACAAATATTACGAAATGCAGCTGGTATGAAATGCAAAGATTACACAAGACTTGTCACCTAGCCCCAAGCAACGACCACCGAACGGATGGTAGGAAATTAAATGCACAATCGACTTACGGCCAGATCACGTTGAGACACCGGTTACCGTGCGATCACCGAAGTTAAGCAACTAGATCAGTGACCGCTTGGAAATACCAGGTGATGTAATCTTGGATGTGCGGGTGGTGTAATGGATAGTGGCTCGGAATTGTTAATCGGAGAGCCGAGTTTCAATTCCCGTTGGTTTCGTTATATTCCCATATGTGGAAATAGCATTGAAAAAGGTATGAATACGCTGCTTCTATCCGGCTATGGATTAATTAATAGACTTGTATTACTAAATCATTATCATATGAAAAAAATTCTTACAATCTAAAAATATTTTCTGGCTTTAAATAATCTGTAAAGGGTTGATAAGCCGTAGCAACCAACCAAAACGCACAATCAAATAAAAGTAATAAAAATATATAAATAATATAATAAAATAAATAAATAAATAAAATAATAATAATAATAATAATAATAATAATAATAATAATAATAATAATAATAATAAAGAAAACCCGAAAGGCTATATATGGAGGCCCAAAAGAATGCCATAAGAAGCAACTATATAAAGGTCAAAATAGACGAATCACAGACAAAAACCAAATGTCGATTGTGCGGAAATAAAGATAATAGTGTTCCATATGATCATTGAATATAGCAAATTAGCCTACAAAGGAAACAACATACATGAATGGGTAGGAAAGGTGATCCACTGGTAAGAGTGCCAGCGATTACATTTTGACTATATTACAATAGAAGGGGAAAACTTATCAGCAAGACCCACTCCTGCAAATTAGTATTACGATTGAGATCCTGAAAATGATGATGTTGGGAAGTTGGCCTGACCTTGGGCAATTTTGGACACGCTTTCTAAATATTGAAACACTGAGTAACTTGCCGGAAGTAGATGCCAGTATGCTCGTTTTGCTAGAACATTACTGCTGTAATGAGTTTAATCCTTAATTAGACGACGCACAATTATGGCCTTATGCCAGACTAACCTAGCTGAGAAGACAGTTAAAATCATAAACATTAATAGACTGTCAACGAAGAAGCCATATAATATTTACAAACACACTTTCTTTCTCTCACACACACGCACACTCATACACACACACGTACATATAATATATATAAAATGAAGAGGTTATAATGGTTCCAACGAGAGAAAAGTGTGTATATTAAAAAGAAGAGAGGTACCGCAAACATTTTTGGTTGTAATGTGGGTTTTTTAAAAAAAATATTATTCTTTATTTTTCATAGTTTTACATAGTTTTACAACACGTGTTATATATATATATTAGGTTGGTGCAAAAATAATGTCGTTTTCTCACATGAAGTTGAACGTCAAAAATTTTTGCACCAACCTAATATATATATATATATATATATATATATATATATATATATATATAATAATATATTTATATATATATATATATATATATATATATATATATATATTAGGTTGGTGCAAAAATAATGTCGTTTTCTCACATGAAGTCAAAAAACGACATTATTTTTGCACCAACCTAATATATATATATATATATATATATATATATATATATATATATATATATATATATATATATATATATATATATATGTATGTATATATATATAAACAAATGGGTAAATAGAGGTAGATGTACGAGCGAGCGATCGTATACAAATACATATAAATACTCTTTAGTATAAGAACAACAGAGTGCTCAATATTAGATAACTGGGCGATTTAGTTTATATTAAGAAATGTACATAATGCCTTATATTGATGGTACAACTCGGAGTGCCACACTTATTGCAAGAAGCATTAAACTCCGAGTTGTGCAATCAATCTAAGGTATTATGTATATTTCTTTATATATATATATATATATATATATATATATATATATATATATATATATATATTAAATATAAATGACAATAGGAAAACACTATTGATTGCTGACGCGTTTCGTCCAATGTGGACTTTCTCGAAGCAAAAAACGAAATGAATTTAATTAAACAAGGAAATTAATAAAATAAAAGACAGTGTTCTTAGCAACTGGAATGTAGGGAACGTTTTTTGCTTTGAGAAAGTCCACATTGGATGAAACGCGTCAGTAATTAATAGTGTTTTCCTATTGTCATTTATATTTAAAAAGAATGTCTTATCTACAGGTTAATTCTGAAAAAATTTCATATATATATATATATATATATATATATATATATATTACAATAAAAAGAAAGAACAGTAAGATATATAATCCGGTGTTCTTATTGATATTTTTTATTTTTACAAAACAGTGCTCAATGTAAATTTACAGAGCATAAATATTATGAATTAACTGATTTAAAAAATATATATATATACATCCACACACACACACACACACACACACACACACACACACACACATATATATATATATATATATATATATATTTGTTTGGATTGATGTGAGATTGTGACCCTACAAAATCATATCAATCCAACCAAATATGTTAGCTCTATCTCTCTCTATATATATATATATATATTTATATTTATATACACACACTTTTCACACACACACACACACACACACACACACACACACACACACACACACACATATATATATATAGATAGATAGATAGATAGATAATATCATTGATATGAATGAAGTCATTGATATGAATACATAGATTGATAAATCCATTGAGATAGATAGATAGATAGATAGATAGATAGAGAGATAGAGAGATAGATAGATGGATAGATAGATATTAATTGGGATCAAGTGTAGATCGGGATCTGACTAATTGATAGGATAATGAACAAATAGGAAAACGTTTATAAAACTAACATGTTTTGCCTTAACTAAAGCTCAGAGAATGAGATATGGAAAAAAATACAGAAAACGGCAAACATACACCTTTGTGCATGCAAAAAAATAGGAATGTCACAAACAAAAGCGATGATTAGAATTGTAATAAAATCTATACATCTGCTGAATATGATTTTTAAATTTTTGTGTTTGTTTCTCATTGTTTAAGCAGACTTCAGACTTCTCGTGCATTTTGTCTTGTAAAGGGAGTGTGTCCGTGTGTCAGTTATGTATCAGTGTATCAGACAAACGAGAACCATAATATACTTATATACATAAATCTACATGCGAACGCACGTAAAATCCGCTCAACCAATGAAAAACAAACAACAGAAAAATTAAAAATACGAACATCTTTTCTCCATATCTCATTCTCTGATAAAGATTTAATAAAGGCAAAACATTTGTTCCTCATCCTATCACACACATACACATACGCACACACAAACACACACAAACATACACACACACACACACACACACATATATATACATATATATATATATATATATATAGTTGTATATTTAGGTAGCAATCCTTCGTTTATGCATGTTTCATTAAAAACGACAGACAAGGTACTACGATTGACCTTTTTATTTAATTTTTCTTGTGTTCGAACAAGAGCTTTCTTTACGGGACAAAGGGTGTGTAAGAACTGTCCAAATATTTTATGTTTCCAAGCGCTTTCGGCTATACCTTTAGCCATTATCAAGGATGCTTCGATTTTTCAGCTTAATTGAGTGTGTGCATTATGTGTATGTCTTAGAGTGTAGTAGGGTTTTTTTATGTAAAGACATTTTTATGTTTATACATTATTAAAAAACAATTATCGGACTTTGTCTATTTCATAATACATATAAATGTGTTTGTGTGTTTGTATATATATATATATATATATATATATATATATATATACGGTTAGCACGTTGTGGCTTTGTTCGTAGTTAATATTGTTAAGAGTTGGCTTTTTCTTTTTTTTATTATCAAAGCCTCCATTATTTTTAATCTTATTTTGCAAAAAATCTTTTTTTTAAACACGCACACAAATTTAGCAGACTCCATTAGAAACATACTAGTAGGAAACACAAATATATTAACTGCTTCCGTCTGCAAAAAAGGTTAAAAATAATGGAGTCTTTGATAATAAAACAGAAAAAGCCAACTCTTAACAATATTAACTATGAACAAAGCCACAATGTGCTAACCGTATTCGGAAATTAAAAACATTCCTACTACACACTAAGACATACGCATAATGCACACACTCAATTAAGCTGAAAAATCGAATCATCCTTGATAATGGCTAAAGGTATAGCCGAAAGCGCTCGGAAAAAACATAAAACATTTGGACAGTTCTTACACACCCTTTGTCCTGTAAAGAAATCTCTTGTTCGAACACAAGAAAAATTAAATAAAAAGCTCAATCATAGTACCTTGTCTGTCGTTTTTAATGAAACATGCATATATATATATATATATATATATATATATATATATATATATATATGGAAGAAATTTATATATTAGACTAATAGTGGGAAATTAAATGACAAAATGTGAAAAAAATTCCTACGTTATGCGTTTCGTCTCTAAGAGTGACTTTTCAGCAGGCAAGCGTATATCGGAATCTTTCCTGGACGGAATCTTTCTTGAAGAAGGAAACACAAAAAAAAAATCCTCTGATACTTTACAATTCGAACTAATCTCCCAATCCAGGCCGAAAGACTGGATCCGGTCATCGTCGTCATCGTGGTCGTCAACCAAAATAAAACATGAAAAGTGGATTTTGCTGTTTCCGGTAGTCCACAAACTTTTTTTTTGTTTTTCTTTTTTTTTTTTCTTTTTGTTTTGGTTTGGTGTTTTGGGGGGTTTTTTGTTTGTTTTGTTTTTTTGTTTTTTTTTAGCGAAAAACATGTAGAAGTATCTCGACTTTGCCAGGAACTGAGGAAGTCCTGGAACATAAAGTTAATAGTCGTGCCAGCCATTAGCGGAGTACTGGAAACAGCCACTCAAATCTCACGAAAAACTATGCAAGCATCATAATTTCTGAAAACAGCAAGAATTTTGTGGAAAGTGCTGGAGCATGAAGAAGACTTGTTGTCCCTTAACCCCCTGCATAAGTCATCAGTTACTGCTGCTGTAAGCACACACACACACACACACACATATATATATATATATATATATATATAATTTAATAATAATTTATATATATATATATAATTTAATAATAATTAATATATATATATACATCTGGTTCAGTCTGGTTCCGAAGCACACCGGAGAAGAGACCTCAATGACATATTAACTGGTAGAGGGTTAGTCCTGATACTTTAATTCAATTTAATTTTAATAATTATATTGAAGTTTTTGGCTTTTGTTTTTGAAACATGTGAACTCTAATGTAGCGAAGGAATCATATTTTTTAAAAAATAATTATAATTTAGGCTCTAATTATGTATTGAGCACTGTTTTTAAAAATTAAAAACAAAAATACTACAGAACTTCGGATTATTTACTTAACGTGTTCTTTCCTATTTTTCTATATATTTGCACACACACACACACACGCACGCACGCACGCACGCACACACACACACACATATATATATATATATACTATTGTTTACTCAATACATTGCCTAAAATCCAACAATCTCATTCACTAATAAAGTGTAACCAGGATATAAGAGAGTTGTCGGGACCGGAGAAGAAGTCTCTTATATCCAGGTTTCTCTTATATCCGGGTTTGGTCTATTTTGTTTAGGTAAGTATGGCTCTAATTTGGGACCAGAGAACATCTCTCTTATATCCGGGTTTCTCTTATATCCGGGTTACACATAATATATATATATATATATACTAGATATATATACTATTGTTTACTCAATACATTGCCTAAAATCCACTCAAAGTGGACGGTTACTGAATGAGATTGTTATCAAAGCATAACGGGAAGAAATTCGTATTGTGAGAATATGTAGGATAGATAACGTCTGAGCCTAGACTTGAAGAGGTTAAAGTCGTAGTGATCGGGTAAGCATCCTCTCAGGAGCCTGTTCCACAAAGTAACAGTTCTTGGATAGAAGCTGTCTGAGTGGAACTTCCTCCTTGCCAATGAAATACAAAAGGAATGAGGATTCGTCGACCTTGTGTACTTCTCATGGCGGGTCCTAGCAATATCAACTGGTCGAACTAAGTAACGTCGCTCATTTGTACATTTGCCATGAAAACAATGATAGTGTTGCGAGAGCCTGACAACGTCTATGAGGAAGGCGTTGTTGACTGAGTAATAATTCATCAGTTGGCCAATCTAGATTTAAAATTGAAGATGAAGGTGGGAATAGTGCCTATTATTATTAGAACACTTGGGACGGTCCCAAAGATCTTTGAAAAAAAAAAAAAATTGGGGAAAAATAGGAAATCCTATGAGGAACTTAAAATATCCGGACATCCACGTTACTAAAAATCAATTAGAATACCGCGGAAAGTGCTTGAGTACTAAGAAGGTACGCTGCTGCTTGATCCCTGGCGAGAAATACAAGATAAAACTCGGCGAATAAAAAGAAGAAGAAGGAATGGAATAACAATTAGAAACAGAACAGAATAATGTTTTTAAGTGGGCGGATAGACTGGGGAGAACGTCACGGATTTGCGGAGAGCTTCTGTCACGTGACGCCCATAACCTATTAAACAAAAGTCTGTAAAAAAAATGACGAATAAATAAGTCTGGGCTGCAATATTTCTAAGAGCATCTATTAACCCTGCTCAAGGTCACACAGAAAAAAAAACAACCTATGTTTAAAATACGAGCATAATAAAATTGCATAGTATCACGTTTTGCCATTGATTAAAAACTTCTATGTCAGCAGAAATTATATATTTAGATATTAAAATATACCCGAATATATCTTCTTCTTCTCCTTCTAAGGACGTTGGCGATCATGGCTCTCCACAATTTTCTTTGTAGCTCCTAGTAAATAATTTTTCTATCTTTCCTAAACTCTGTTCTGCCATCCATTTACACAAACTCGCAAAGTAAAATATGCTTTGTTTTACTCTGTCTCTCTTGTTATCAATATACTCTATGAGTGTTAAATTTTCCAAGTCCTCTTTTCTCATTACGTTCTCTAGAAATTTCAACTGTTTCTTTTTTATGTTAAATATAAGTGTCCTTTTTGTTTCTACTTTCTCTAAAACGTCTCATAATCGGAATACGGTATCCTCAGCATCCTACTGTAGAACCACATTTCTGTTGCTTCAAGTTTCTTCTTCATCTGTGAGGAGGCTGTCTCGCATTCACTGCCATATAGAAGGAGTGACATTACTTAACAGTTCAGTAATCTTTTCTTTGTTTCTAACAACATTTTCCTGTTTCTTAATAATTTGCTTAGCTTTTGGCAGGCATCTTTCGCTATCCCGATCCACCTGTGAATTTCGGTGTTGCCCTTTCCGTTCACTGTTAAAGTGCTTCACAGAGATTTAGATTGTTGTAATTACTCGATTTTAGTATCTACAGTTTCTAATTTGCATGCTGGGGTGTTTCTTCTGCTGATAACTATTCATTCTGTTTTATTGTAATTGGTGTTTAGTCCTTTCTTCTCGCTTTCCTTCACTGCCTTCTGTAGCAGTTCTTGTACTTTTCCTTCTGTGTCTGCTCCCAATACTGTGTCACCTGCATATTTTATATTGTTAAGATTTTAGCCACCAGTAATGAATCTTGACTTCTAGTTCTCTCAGAATCGCCTCACGGTATAGGTTGAATAGGTCCGGCGAGAATACACATCCTTGTCTTACATTCCTTTCTATTTCTGTAGATTTTTTTTTTAAGCGTATCACCCCAAGCAAGGCTGGAGGCCACTATCACGCAAGGGGTTTTAGAAGGGTTGGAGGAAGAGCAGATAGGAGTGGTAAAGGAGAGGATGTGGAGAAAGAGAAAGACAGTGGGTCGATCAAGGCAAGGGGGTTACAGAAGATTTGGAGCGAGAGCAGATAGGAATGAAAGATGAAAGGATGTGGAGAAGGGAAGTGGATAGATCAAGGCAACTGGAGATGTCGATTGACGCTACACTTAAACCGTTGGAGATTGTTTTTACTGAATACATAAGATAAAATAGTAATAGCAGCTAATATACGACAAATAAAAATATATTAGATATAGTATACTACGGAACTTTAATATAGTTTTATCTGTTTTAATATCAAATCAATGAAACACTCTAATGATGATGCTCGGGTAATGTATATACGAAAAGTGAAAACAAATTCCGTGCTTGTCTGTTACGTTCACTTTGACCCAAATAGCATTGAGGCAGGCATGAACCCATCACTAAAGCTATGACTTAAATAACAAACTGGATTATCTAGCCATGGATGACAAACAGGTGATAGGAAAACACTCTGCTACCTTTCCGAAGAATACATGGTAATTCACTTATTACTTTATTAAGAAAATGAATGTGTGGAGAGCCATGATCGCCTACGTCCTGAAGTGATGTGGCATTGAATTAAGAGAAAATCCGTTAAATAACAGGGTAGACTTGTCTTTCTAGCCTTAGATGGCACCCAGTCTAAGAGGATGAAAATTCAGTATTCGAAACCGCAGAGAATGCAACGAGAAGCCACTTAACTCTCTTTCCCCAAGAATGCATGGCAATTCAGAGATAAGAAAGAAAAAGAATTCGTGGAGAAACACGATCGCCTACGTTTTGAAGCGAGATGGGATTTAAAAAATACTGCAGATAAAAGTAGATCAAAATTAGTATACAATAGATAAAACTTTCATATTGCTTACCAGAAATGAAAGGCAAAAATTAAAATGAAATTACAACATGATAGAATTCAATTTTAAATAATGTTTCGTCATTATTTTCTGAGAGGATCTGGGACAAAATAGATAGATAGATAGATAGATAGATAGATAATGAAGGAAGGGTTGTCAATAGATAATGAAAAGACTTAGATAGATAGATAGATAGATAGATAGATAGATAGATAGATAGATAGATAGATAGATAGATAATGAAGGAAGGGTTGTCAATATATAATGAAAAGACTTAGATAGATAGATAGATAGATAGATAGATAGCCTGTTTGTAAGTCTGCAGGTTCTTTTTCAGCTGTTCAACCATGCATTGTAAGACAAACAGTACACAAACACAAAGACGCCGACACACACACACACATACATACATACATACATACATACATACATATATATATATATATATTGTGTGTATTTAGGCAGCATTTTTTCATTAATACATGTTTCATTAAATAATATAGATAAGTGTTGTCTATATATTTTATGTAAGTTTTTTTCATATAGTCTGATAATCTTAATAACATTATCATTAAATAATGAAAGAAAATCACAATATTGATACATACTTTTTTTTTTTTTATAATCCAATCTGAGCTTTCGGCTTACATAAGCCATTATCAAAGATGACAATTACACAATATATTTATGCAATACACGAACAAGAAATTGATGATAGTATTATTTGTTTACATGGATGATTTCCAAGCAACGATAAACACGTACGTCATGAGCTGTTGTGCGATTTTCGCTTTCAGCGTTTTATATGCACGTGTTTATCGTTGCTTGGAAATCATCCATGTAAACAAATAATACTATCATCAATTTCTTGTTCGTGTATTGCATAAATATATTGTGTAATTGTCATCTTTGATAATGGCTTATGTAAGCCGAAAGCTCAGATTGGATTATAAAAAAAAAAAAAGTATGTATCAATATTGTGATTTTCTTTCATTATTTAATGATAATGTTATTAAGATTATCAGACTATATGAAAAAAACTTACATAAAATATATAGACAACACTTATCTATATTATTTAATGAAACATGTATTAATGAAAAAATGCTGCCTAAATACACACAATATATATATATATATATGTATGTATGTATGTATGTATGTATGTATGTGTGTGTGTGTGTCGGCGTCTTTGTGTTTGTGTACTGTTTGTCTTACAATGCATGGTTGAACAGCTGAAAAAGAACCTGCAGACTTACAAACAGGCTATCTATCTATCTATCTATCTATCTATCTAAGTCTTTTCATTATATATTGACAACCCTTCCTTCATTATCTATCTATCTATCTATCTATCTATCTATCTAAGTCTTTTCATTATCTATTGACAACCCTTCCTTCATTCATATATATATATATAAGGAATATTCTTATAATACAAAAGAAGCAGGAAAAAACACATTTCAATTTTATATTTGACAATCCAAGGAATAAAATAAAAAATCTTGAAGTAAAACTGGATTCCTATCACCAGGATTATTTTTTTTCAATCATTTCACCCCAAGCTCGGCAATAAAGCCACTAGGATACAGGGCATAACTAAGTGTGAGAGAATATGAGTAAAAAAAAAGACATTATTTAAGCAGAGAGAACAATAAAAGAACAAGAATTAAGAAGGCAGAAGATAACGATTGATATTGCATTTAAACTTTTGAAAATCAATATTGATCGGAAAGCAAGAAGCCGGAAGACAGTTCCACAGGCGAGAAGTGCAATAGAGGAAACTGTTAGCATAGAACTTACGGTTATATCTAGCCATTTCAACTTTAAAAGATGAGACTTTGCCGCTGATCCAGTACAACGTTAAAAGTCTAGGGACCATAGAGGAAAGTTCATCAGAACAAGTATCATGAAAATATTTATAAAAAAAGGCGCAGGGGTGGTACGTTACGGCGTTAGGAAGGTCACTGAAGCCGAGATGCCAGATCAAGACTAGTAACATTACAGATTCTTCTTTGTATTTTATCAAGAATCTCTAAATTGTCAGATATTAATCTAAAGGCAATGAATTTAACGATAATCAGCTAAAATTGTTTGCTCAAACGCTTTCTGTATTAATTTATCGATTTTTTTACTTTATATATTCGCTCAAAAATTATGGCAATGATCAAGTCATTTTAAAATTGCATTTTACTTATAAAATATAATAAAAACTTGCAGTTTCTTATATAATCTCACATGCATCCTGAACATTAATCTAAGCAAACAAGAGCGTGTTCACCATTGAAGAATTATGATTTCTACGTCACTAGAAGTATCCAGTACACAGAGAATGCAAATTTGGTGACCTAAAAATGGAATCGCTCACAATTTTCATTCGAGATCAAGTGACAGCAAGTATTTTCATTCCTTCGGCATTTTCATTAGATCATTAATAACGAAACTGTATATCCGAATCAAAACAGTGGCTTTTCCGGTTGTTATTCCGGGGGTAAGTGGCATGAAAATAATCCATGTTTCTGCAATGGTCTACAGGTTTTTGTGGCGTTGGGTGGAGGGATGGTATGTAGCGCGTACAAAACGAGAAAGGCGTTGCCAAATTAATTGCAAAGAACCTTTTTATTCTAAGTGGACCGTGTAGTTATTGATAGCGGCTCAGAATTGAGGAATCGGAGAGCCGAGTTCGAATTCCAGTCGAATCCATTACATTCACTTACGTGGTAATACCCTTGGGAAAGTTATGAATCCTCTTCTTCTCCACCCAGCTATGGGTAAATAACAGGACAGACTGGGTTCTATAGCCTTGGATGGCAACTGGTCTACCGCAGAAAGCAATGGCAACTTACTGCGGAAAAAAAAAATCTGCCTCGTCAGTCATGTATCGTATACAGGATCGCCTAGGCGTGTATCACGCATGGCACATAACTGACTGATTGGGTTACATTTCTCACGGGGAACCCAAAACTCGAGGCTTTGTGCCAGACGAAACCCCAACTTGCTAAATATCTATAAATGTTTTCACATTTAGATAAATACATATATATATTTACTCAAGCATGCATATATATATATATATATATATATATATATATATATATGCATGTATGTATGTGTGTATATATATATATATATATATATATATATATATATGTCTGTGTGTGTGTGTGTGTGTGTGTGTGTGTGTGTGTGTGTGTGTGTGCATAAACATATACCTGGGTATAAGTGCGTCATTACAAAAAATATAGAGAAAAACAGTCTATTTGAAAAATTAACTTTAATTTTTTTTTTTTTTTTGTCTTCAAATAACATCAAAAATAAGATAACAAAATACGGGTGGATTTTTCAAGAGATGCATATCAATTTTCCTTTTCATACGTTGATTGAAAATGATTCCGCAAGAGACGCGCATTGCTTAACTTATGGCTCATACATACATTCATATATATATATATATATATATATTTATATATATATATATATATATATATATATATATATATATATATATATATATATATATATATATATATGTGGGTTTGTGTTTATGTCCAATTTTGTTTTGTTTTTTGTTTTATTTTTTGTTTTTTTCTTCACATACTTGGTTTCAGCCGCGATCGTTTTGTTTGTTTGTTCATTAATTCGGTCTCTGTCTTATTTCTTTCACTCACGAACGAGTCATCAGGTCGAAAACAAAAAGATGATTTTAATAACAATTCTGATCATTGATAAACAAATATCATCCTTCTCGTGAGCCTGTCTTACCGGGACGACGCCTTACTAATTAGCCTTCGAAAGCTAAGCAGCTGGCGTCATTTAAATGTAGGCATATAATCATGGGCTTCAACTAGGGAGATGCGGCCAAACAGCTCCAGAATTCCTAAAAATCCCGGATGCATTAATTAGGTCATCAAAACTTATACTCGTTTATACGGACCCACAATAAAGGATATAAAGTTACACGCTTTATGTAACCTTGATAAATCCTTTTGTGCCGCACTCTCATTGTAAATGTAGAGGCTTGAAACCTCACCTTGGAAATGTAGGGGCTTGACCCCTCAATTTGTAAATGTAAAGGCTTGACCCCTCACGTTATAAAAATGACAGCGAATGCCCATGCGTGAAATCATCGCCAAACCAGCCAAATTGACATCGAAACATAACCAAAAAAAAACAAGAAAAATTAAAATTAACAACAGGTATCTTCACCTTGAAGCGGTGGGTAGCAAGGTAGTGTCTCAGTGTGATCGCCTTGTGCCAGACTTATAAATACTGATCTTCACAGCAAGGAAAGTAAGTTCATATGCTAGTCTTACTTAACCATTACCACAATAATTAGCTTGAACCTCAGTAAATGCTCTCTATTCCTGGCCTTGTGTCAAACTAAGTTAAACGAAACATTTTGTCGTAGAGTATCCTAAGCTCACTTCGCCATTACTACAGAAGTGAATTTGCTCCTCACTTGGTGCTCTATGCTACCTTGTGTCACACTTGGGCTATGCTTTATAAATATTGATACTCTGAATAGCTTGTCAGGAGTAGTGGTCAGTATAATCATCTTGCTTAAGCATTACTGCTGAAGTGAGTTCAATTCTTAATTAGATAGCGCACAATTATGGCCTTGGGCCAGACTTAACTGAGAAAACAATTAAAATCATACAAAATTAATAAACAAAAATCGAATCGTGCCGTCAACCAAGTATCCGTATAATATTTACAACCACGCTCATATATATATATATATATATATGAATCAGACTAATAGTGGGTAACTGAATAAGAAAATGAAAATTTTCAAAAAAACTCCTATGTTACGCGTTTCGACCCAAACGGGGACTTCTTCAGATTGATAATTGTTTTATAGACGAAGTCAGTTTTATATACAGAAGTAAGGTGGGGGGAGGAGAAATACAACAAAAGTTTGTTAGAATTTTATGACGAAAAACGCTAACGATGACGATGCTTCGTTTTAAATTTAAAACCATTATTATAAAATAATCGATAAAACCATTACTAGTCTAAAGAAGTCCCTGTCAGGGACGAAACACGTCACATAAAATTTTTTTTCTTTCAGTTACCCATATATATATATATATATATATGTATGTATATATATATATATATATATATATATGAAAAATATAAGGTATATTTATATGGAAATGCGTGCGTTTTATGCACCTGTAATTTGGCGTTAGGATGTGGCCCGTTTCCTGTGCACTTTCAAATGTTTAGAAAGATGGTCCGACCGTGAGAAGCGTTTCTCGCACAGCTTGCACTGATAGGGTTTGATCCCGGAATGCGACCGTTTGTGTCGGGCCAACTCGTCTGACCGCGAGAATCGCCAGCCGCAGCCGGGCCACGTGCACTCAAAGGGTTTCTCACCTGTGTGCCGTCTCAGGTGAGCTTTCAGGTGCGAACTTTTGCTGTATACCTTGTTGCAGTCAGCAAACGTGCAATGATAGATTTTCTCCTCGGTCTTATCCTTGACGACACCACCGTTAGGGCTGACCCGGCTCGAACCCGTGTTCAGGCTCCGAGGTCCCCGAGTCTTCCCTAGATTGTTACTGTCAGTGTTACTACTAAGCAAACAGCTGCTGGTGATGTCGCTTTGCATGAGAACAAGTTTAGGGTGGGTAGATTTTGCTGCCTGATTTTTAGCTGAAGAGACCCGTCCGTTGTTACGGTGAGCCGTTGAGCCTTTCGGGGCCCTCATTGTCGAAGCTGATGAATTGAAATCCGGTGAAAGGTCCAAGTTATTATTATACTGGTTTCTGTTCTTGTCGTTGGTCTGTTCTTTTGAGTTTCTTTGGATCAGGGAATTTATTAACCTGTCTGCCCGTGCAGAATTACACGCTCGTTCTTTCATAACTTTGTTCTTTTTC
Source organism: Acanthosepion esculentum (assembly GCA_964036315.1). Lineage (NCBI taxonomy): Eukaryota > Metazoa > Mollusca > Cephalopoda > Sepiida > Sepiidae > Acanthosepion > Acanthosepion esculentum. Next base: position 68,808,607 of record OZ038504.1, read on the forward strand.
GAGCCAGACGGGCGATTGCGTTGGTTAACATACGTTTGCTGTAAAGAGGGAAATAATCCAATTCCACCTGTGTATAAAGATGTGGAAGACTCCAGTAAAGGTTCCGGTAAGTTTTGCATTAAGTTTGGAAGACCAACTCCAAGCACAATAAGTTCATTCTCAGATAAAGAAAACACTTCATCATAACCGCTATCCGAATTGTCAAGGGAATCCGCTGCACTACCACCGAAACTACTACTACTGCTGCTACAGTTAAATTCCATCGACAGGACCGAAGATGTGTCCGAAGTACTGGACACGGAGCTTTGCGAGCAGTCCAGTTCGAGCGTTGAAGGTGATGCTGGCGAGGGGATTCCAGATGAGGATGGCGAAGAAGATCCTATAACGGTCGAAGTCAGCATGGCCGAAGTCTGCAAGCTCTGGTAACCTACCAAGGCCGCAGAACCCGACCCCTCGTCGTGCTGGAACCGGGGAGAGTTCGTGACTGGATCGATCGTGTCAGCTAGTCCCTGCGAAAAGAGGTACTCCAAGTAGACGTCGTCTCCGAGCCCATCTCGGCTCCAGACCATACCCAGGGGGCTAACGCAACGTAGGTCAGCTCCCAGGGAGCCAGGGTCGCACTCGTCTCGGCAACTCGAGTTGAGACGCTGCAATGTATACTGCTCGCGTTCTAGACTTGAACATAAAGGCATGAAGTCCTCCATCATGGTGTCGCCGCAAGGGGTCCTTCCAACGACAAACAACGGTCACTTTTAAGCCGCTAATTGTGATTCTGTGAGCTCTTCTTATAATGAAATAAAAAAAGAGAAGAAAAGAGTTGAGGAAAGTAAATAATGACCGAATCTGTTAAAATTAGTGCGTGTGTTACGTTCGTAAAATTTTGATACCGGCTGTATGACACTATTATTATCGAAGTGTTGATATGGGTTTGTTTTTTAGGGGTTTTTTTTCCCCAGAATATTCCAAAACAGAGGAGGTAATTTTCCTTTTCGTTTACTTTTCTCTCAGGTTAGGTAATATTTTTTTTAGGATATAAGCCATATGTAAACGTGTCCCTAAGTACCCGATTTTCATGGTCGTAACTGTGAGATTGTCATACTCGAAAAAAGTACTTAGATTTTTTTTTTTCTGATGAGAAAAAGATACGAAGTTTTGAATTTTGCATGAAATTTAAAAACATTGAAAGATAAACATGGAAATATCAAGTTAGTTATAGGATGAGAGTAATTTTAACTTTGTTTTTGTTTTGCTTTTTGTTTTGTTTTTTAAATAACTTTTCTCTTTTCTTTTTTTTCTTCTTCTTCTTCTTTTGGGGTCAATAGGAAAATCCTATTGACTTTTTTAAGAAGTAAAAAGATGCACACGTGAAAATGACGAAATTGTGTCTGGAATTTGAAAAGGGTGATAAACAAATATTTTTTTGTTGCTTTGAGAATCGTCTATTGTCTGTTATCGGAGTTCTACGTGTTTGCATTTGGAAGGCAACCCAACAAGATCGACTTTAAATGTGCTTGTACATGTGCGGGGTGTGTGTGTGTGTGTGTGTGTGTGTGTGTGTGTGTGTGTGTGTGTGTGTGTGTGTGTGTGTGTGTGTGTGTGTGTGCATGCGCGCGCACTCGCGTGTATGGTGTTTGCAAGAGAAATGCGGATGTGTACTTCGGTACTTAAAAAAAAACAAAAAAATGCACAACAGATTTTATGACGATCATGCGTGTGACTGGGTTTTTTTTTCTTTCTTTCTTTCTTACTTTCTTTTCTTTTCTTTTCTTTTCTTTTCTTTTTTGGTCGGGTACTTTGCGTCGTGGAGAATAAATTCCGTCAAAATAACAGCCGATCCGAAATCTTAAAAAAACATTTTCTCACTGTCCTTTCTTTTCATTTTTTTTTTACTCTCTCTCTCTCTCTCTTTCTTTCTCTCTCTCTCTCTCTCTCTATATATATATATATATTTATATTTATATATATATATATATTTATCTTTCTATCTATATTTCTCTGTGTCTCTGTACGTTTTTTCTTTCTTTCTTATTTGCTTCATAACTCTCAAACATTTGCCACTTGTTTGTTGAAATTTTTAAAAGCCGAGACACAAGTAAAGTTTTTGGAGTTGCCTCAAGTGGTTGTTACTCGTGGTGGGACAATCTTTCTTTGCGATCCCCGGAGCTGTGTCATATGTGCGCTATAGCAAGCGGGCGTCGTAGTAGTAATAATAATAATGAATGCGAGTGAAATAGTTGTAGTAGAAGTCGCAATGATGGTGGTGGTGGTGGTAGTGTTGGTGGTGATGGTTGTGGTGGTGGTGAAAAAATGTTTTTTCCACTATCATGAGTAGCCGTAGTAGAACTGATGACAGTCCTATCACCAGTGGTGGTGGTGGTGGTGATGGTCGTGGTGGTGGTTATAGTAGTAGCAGTAATACCAGTAGTAGTAGTACACCACAACACACAGCGCAACTTGGATGAATTTGAATGGATGTATTTTTTCTCTATGTTTCAGTTGTTGTGTTGGTGGGGGGAGAATAATTCTGAATAGACAACCACTTGATTCAAAATAATCCGAGAATTACTTTTCTTTTTGTCAGTTTCTTTGTTGCATTGTTTGGGTTTTTTCTTCTTTGTTTTTTTTGGGGGGGGGGGCGTGGTTTGAACGCGTATATGTGTGCGTACGTATGCGTGACAATTGGGTTTGCTTCTCAATTTTGCCTTCAGCAATGATATTTAGTTTGTAGAATTGCACATTTAACTTTGATTTTCCGTCTGAAATTTTTCAATTTCATATTTTTTTAAAATACATGCGTATGATGATACGAAAGTATATATATTATATCTCTATCTCCGTCTGCCTGTTTCTCTATTAAGATAGATAGATAGATAGATAGATAGATATGGACAAACTGTGATAGATAGATAGATAGATAGATAGATAGATAGATAGATAGATAGATAGATAGATAGATATGGACAAACTGTGATAGATAGATAGATAGATAGATAGATAGATAGATAGATAGATAGATAGATAGATATGGACAAACTGTGATAGATAGATAGATAGATAGATAGATAGATAGATAGATAGATAGATAGATAGATACGAACAGACTGAGATAGATAGATAGATAGATAGATAGATAGATAGATAGATAGATAGATAGATAGATAGATACGAACAGACTGAGATAGATAGATAGATAGATAGATAGATAGATAGATAGATAGATAGATAGATAGATACGAACAGACTGAGATGGATAGATAGATAGATAGATAGATAGATAGATAGATAGATAGATAGATAGATAGATACAAACAGACTGAGATAGATAGATAGATAGATAGATAGATAGATAGATAGATAGATAGATAGATAGATAGATACAAACAGACTGAGATAGATAGATAGATAGATAGATAGATAGATAGATAGATAGATAGATAGATAGATAGATAGATAGATAGATATGGACAAACTGTGATAGATAGATACGAACAGACTGAGAAAGATAGATAGATAGATAGATAGATAGATAGATAGATAGATAGATACGAACAAACTGAGATAGATAGATAGAGAGATAGATAGATAGATAGATAGATAGATAGATAGATAGATAGATACAAACAGACTGAGATAGATAGATAGATAGATAGATAGATAGATAGATATGGACAAACTGTGATAGATAGATAGATAGATAGATAGATAGATAGATAGATAGATAGATAGATAGATAGATATGTACAGGCTGTGGTAGATGGATAGATAGAACAAACTGACCTCAATGTTCACTTTGTGTGGGGGGGTGCGCGTGTGAGTGCGTATATAAATATATAGGAACGAGCAGATAAATATCTATGTTCAGTTTCTCTGTATCTCTGTGTGTGTGTGTGCGCTCGCACGTGCGTGAGAAAACACTTTTTCTATATCACCAGTTGCGTTCACTTCAAAAACCTGGGCGAATTGCCCAGCTGTTTATAGTGGACTCTTTTGGTAACTCAGGAGAAAATTTCATGTCAAATTCAATGAATAAGCAATTCGCCCGTTTCAGGGAATTTTGCTCTTTTATTTTATTTTATTTTATTTTATTTTTTTTTTTGTTTCCAAATGTAAAAATGGAATATACTGAAAGCCAAAATGTTTTATAGCCAAAACTAAAACATGTTTATACTAGAAACAATGTTTTATAGGATTTCTTCAATTACGATTGGCTCGCTAAATAAATAAACATTTAATTGTACGATGTGTTCGCTTATGCCTATAAATTAAAAAACAGTTTCATTTTGGATCAAGTATGACAAGGCAACAGATCGGCTTTTATCTTGATTTTAAATTTAGTTTTGTTAAATATACAGGAAGTATTGAACATAAAAAAGAAAATTCAAAGTAATAAAAAGTTTTAAAATATTTTATAAATACTACAATGAAATTGAAAAAACATTTCTGCCATTTTTTAACGGCACGGATAAATTATTTAAAAATTAATTTAAAAAACACTAAATGCTTAGATAAATCTTCATGCGTCAGGTGAGGGTGCAGGTGATTAGCAACTCACCTGATATAGACTCCAAACTCACGTGCAGTACACACATATTCAAGCACACATAATATATATATATATATATATATATATATATATATATATATATATATAAATTATGCAACAATCCGGATTTAAACCCAGTAGAAAATATATGGTGAGACTTTTTTAAGTAATCCGCGCGAAGGCATCATCCACCCAAAGAAGACAAATGAAAGACCTGCAAATGAACGATTTCTACCAAAATATACTGTTTTATATATATATATACATATATATATATATATATATATATATATATATATATATCGCAAATGCGTGAAACTCAGATTTCAAACTAATATCCATACAACTGAATATTTTAGCGCTATCACAGACATTGAGCACTTACTACTAAGTACCGCACACACACACACACACACACACACACACGCACACACACATACACACATATATATATTGAAGTTTAAAAGCAGTAAATAACCTTGCCTATCGAACGATCCTCTGTGGCCGGTAAAAAGGCACGTTAGGCTATATGACGGTTTATTATAAACAGAGCATTTACTTAAATATTTGTATCTATAAAAAGAATGTTAAACATAAAAATGTCTTAAGATATATATATATATATATATATATATATATATATATATATATATATATATATATATATATATACAAGTATAGGATTGGTGGAGACGGAATGAAAAAATCTCATCTTAAAAGAGTGCTCGGCACAAAATAGAGCAAATATTATTTATTCAAAAATTATAACATGAACATGTTATAACATCTCTACAAAAATATCCATTTTGTTTCAACACTTCTGGTGTCTTCTCAAGTGATGGTGTTGAATGCAGAATAAAGAGTTTCTTTTATTATATTATATATTAACACTTTATTCTACATTCAACTCCACCATTTGAGAAGACACCAGAAGTGTTGAAACAAAATGGCTATTTTGTAGAGATGTTATAACATGTTTATGTTATAATCTTTGAATAAATAATATTTGCTCTACTCTGTGCTGAGCACCCTTTTAAGAATAGTTTTTTTTTATTCCGTCTCCACCAATCCTCTATGCTTGTATATATATATATATATATATATATATATATATATATATATATATATATATATATATATATAGTGAACATTGAAGTCAACACTTAGAGGCGACTGGCTGTTTCATGCTAGACACAATAGTCAGGCCTGACGATTGCATCTAGCATGAAACAGCCTGTCGTCTCTAAGTGTTGACTTCAATGTTCACTTTTATATTTACACACGCTCTATCTCTGATATTGAGCACTTTATCCCATAAATATAGCACACCCTAAGATACACACACACATATATATATATATTACAATGAATCATTCATAGAGAAAACAGATATAGAAGTTAATATCTGTTTTCTGTATGAATGATTCATTGTAATATAAATTGAACTGCACCCCATACTTGATATATATATATATATATATATATATATATATATATATATATATATATATATATATATATATATATATATATATATATATATATATGTATGTTAAACGCCCTTTGGTAGAATTAGAAAAAAATTGATGAAGAATATTTCTTTAAATACATACATGAAAGAATTAAGACTATCATAAAAACTCAAGGTATTAATTCTATTTTTGTCGATAGATTCCATAATTTATTCCACAATATTGGATTCTTGCATATTTTCCTCCAGATTAGTTTGAATAAAATTGTACCAGAAATTTAAATAATTTAGTCTATTTTGTTTAAGTTCTATTTTATGAAGCCAGCTGTTAAATAAAAATGTTCTGTCTCTTATCTGTTATTAGTTTATATATTGTTAAATAAAAAAAATAATAAAAAATCTGAAGTGAACATCATCTGAGTGTGATAATTCCAAAATTTTTAGCATGGGTTCAATGATCAACAGACACTCAAGTTTGCTAATCACATGATAATCGGAACTCCTCGCTTGAGATCGGTTTACGCGCGTGCTTTTCTGTTTCTGTGGCTGTACGTATGTGTATGTGTGCTATACGTTTGCTGTCTGAAGACGCACATAGGCAGCACGATCTAACATGTACAAATTGTAGTAGAGTGTGTTTCCTCGATGGTTGGTGTCAGGAGTCACTTGAGAGCGCATCGACGGAGGGTGGCAATTGACTATAAAACCGTAGGGCAACTGAAATGTGATATCTGTGGTAAGATATGCGGGTCTAGAAGCGGTTTCATGCGGCATTTTAAATTGCATGATAATGTACCAGATTGGTACACTGTTGGACCTTTTAAGAGCCCTGTTTGTGCCAGAGTATGTAGGTCCCTTGCTGGGCTAAAGAGCCACATACGTTCAACATATCACTAGATATTCTCCAAAATAGATATGTTGTAATGGCCGTACTCGGACACGAGTTGGCAACCACTATGTGTGTTATACGTTCGCTTTCTGACCATGAAACCCGGGTTCGAATGTCACCACGGTTGATTCGTCAGGAAGGAGACTTCCTGATATTATCGGTTTTGAGGGAGCGGTCCCAGCGTGCGGCACCTTTGGAAAGTGCCTGAAAACCATACCACGGGTTGAATCAAGCCTTGTGAGTGTGTTGTGCTAGCACGAAGTCACAAGTCATCGTGACCGAGGGTTCGAGCGTGCGGGCCTTGTTCTGATTATTGATCACGCTAGATAGCACGCTTCTCTCCCAGAAACTGTAACTAAGGTCTGCTCAGCATAGCTGTATAAAGCACATGTGGACTCTGTGGGTGTTGAACAAACACAGAAGTGCCTGGCGAGCGTCTGGAATAGGGATTGACCAACCGCCCTAGAAGACTGTTATCCTCGAAGCTATTATATATATATATATATATATATATATGTGTGTGTGTGTGTGTGTGTGTGTGTGTGTGTGTGTGTGTGTGTGTTCAGATGAATGTTTCTGTATTTGGTAAAGGAGTATTTAGGCATGCTCCCAATCGTATAGAATCCGACACAAGTTCAATGTTTAAAGTTCATGTACAAATATTTCTGAAGCACCCTTGACACTTATATTTTGGGGAATGTCTCGGGCGTCGGGTAATGACCCCTCCAACAATGTGTAATGTCTGATAGGACGACCCTCCTCATCCTCCCCGACCCCACCGCCACAACATCGAAGTCCGAGACTGATCGTTCTACGACGAGTGCTGAGAATATAATCGATTGAGCCGGTGAGAAACTAAATTTTGGAAGAGAATCGTAATTTTAAAAAAAACCAAAAAAACTGATGATCACAAGCAGAAATAGACAGTTAAATATTTTCAAGAATTTTACGACGCCTAGAGAATTTAACACTCCTAAGGCTTGTCGTTAACAACGGAAGCAGTGATGGGGGTAGCAGCGAATAATCGATGTGGCGATGTTGGGTGAAAGAATCAGAGAACAAGGACCACGAAAAGAAAGAAGTTGCGGTGTAAAAGTCAAAAGTTACTTCAAGTAAAAAAAAAAAAAAAAAAAAAAGATGAAATGTTATGAAGAGCGATGATCGTCCATTTTCAGAAAAAAACATTGCACATAAAATAACATATATCCAGATATGTAAATGCTTACATAACCTGGGTGTTTATATAAATGTGTATACCCAAATGTATGTATGTGAGCATAAATTGCACCTTCCTAAAGTTCGCTATGTGGTTATACACATTATTTTATATATAGTTATTTACACACACACACGCACCCCCATATATATATATATATATATATATATATATATATATATATATATATATATATATATATATATATAAAGATATATATATATATATATATATATATATAAAGATATATATATATATATAAAGATATATATATATATAAAGATATATATATAAAATATATATATATATATTATATATATATATATATATATATATATATATATATATATATATATATATATATATATATATATAAAAGTGAACATAGAAATCAACACTTAGAGGAGACAGTCTGTTTCATGCTAGATGCAATCATCGTGGCCCGAAGTGTTGACTTCTATGTTCACTTTTATATTTACACACGCTCTATCTCTGATATTGAGCACTTTATCCCATAAATATAGCACACTTTAAGACTATATTTCTTCATATATATATATATATATATATATATATATATATATATATATATGATAAAATATAGTTTCACGGTATACTACATTTATGGGTTTCATTGATCAATATCAGGAATAGAGCGTATAAAAGTGGACATTAAAGTCAACACCCAGCGTTGTCAGTCTGTTTTATGTTTATACGCAATATATATATATGTGTGTGTGTGTGTGTGTGTGTGTGTGTGTGTGTGTGTGTGTGTGTGTGTGTGTGTGTGTGTGTGTGTTATACACAATGGTCGTGTAGTTATTTTCCAAGCACACCTCTTCTTCTAGGGCGGTTAGCGATTCCCTATTGCAGACGCCTGTTCAGTCACATTTGTGTTTGGTCAGCACCTACGGAGCCAGCTATTGTTTATATTGCATCTATACTGAGCAGGGCTTAGATAGATTTTCTGGGAGAGAGCGCGTGTGATCAGCAGTTGAACAAGGTCAATAGATAGATAGATAGATAGATAGATAGATAGATAGATAGATAGATAGATAGATAGATAGATAGATAGATACGAACAGACTGAGATAGATAGATAGATAGATAGATAGATAGATAGATAGATAGATAGATAGATAGATACGAACAGACTGAGATAGATAGATAGATAGATAGATAGATAGATAGATAGATAGATAGATAGATAGATAGATAGATAGATAGATAGATAGATATGAACATATTTATTACATATAATTAACATCTAATTACCTCCAAACATTGGTTTAAAATTGAGCGTACATAATGAAAAAATGCCCGGAACGTAATAAAAACAAAGTTTTATTGTCAAAATCTTTGTCATTATTAAGAGGGAAGACTAATGGATTTTTTAAGTATTAAATGATACTTTTTAAACCTTTTTAGAAACTTTGGTTAAGAATTTTGTTTTTCTTGCGTTAGCAGGTAACCATGAATTAGCATGTGAAATTTTTTGCAGCGATAAACACATTGATTTAGAAATTCTTGCAAAAATCAAATAATTGTCACATTTTAATGAAACTTTTAGGACTTATTTGCAAATGAATTAAATTATTTTAGAAGTCTTCTGTTTTAAGAAAATGTTAATAAAAATATTTTTTTACATCTGTTAACCTCCATTTATTTAATTTTATGAAATTTCGAGAAATTCATTTTTGAATTAATGTCATTTTTGACTTAATGTCTATATTACTTAGACGCACATCTCATTGGAGAATTTAAATTAATATTTTTTATTTATTTATTGTAAAACAGGAACCCCAGTTACTGAAAATCTGCTCTGAACCGTAAAATAAAAAATGCAATAAAACTAAAACATTATTTAATTATAAAATTTCCTAATTGCTTTTATGAATGAGATGTATTATGGACACTACTGTTTTCAGGAAAAAAAATTTTCGATGAATAATGAATTTTTACAAGAATTGTTAATTTTTTTATTTTTTTATTTTAAATTACGTTTCAAACCTTTTCAAATTCTGTATAGATTTGTACCGGTTAGGTAATATTGTCATTAAGTAAAAACTATATTTACTAATCATACCTGTGTATGACGATAAACTACATCTGCGTCCTGGGTAAGACGATAAACTACGTCCAACAGCAAGGCCTCTAATCAGGATGTTTTGAGGAGCGTGGAACCACCTCTTAATTGCTGGTGCTCCTAGGTCCACCCTGACACGGGGTGGTTGCACATGTTCGGATCCCTGCTATGGGCAAATAGTTAACCCCGAAATTGAGGTAAAAAGCATTATGAAAGTGTAAAAATAGGTTTTAATACCAGGAATACTTTGTAAAAAATTATTACCAGAAATAAATTTTTGAAGTAAAAAAAAAACTATTACCAGCAATACATTTTTTTTTAATAATATTACCAGCTATACATTTTCGAGGAAAAAAAATATTACCAGAAATAGATTTTTGACAAAACAAAAATATTTCCTGGAAAAAAAAGTTGTCGGCATTAAATAACCCATTGAGGTTGATATGGCGTAAAACAAACCAAACCAAACCAAACTAATCATAAATAGAAAAGCTTACTAGAATTCAGCGACCCCCAATATTTTTAAAAGATAGATAGATAGATAGATAGATAGATAGATAGATAGATAGATAGACAGATAGATAGATAGATATAGAGAGACATACAGACAGACAGATAGATATAGAGAGACATACAGACAGACACACTAATCTAAAAACGAACAAAAGAATCTTCGAATAGGCCCGAGGATTGAACTCACTGAAAATGTTTGTTTTTTTCCGGCCATTTCGCTAACCACTGTGCTACAATAGTGAACAGGTGTCGATCGAAGAAGCAACAAAAGAAATAAAATATATGTGCGCGTGCCAAATATTACTCATCAGACATCGGAAGTGGGACAAAACCAATCGTAGTGAGTAAGGCTTATTGACCAAGTTATCTACCCCCAACTAATAACATAAAAGTTATATATCATTATAAGCCAGCTAAAGTTCCCAGCGCTTTTTCTCCTAGAGACAGAACACGGTTTTAGAAAAACGATTTTTCGCAGGAAACTTTTGCATACGTCTGATATATTAAATTATGTCAGCTCACTCTACGAGTGCTACTGGCACGATATGACCCAGTATTGCCTGCTACGTGGCTGCGTCATCGGTAACTAAACCGGTTCCCCCGGCAGGCTTTTCTAATGAGGAGCGTATGTATCTTCAGTAGTTAGGCGATTGTAGCTTTCAAAGATTCATTCTCTTTATTATCTGTGACTTTCCATGCAACATTGAAAAAGATACTGTAGTAGTTTCCCGCTATTTTATCCATGTTTGGAATTAAGGGGAGGTGTAATGGATAGCACCTCGGAATGTGAAATCGGAGAGCAGGGTTCGAATTCCAGTAGGGGGCATTGCTTTCAACGCACCAAGTAATTTAAAAATAATAAGTTACCTTAATTAATTTGATTACATAAAATCGGGTTTATTATTCTTATTTTTAAAATATTATATTGTTTTTAATCTATTAATAGTTATGGTAATGGCAACATTAGCCGTTTCCTTATAAGGAAACATTCTGTATTCATTGACCGAGCAGCCAGTTTTACTGTCGTTTGAAATTTATAAAATCTTTCACTTCAAGCAATTTCTCAGGAAAATAGGTTTCTCAAGTCCAGTAGCTGTTATCGCTCTTTCCAGTATTGATGAGGTTTCCTTCCTTTCTTTTCGTTTGAAATAGTGTGAAATTATGTTTATTATTTATTTGCTAATGTTGTGATGCATCAAGTGATGTAGTCTGTGTTATTTGGTACAGTTCTTTCGAACAAGAAGAATGGCCCTCGCTAACGAGTACTTTAACAAAGAAAAATATTTTGTTCTAAGAATAAAAAATTAATAGACATTTCACTAATTTTAAAATATGTCAATTACAAGAAAACGCAATGCATGGTTGTCAGCAAAAGGAGCATCCCAAAATGCAAATTTCAAATTGGGGATACAAAAATCAAACAAGTACGAAAATTTAAATATCTGAGAAGTGTTTTATACAGAGGACGGAAAGTCAGACACCATACTTGATGATGATGATGATATGATGATAACGAAGATGGTGGTGGTAAGGGTAGTATTAGTGTTGGTGGTGGTAGTGATGGTGGTAGTAGTAGTGGCAGTGGTGGAGGTGGTGGTAGTCATGGTGTTAGTGGAGGTCGTGATGGTGGTCATAATGGTGGTGGTGGTGGTAGTGTTGGTGTTGATTATAGCAGTAGTGGTAGTGGTGGTGGTGATGGTGGTAGTAGTAGTGGCAGTGGTGGTGGTAGTCATGGTGGTAGTGGTCGTGATGGTGGTGGTGGTGATGATGGTGGTGGTAGTGCTGGTGGTATGATAGCAGTGGTAGTGGTGATGGTTGTAGTAGTAGTGGCAGTGGTGGTACTCACGTATGGTAGTGGTGGTGATGATGGTGATGGTGGTGGTGGTGATGATGGTGGTGGTGGTGGTAGTGTTGGTGGTGATGTTAACAGTGGTGGTGGTGGTGGTGGTGCTGGTGCTGGTGCTGGTGATAAGGAAAGAGAATAAGAAATCAAAAGAGAAAGAAAATGAAAGAAAATGAATGAAAAGAGAAGGAAAAAAAGAAGAATTTTTGAAATACAAATCCTTAATTACAAAAAGACAGAATGCATGGTTGTCAGCTAAAGGAACATCCCAAAATGCAAATTACAAATTGGGGATGCTAAAACCAAACAAGTAAGACAATTTAAATATCTGGGAAGTGTTTCATACAGAGGACGAAAAGTGAGACAGCGCAAGAAGAAGAAGAAGATGGTGATAATGATGATGATGGTGGTGGTGGTGGTAGTGGTGGTTATGATGATGGTAAGGCAAGAGAATAAGCAATCAAAAGAGTAAGGAAAAGAACAAGAAAACCAAAAGAGAAGAAGAAAAAGAAGAATTTTAAAATTCTAAACATCAATTACAAGGAGACAGAATGCATGGTTGTCAGCAAAATGAACAACCTAACATGAAAATTAGTATGACACCGCAATCCGAAGGCTCAGTGGGATAGCGAAAGATGCCTTCCAAAAGCTAAGCAAAGTATTAAGAAAAAACAGGAAATTTTCATTAGAAACAAAAAAAATATTACTGGACTGTGATGTAATATCAGCCCTCCTATATGGCAGTGAATGTTGGATAATCTCCTCACAGATGAAGAAGGGACTTGAAGCAACAGAAATGTGGTTCTACAGAAGGATGCTGAGGATACCATGAACTGATCATGTGAGCGACGACGAAACTTTAGAGAAAATGGAAGAAAAAGGATACTTATATGAAATTTCTGTTGGGCACATATTGAGGAAAGAGGGCTTGGAGAATTTGATAATCACAGGACATATTGAAGACAAGTGGGATAGGGGAAAACATGGATAAAACAACGTGAGACTTCTAGAAATTTCCAGGACATATAATGAGGAAATAGGGCTTGGAGAATTTGGTACTCACAGGATATACTGAAAACAAGGACAGAATAAAACAACGAGTAACATACGTAACAGGTGTAAATAGATAGTAGAACAGGCACTGAGAGTGACAGTAAGGGAACAAACATTGATTAGATATGCAACGGAAAGGAAGTTGTGAAGAGCCATGATCACCTCCGTTGCGAAGAGACGCGGCGCATAGGTAAAGTTTGTAAAAATATCAACTCTTGATACAACGTATTCACATGTGACTGTAATGTAAGCACATACATCAGTCAGTTATGTGCCATGCGTGATACACGCTTAGGCAATTATGCATCTTTCGATACATGACTGACGAAGCAGATTTTTACACTCAGTAAGTTGCCATTTCTGTCTGTGATATACCAGTTTCCATCCAAGGCTATAGAACCTGGTCTGTCCTGCTATTTACCCATAGCTGGGGGGAGAAGAAGAGCATTCATACCTTTCCCAAGAGTATTAGCATGTAATGTATTCGACTAGAATTCGAACTCGGCACCCCGATTCCTCAATTCGAGCCTCGTGCATATACATGCGTGTATCAATTACAAAGTAGATGTATAACTTTTTAACATGATTTCTTTCTTTGTCACTGCACTTAATTCAGATGTAAACGTTAATCAAATTGAACGAACATTATACAATGAAAAATTCCGATCTAAATCCGGCGATTAACTACATGTCAAGCTTTGGACTTGTTATTCTGCTTCAATATATATGTCTGAGCAAACGTGCATATGTTTGAGTGCACGAGTGTGCAGATCTTAAAATGTGTGTGTTCGCTTGTGTATGTGTCCGTAAGAATGGGTACTTTTGCATATCTATTTCTGATTGGTTCACGGCATCAGTCATGTGACAGTCTGTACATTGCGTTTGATACAGTGAAGGGAGAAAGCAAGCTGGTGTAGTTACATTGGAAAAGAATGAAGCCGAACAAGTTTAAAGTGTAAAATTTAAGCATTAACAAGAGTTTCTTTGTATGTATGGGTTCCGGTGCTAGCACACACATATATATATATATATATATATATATATATATATATATATATATATATATATAGAGAGAGAGAGAGAGAGAGAGAGAGAGAGAGAGAGAGAGAAGTGCGTATTTTTTTATAAATGTGCAGCCATATTTTTTTAAAAATCTATGTCTACGTCCACATATTTGAAATGCGCATATATATATATATATATATATATATATGTACAACCATTTTAATCAAAGCCGTGTCTTGATTCTGATGACTGGCCTCTTTCAACGTTGATAATGAGTGTCGTATTTTTTTTTTAATTTTACCACTGCCTGCGCAAATGAGTGTAGTTGTAGGAGACTGGTTACCCAAGTAATTACTCACCCACTCTCTTCTCCTTCCGTCAATCATTGTCAGGAAGTAGAAATTGCAGACCGAATGATCACACGCCGTACATCTCAATGAGAACACGAGACTTGAATCTTTCATATTTGACATTACATTTTATTTTACTACATTATTTCACGAATTACTGGACCTTCCATTGTCGCCTGTGATGTCCCAGGGAGACTGTCCAGCGACTCACTAGGTGGGTTGCTTATATACCTATCTATGTTATGCAACCCGTTTCACACTTGCAGGCTTACGGCCATATCCGGTTGAAACACCTGTGCTCGTACGATCACCGAAGTTAAGCAACTTTGTGACTAACCAGTACTGAGATGGGTGACCGCTTGGATATACCAGGTGCTGTAAGCTTGGATGTGAGGGTGGTGTAACATATAACGGCTAGGAATCGAAAATTAAAGTTCGAATTCCAATCGGGTTCGTTATATTCACTTATGCGCAAGCACCCTTGGAATGGTATGAATCAACCTCTTCGTAGGATTTGTATCAATAAATCATTATTATTTCCAAATCATTCTTAGATTCTAAAGATATTTACTTGCTTTAAATAACCTGAAAATGGTTGATAAGCCGTAAAAAATAATCAGTCAATCAAACTCACAGTTGTAAAACTAGGTGCATCATCGCAATTCACAGACAAGGAAAAGGAATGTGTGGAGAGTCATGATCACCTTCATATTGAAGCGACACAGTATAAAATTTAACTAATAATGAAATAAATACATTTAGAACGTTCAAACTATAGAAAATTAACTTCATTGGACGCATTTTTACTATAGAAATTAAAATAATTAAATTTAATACTATATACTTCTGATCCTTCAGGTCTTTGAGGACAGCAGGGCCGTAGCAAGCGGCGGGGGGCGGTGTTGCTTGGCTCTCAAAGGATTTTTACAGACGAAACAATAGCTTAAAATGATTTTGTAGTTTTTTTTTTTTTTCAGACCCAAATAAAAAAGAACTAAGTAAAAAAATTAT
>OZ038504.1:68827086-68894586 GCA_964036315.1 Acanthosepion esculentum
TATTGCATATGATATATATATAGCATATGATATATATATAACATATGATATATATATAACATATGATATATATATATATATATAGCATATGATATATATATAGCATATGATATATATAGCATATAATATATATATAGCACATGATATATATATATATATATATATATATATATATAACATATGATATATATATATTGCATATGATATATATATATACATATATATATATATATATATATATATATATATATATATATATATATGTACATCAAGGAAGGTCTTCAGTGATGCACTGTTTTCATTGTTGATTTCAGGTTTTGCATCATATCGGCTCAAACATCAACCCCGACCTGATTCCAAAAGATTCAGGCCGCCTCCTTGATAGCGTTGTGCTACGCACCTCGACATTGCAAAAAAAATTTAAAGATATGGCTAGGATTCCGACCATTCTTATTGACGTACGTCAGTCAACATCAGCCAATGAAATAAAGACTTTTCCCTCTTCCCTCCTATATAATCTTGTCTTTTACTTCGTCCGGTTTTGATTCGCGCTATTTTCCCCGGAATTCATAACGAGGTAACCTGGACTTGTTCTTGTAAAGTTTAATCCAATATTTTACATTTAAATACTAATTCGATAACTAAACCTTACCACTTACATTACTTTTTTAAAAATACATTCATAATTCTTACTATTATATAAAAATCTTTAAGTCTAACCCCATACACTTAATCAAACGAAATTTAAACATATATATATATATATATATATATATATATATATATATATATATATATATAATTTCTTCGCAAGTGCATAGACGTATGTCATTATGTGTCTAAGTTGGTTTTCTGTATTTAAACATATTGGGAGGCGTACCAGTGTAACTAAACTGTGGATGTACGCACAAAGGTAGATCTTTCACCTATATACTGATATATAATTATCCCTGTGAGTACTTGTTTTCTTTTTTGTTTTTGTTTTTTGTTTTTTATGCGCACGTGATTTTACTTATTTATTTATTTTATTTCATTTATGTCTTCCCTTTGCGTTGGTATGTGCTAATTCGAATGACTTGGAAATTAGGTTAATTCCATTGCTTACGACGAAGCATGTCTCATTCCCCCGACATGCAGAAAAAAATAGGGTTAAACACTATTTGAAAAAAAAATCAACAACAAATAGCATATTTATTATTTAACTGTTCCAACTCCTGCGAAAATATTTCTATCATTTGGTGCTTTTTTTCTGTTATCGTTCACCTAATATAAGACCTAAGTGCCACTCAAAGTAGATGGTTACGGAATAAGAATGTTATAAGGTCGTATAGGGAGGAAGGAAGGGTATTATGCGGATATGTAGAATAGATAAATGTTGACCCCCCCCCCCCGACTTGAAGAGGTTAAGATTGTAGTGATCAGAGAGCCACTCCCTCGGAAATCCGTTCCACAGTGCAACAGTTAAGTGTCAGCCGGTTTGTATCCATTTGATCCTGAAGATGAACTACCATCCATCAGAGACAAAACAAAGAAGGAGAAGTATATTAAAATAAAGGAAGTGGTGGTGGTTGTGATAAGGAAAGAGAGTGAGAAAACCAAAAGAGGAGAAGAAGAAGAAGAAGAAGAAGAAGAAGAAGAAGAAGAAGAAGAAGAAGAAGAAGAAGAAGAAGAAGAAGAAGAAGAAGAAGAAGAAGAAGAAGGTGGCGATTGTGGTGGTGGTGGTGGTGAGAGGGTTATGATGATGATAAGGAAAGAGAATGAGAAATTTAAAAGAGAAGGAAAAAACAAAAAAGATCCAAAAAAAAAGGTGGGGATAAGGGAAAAAAATGAGAAAATCAATAGAGAAGGAAAAAAATAAAAAGATCAAAAGAGAAGAAAAAGAAGGTGTTGTTGGTGGTGCTGGTGGCGATGGTGATAAGGAAAGTGAATAAGAGAATCAAAAGAAGAAGAAGGAGGAGGAGGAGAATGAGGAGGAGAATGAGGAGGAGCAGGTGGGGGGTAAGGAAAATGAATGAGAAAATCAAAAAGAAGGAAAAACAAATGATCAAAAGAAGAAGAAAAAGTTGTTGTTGTTATTGGTGGTGGTGGTGGTGGTGGTGGTGGTGAGGAACTTATGATGATAAGAAAAGAGAATAAGAAAAGAATAAGTAACTCAAGTTTATGTTCCCTCTGCTGTGGCCAAGTATTGAACTCAGAACTGTTTTTGGATTACTAATGGGAATTAACTGTTAACTGAAACTGAGATATCCAAAAAAAAAAAAAAAAAAGGCATAGCCCATGGAGCTAGAACAATCTACCCCCGTGGGCTAAATAAAGGGTTTGGTTCGAAATTCCAACAAATATCACCTGAAGAAGGCCGGAGCGTACAGCGGTCGAAACGTCGTGAATATGACAATAAAGATGAGGACAACAGTCCGAATGATGTAAATAGTGTAAATAGTTACAAAACCTCATCTCGGAAATATAGACAGATATAATAATAAAGTAACAATTACTATTAGTAACATTATTATTATTTAATAATATATTAATAAGTATAATACTTGGACCTGCAGGCATGTTATTTATCTGTCTGAATGTCTGGCATGAATAGTTATCATTTATTTACATTCAGACCATTTTCCTCGTTTTTGTTGTTATTATCACACCGTTTCGCTCGTTGTGCTCTCCGGCCTTCTTCGTGTGCTTGTCGATCCGGTTAAACTTGAAGGAATTTCTTTGATGAACGAGAGTTGATTGCTCTCGTTCTGCTGCCCATCAACAAGAACTTGGAGAAGGTCGGAGGGCACAACGTCCGAAATACTGTGATAATAACAAGAAAGATGAGGACAATGGTGCGACTGTAAATAATGTAAACAATCATGCTATTCTAATTATTTATTTTGTTGCTATTGATTAGGAATCACCCAAATAAGACAGAATCCAAACTGAAATGTGCGAAATTGTACCTAGAATTAATTTATTATCTCTTCCATCTGGAACTGTGTCGTTTACAGTGCATTTCAGTGATTTAATTCAGAAAATTACAAAAGGGGAATTTGGGTTCCTCGTGAGCTTGTGAGCCGGACACAATGTTCCGCCATCTGCAGCTGTTTTTTTTTAAGAAGGAATACCAATTCAATTGTTTTACTTTGGAATCGCATTGTTACAGGGGATTTTTTTTTCATATCAACAGAAAAAAAAAAGAAAAATTAGTCGCTATCACAAAATGAAAAAAACTAGTACCAACATCAAAAGCTGGAATCCATCCACAGAAGTGCTTGATTTGTGTCTGGTGTAATATGAAAAGTGTCATCCATTACGAACTTCTGGGACGGGGAAGGACCATCATTAGAGATTTTTATTGACACCAACTATGTTGGATTGACGAAGTATTACGACGAAAGTGCGCTGTTTTTTTTTTTTTTTTGGTAAGCATAAACGCTGTTATTCTCCAGCATGACAATACATAGGCACACTCTGCAAAAGGAAACCAAGAAAAAAATAATAAGATTGTCAAAATGGGACGCCCTCCAACTTCCTCCATCCTCACCAAATTTATCGCCTACGTATTTTCCGACGTTTTTTTTTTTTTTTTTTTCGGAGAAAAACACAAATTTCTTTAAACAAAGAATAAAAAATGTGCCTGTTGGACTGCATCTGTTGAAAGTGAAGATGATTTCATTTTTTATAGTATTTGAATAGATTTAGCTTATATTTGTGTGTGTTAACGAAATATAACCTTTTTATATATCAAGAACAATTTTAGGGGAAAGAAGCAGAAAAAAGTGTAAAAGTTTTTTTGCGTGACTCGTTTCGTTCCCAAGGAATTCGTCGGAATGAATTTCTGTTTACGTTGATGCGACTACACATGCGCAGGAACGAGAGACGCTGAGAATTTTAAATTTAAAGATGATTTTTTTTTTAATGTGTTTTGAGTATAAAATCTAGCTGATTACATTTAGATTGTTTTTGTTTCCATCAATTTTGTTATTAAACATCCCCCATTGTTATAATAAATCTACCAACAATGGCGAAATGTTGTAAGTATCTGGAGGCAAATTTACTGTGGATGAGGTAGCGATTGAAACACTTTCTGAACACTTTCGTATATTAGTAAATCGTTTCTTCTTTTAAATAGAGAAACATTTTTTAAATCAAAATTATGGTCGGCTTAAAGTTAAGGTGCCTTCTGGACAAATTTTTGAACTGATCCAATCTTTCCTATCGAATCGTGAAATGAAAGTAATCCTGAACGGCCATTTTTCCAATTCTTTTCGTACTGATATTACAGAACTCCATCTTTGGTTCTACTTTGTGTTTCATTTTCATTAATGACCTTCTCGGTGACATTAGCTCTCAACTTGGTATCTACGCTGATGACAACCATTTACTCCTGTCTCGATAGTAAGTCTGAGAAGGTCAAAATGGCAGCTGATATCTAAAACGACCTTCAGTCTGTTCTTAAATGGGGCAAAGGATGGCTTGTTAATTTTAACGCTTCCAAAACTAAACTCGCTTTCTATTAAACATCTGAGATAACCCTCTCTGCTTTCCATCAGTATGGCCGATGATGACCTCCAGGAGAAAGACTCGCTGCACCCTCTTGGGCTAACGTTCTCGGCTGACATGAAGTGGAAAGACTATATTGAATCCATTGGTAGGTCAGCTGCTAAGAAAGTTGGCTCACTATGTCGTTCTAGACGGGTTTTTTTTCTCCAGAGTCTATCTTACATATCTATAAGTTTACCTTATTGTCCAAGCTTACAATATTGCTGCTATCTATCTAGAGTTCCTTGATAAAATCCAATGACGAATCAGCTATATTATTGGTCCCGATCTGGCATCTCGACTTCAGTCACTTTCCCACCGCCGTAAGGTTGCCTCCCTTTGCCTTTTCTATAAATATTTTCGGATGAACTCTTCGTTATGGTACCTGGACCTTTCTAATTTAAGCACATTACTAGACTGTCGACGATGTCTCACCAATTTACAGTCGAGCTGGCTAGAGGTAACCGTAAGTTCTATGCTAATAGTTTCTTTTCTCGCAATTCTCGTTAGTGGAACTCACTTCTGGCTCCATGCTTTCCAGCTAACTTTAATCTGCAAAAATTTAAATGCAATATTAGTCGCTATCTGCTGGCCTGCTGATTTCTCTTCCTCTGTTCTCGGTCCTTAGCAATGTTCCTGTTTCTAACTCTTCTACACTCAGTAACCCCTTGCGTCTCGCTGGCTTTACCGCCTTGCTTGGGGTGAACTCGATTTAAAAAATAAATGCAATTACTCTCCTAACATCTTTAATATAATTACATAATAAGAGAATGCAACAAGTTGACTCACAAGTTGACTCACAAGTTCAAAAATAGAAATGAACGCGGGTAAGAAAGGGGATCCACTGGAAATTCTACAAATGTCTAGGGATTGACGAGGCAATCTGATAACATCAGAAGCTGTTCTCGAAAACAGAAAAATAATATTCGATGGAATTTTCAAACTTTCAGGTTACCGAATCCAAACGAGAAATCGAAGTTTTCGCATTATTATTTAATTAAATGAAGCATTTCACCGATAACTTTTTTTTTATCAGTGCTGTACACTCACTGCCATAATGCGTTGAAAATCAAGATGAATGTAATTGATTTTTTTTTTTTTGTTAACCAACTTTCTGTAGGTTATTTAAAGCCAGAGCATATTTTGGATTGTAAGAACGATTTGTTTTTCTTCTTTTTTTTTAGTCGGCCAGCGAATATTGCATTAACAATTTTAGGGAGATAACAATAATTTTCCTGATATAAAACCTACTATTTAACCCATACTGGGGAGAAGAGATGGATTCATACCTTACCCTAAAGTATTTGCGTGTGAGAGAATATAACGAACTCGACTTCTCATTTTGAGACACTGTTCATTCCCCCACCCACACATCCAAAGATGAATGTAAGAATAAGGATCAAAAAATTAATAAATAGGAAGAATATTTGTTAGTAAATGTCGCTGTTGAGCGGTCGACCTTGAAACTTCAAATGTCCAAGTCGTTAGGTCTCATGCCTTTGGCTGGAAATAAAGTTATCACAATCCCCTCCCATCAGAATGGCTGATGCCTAACTCCACGAAAACGTCTCTCTGCATCTGCTTGGTCTCACGCTGTACACTGACCTGAGATGGAACAAATACATTGAATCAATAGCTTCATCGACCGCAAGGAAAGTTGGTTCTCTGTGTTATGCCAGAGCGTTTTTCACGCCCATCCTTCAAATCTATAAATCAACCATTCGTCCTTGCATGGAATACTGCTGTCATATATGGTCTGGTGCCCCCGCTGTACGTCTCGAGGTCTTCGACAAGATCCAGAGACGGATATGCAATGTGATGGGTCCTGATCTGGCATATCGTCTACAGTTACTTCATCACAAACGTGCTGTGGCTTCCCTTTGCCTCTTCTAAAACCTTTTTCACGGCAACTGCTCCGACGAGCTACTTTCGCTGGTTCCCAGACTCAATGAATTTAAACGTACCACAAGGCCCCACCATTTCACTGTCGAAACGGTTAAATGTAGCCGTCTCTTCTACTCCATCAGCTTCTTTTCTCGCTCTTCCCGTCAGTGGAACTCCCTTCCACTTAGTTGCTTCCCTGATAGCTATAATCTTCAAATATTCAAATGTAATGTCAATCGACATCTTCTGATGCCTTGAACTTGTTCCCCGTCCTTCACTGTATCTTTTCCTCAAACGCGCTTCTTTACTCTTGTTCTCAATCCTCTATAACCCCTTGCGTGCTAGTGGCACTCCCGCCTTGCTCTGGCTGGTATACTTAAAAAAATCCCAAATGATGAGGTCATTTTACGATAGGCATTCAAAAAGATCATGAAAAGACATATTATAAGAAACGTATATCAAATATTTTGCAATTTGTGTGTAGCAAAGTCCGGGGTGTTTCACAATTTTTGAAACAAAATGATTGGGCACAAATCAAGGACCCCAACTGATAGAGGAATGGAAATTACATTCATTGAAAGGTAAAAGGATAACGTTTTAGCATCTGCAACCATTTAGTCTCAAACATGAACCAAAAATATCACGAGAAGCCTTAGAGTACATGTTCCAGTTGTCTGCCATTCAGTTGAAGGCACTGTTGAATGTAAAGTTGTTGATAATGTGTGCACAATCCTCCTGGGGGATCAAGTCTTTTCAGTGATGCAGCAATGGTGTGTGGGTTGCCCTGGTAGATGTTGTCCTTGAGGAACCCGCAGAGGAAGAAATCTGGGGGGTTCAGGAAAAGTGAGTGAGATGCCCATTCCACTTCAGCATTGTGGCTGATGAGACGCTCCCCAAGCCTTTCATAGAGTCAGGCCATGGTAATGTTAGCAGTATTGGGGAGGTGCATCATCCTACTGGAACCACTGTTCCTCTTCATCATGCTCCTCGATCTCTCTCCATCTAAGAGGCCGCTGCTTTGTTTCGAAAAATGTGAAACACCCTGTATACTGCTGGTGTGTTCTGTAAATGATATTAATCAGGAAACGACAACTGAAATTACTTGCATGTATCATGAGGAAGGAGGACTTGGAAATCTTAAGCCTCACAGAGCATATTGAAGGTAAGAGAGAGAGGGGAATGCAGCAAGCCACCTACCTGACGAGCTTGTGTGAATGGATGGCAGAACGGGAGGTGGGTACACTAACAAAGGTAGAAAAACTGCTAAGCGCCACAAGGGATAAGAAGATGTGGAGAGCCATGATTGCCTATGTCCTGAAGGGATGTAACACATAGAGGAAGAAAAATAGATTTTTCAACAATTTGGTCAGGGCACCTGGAATTTAACAGTTGAAATCTCTTAATGGCTGATAGGGTTAATAACTATTTTTAGGAGCTGCAACCCATTGAGTCTTAAACGAGAACCAAAAATGTCAGTTGAAGGTACTGTTGAATGCAAAGTTGTTGAAAACGTGTGCACATTCCTGCTGAATAATCAAATCTTTTCAGTGTTGCAGCAATGGTGTGTGGGCTGTCCTGGTAGATGTTATCCTTGAGGAACCCCGAGAGAAAGAAATCTTTCTTCAGGGCAAGTGAGTGAGTTGCCCATTCCACTTCAGCTTTGCGGCTGATGAGACTTTCCCCAAACCTTTCATGGAGTCATGTCATGGTAATGTTAGCTTATTGAAGGCAAGATCTAAATGACAAGCTTGTGTGAATGGATGGCAGAATGGGAGGTAGGTACACTAACAAAGGTAGAAGAACTGCTAAGGGCCACAAGAGATAAAAAGTTGTTCAGAGCCATGATTGCCTATGTCCTGATGGGATGCGGCACATAGAGGAAGAAAAACAGATTTTTCAACAATTTGGTGAGGGCACCTGGAATTTGGTTAAAATCTCTTAATGGCTAATAGGATTAATAAGTATTTTTGCATGTAAAATTGATTAAAATTTTCATGTATAAGAGATGAAAACTGTTCTAAAAATACAAATATTTACACAGTAAACATGACAAATCAGGGTGTGTTCACAATTTTTGAAACAAAATGATTGGGCACAAATCAAGGGCCACAAATGATAGAGTAATGGAAATTACATTTATTAAAAGGTAAAAGGATAACGTTTTAGGAGCTGCAACAAATTTAGTCTTAAACCTGAACCAAAAATATCAAGCGGATCCCTAGAGTGCATGCTTCAGATGTCCACTGTTCAGTTAAAGTCACTGTTAAATGCAAAGTTGTTGATAACGCGTGCACATTCCTCCTAGGTGATCGTTTGAATCATTTTGATGGCCGCCTTCAATGCAACAATGGTGCGAAGCTTGCCCTGGTAGATGTTGTGCTTGAGGAACTCTCAGGGGAAGAAATCTGGTGGTTTCAGGTCAGGTGAGTGAGGTGGCCATTCCATTTCAGCTTTGCACCTGATTAGACGCTCCTCAACCTTTCCACGGAGCCATGCCATGGTAACATTAACAGTGTGAGGAGGAGCACCATCCTGCTGGAACCACTGGTCCTCCTCATCAAGGTCCTCATGCTCCTCGAGCTCTGTCCATCTGAGAGGCCGCTGCTTTGATTCAACAATCGTGAAGCACCCTGTAAACATGAACTTTCGTGTCATAACCTTTTATGAACTGGAGGTATTTCGAGGTCGGAAATTGAAGCTAATGATGTGGTAGAGAGCAATAGTCACCTTTGAAATATTAATAATTACAGTAATATAGAATCTTGTTTATAGATGGGGAAAATAATCTGGGTGAAGTTTGTGCCCAGAGAATCTGTGCTTCGTCAGAATTATTAATATAAAATGTCAAAACAATAGTGTTTATATGAACTATGGAATACCAATTGAGAAGAGACTGTTCATTTAATCATGAAGGGAGAGAGTTCAGTGATCGGGTTGTATTCTAAGTTACCAACACTCTGGGGTTATTTGTCGCGTGTTTGTGCGAAAATAGTGTCAGTTGAAGTCGAAGTGAGATTTGCAGTGAGAGTGAAAGCGCCCGCTTGCTGCTGTAATAAAGAAGGAATTAAACTCAATTTATCTGAAATATTGGCGCAATACTGCCAGTGAACCCTCTTTTATCCTAATTTTGAAATAATTACGGCAACTACTAAGAACAAAAAGGGTGAACCCAAAAACTACTTCTCTCCTTTAGGAATTATTTGCAATATTTGATTTTTTTTTTCTGTAGTTGATTTCATATACACTACTTTCTTGTAAAAGAAGCATTATTCTTTTTGTACCAATTTCTTCCTTATATAGATATACATAATTTTTCTTTGGACTCGAATCGACTTGTTCATATTTGATTTTTCTGCTTGACCCGATTCTCGCCCCAGGTAGACCAGCTGAATCTTCCAGGATCTACGATTTGTTAATTCCTCTCCGGGATCAAAAAAATTACAACGTGGCTGTATAGCGGAGTCAAATCGACATTGCGAACCAGAGACTTTGATTGAACCTGTAATATTGGACCAGGACAGGACAAACGGCCGGTCTTGTAGAGTAGATCGATCCAGTGGGGTCAGGATAGGTGTTACAATGCCAGTTTAAAAAAACAACAGTCTTCAGAGTAACATGAATTTGAAACAAATAGGATCAAAATCCTTTTTAAAATTATTAGGAGAATTGTAACTGGAGATGAAATGGAAACGTGATTTTACCACCTCGATCAAGACAAAACTCAGTAAAATATATATTATTTGCTCAGTATTATTTTGACCTAATCGTTGACAAGAACTCCTGGGTATGGCGATAAACTACATCCGGCAGCAAGTCTTCTGATCGGAAGATTGAATGTTTTGAGTAACGTGGAATCACCTTTTAATTGCTGTTGTTCCCAGGCCCACCCTGACATGGGATGGTAGCACCTGTTAGGGTCCCAGCTATGGG
Source organism: Acanthosepion esculentum (assembly GCA_964036315.1). Lineage (NCBI taxonomy): Eukaryota > Metazoa > Mollusca > Cephalopoda > Sepiida > Sepiidae > Acanthosepion > Acanthosepion esculentum. The sequence continues at coordinate 68,837,431 of OZ038504.1, forward strand.
CAAATAGTGAACACTGTGATAGTGTAAAAATACATTTTATAGTAAAAATACCAGCAATACGTTTTATATAAAAAGGATCAACAATATTTATAGTAAAATGGCCAACAATGCATTTTATCTGTAGTTGAAGGCATACAATTTCGTTCTATATATATTTAGTTGAAACCATAAAATTTGTTTTCATATTATTTATATTTCGGCATTAAATAACCCAGAGAGGTTGATATGCCATTAAACAAAATCAATATTACTTTACTGCAAATATCAACAGATATAGTAACATTTTGGTTTGGTTTGGTTCGGTTTGGTTTGATTTGCTTTGGTTTGGTTTGATTTGGTTTGGTTTGCTTTGCTTTGGTTTACAGCATATCAAACTCAATGGGTTATTTAATACAGACAAGATTTTTATTGCTGTTTTTTTTCAAAAATGTATTGCTGGTGATATTTATTCTATTCAAAAATGTATTTCTAGTAATATTTTTTCCAAAATTTATTTCTGATAATAATTTTTTCTTCAAAAATTCATTGCTGGTAATAATTTTTCACAAAAATGTATTGATGGTAATAAAACCTATTTTTACAGGTTTTGACGCCAGTTTGGGGGTTAACTATTTTCTCAAAAACTGGTATCCTAACAAGTGCTACCACTCCGGGTCAAGGTGGACCTGGGAACACCAGCAATTAAGAGGTGGTTCCAAAATCTCCCAATCAGAGGCCTTGCTTCTGGACGTAGTTTATCAACTTAACCAGGACGCAGATGTCATTTTCAGGGCGCAATTTTCCCATACATAGGCAAACACTAAGACGATTTCAAAATTGTCGAAAGTACTTGGCATGTGTCTTTCATCTGACAACAATTCAAATATAACGATCTTATTATTCAAGGAATTGATAGTAAGTTAATGTCTCATTAAGCCCTGTTAGCGAAGTGATTTCGACATTAATCACATTAACATTGCTATTTAATTCTTTGTATAAATTGTTTCTTTATGATATAAAATATAAGCTAAACACTCTAATATATATATATATATATATATATATATATATATATATATATATATATATATATATATATATATATATAGGGTGTAAGTCTATATTTTTTAAGGTTTGATTGAAATTTTATTTAAGTTTCCACATGTCGTCCATTATTAGCAATGCAAAGGGTAATACGATTTTTCAGTTCACGGAAAACATTTGCCAACTGATTTACAGTAATGCCTGAAATCACATTAGTTATTTTAGCTATACTTAAAACTAGGTACATTAAACTTCAGAACATTTTTTACAGATTATTTCTATCGCAAATACAAATAAAGTTATAAATTTTTTTAAAGTGCACACGAACTTTATGGACACCCTGTATATATATATATATATATATATATATATATATATATACATATATATCGTCGCCTAACGATTGCACTAGCATGGAACAGACTGTCGCCTCTAAGTGCTGACTTCCATGTCCACTTTTATATTTATTTTTATATTTACACACGCTCTATCTCTGATATTGAGCACTTTATCCCATAAATATAGCACACTTTAAGACTATATTTCTGCATATATATATATATATATATATATATATATATATATATATATATATATATATATATATATATACATATATATATATATTCGAGCACTTCGACGTGGTGTAATAGTTGGGAAACATGTCCCGCTTAATCACTTACAACTGAGTGGTGAGTTAGATACTCACTGAATGCTTCGTACTCGCTGCCTTGTGCCACCTCTAACCTAGGCTTATTAAATCGTTGTATATATACATGCAGCATCCACAAGGTTCATGGAAAATTATAATTATGATAAACCTACGTAAATATTTTGCTATCTGTTTATCTTGGAGTTACGTCTTATAACATTTATGAACCAAAAGTATTTTGAGGTAAGACGTTTACGCCAGCTTTAAAAAAAAGTCTTTAAAGTATCTGTCTATATTTAACATGGTACGTGGAACTAGAACAGTCTACCCCGGTGAACGAAATAAAGGGTTCAGTTCGACATTCCAACCACCTGAAGAAGGCCGGAGCGTACAACGGCCGAATCGTTGTAATAAATATGGCGACAAAGATGAGTCCGAATAATGTAAATAAACTCTTTAAAGTAACATGAATTCCAAACAAACGGGATCAAAATCCTTCTTACAAATTCTAAATGGAATTGTAACTGGATATGAAACGTAGTTTTGCCAGTTCGATTCCTGAAGACAAAACTGAGTAAAAGCAATGCTTACCCAAAGGTAGGAAGGGTCCGGTCACGTCAAAAGTAAGCCGGCCAGGAGGAAAGGTTATAGCGGCAGTCGTCTGGAATGCTGAGAGAATTTTGTTAGCCGACTTTTTTAGAGGAGAAAAAAAAAGAATCAACAATATTTATAGTAACATCTGCTTATTACAAAAATATTTTGATAAAATTAGCGAAACATTTAGCCAAAAGGCTTCATCAATGATTCCGTTTTCACCACGACAATATCCGTGCCCGTCCTTCGTAATTTAGATTTTGCGTAAGGAAGTTACTTGTTGGTGATGGGGAACAAAACAATTGTCCAAATGTCTTCTTCATCAGTTCTTTATAGCTTTTCATTTTATACATGAGATATGTGATGCTGACCACGTTTTGACACATCATTTGATTGAACAGCCGCCATAACCACTCGGCGTCCGTATCTCTCCGCCTGGTGTTTCCTCTTCTTTCTGTCTGTGCGTGTCTGGAGGCCCAAATTTATCGGTTTGCATCTAGGAAACAATGCCAACGATATAACTTCCTACCAGGTGTTGTTGAATGACGTCCGGATCATTTCCAGGTCAGACCATGAACTGCGCCGATGTCGTTTTTACAGTCTATTTTCAGATCAGACACTTTCACTACCTCGACGCACGAAGCAGGACACATTTAATTAATTCAATTTTTGACGTTTTCTGTGTTGGCAATATTTGCTTACATTGGTGTTTGCACAGTTCTCTGTCTATTATTGTTCCTACCCTGTCGTGTCTGTTTTCATATTTTCTTTAAGCCACTTGTGTGAATCAGTTATAAGAGACCACGTTCGCTTTTGAAATGCCATCTCCGTAAAGATTTACATGTTTATTGTTGTTATTTTTAACATCTCTCTTTTCTTACCGTTTCTCTCTCTCGATTTTATTCTCTCTCTCTCTCTCTCTCTCTCTCTCTCTCTCTCTCTCTCTCTCTCTCTCTCTCGCTCTTATTCTCCCTGTTTCTCCTTCTTATCACCTCCGCCCCAATAGGATTGTGTTCAGGGTCAGGAGACAGTGCCATATAAATCGAGATATCTGATCGTCTAGTGTGGACGCTGTGGAGGGGTTTACCTGCTGTGTATAGGCTTCCTCAATCACTGACAGGTGTAGGCTCGCATCAGTCTTCGAATAATAAAGATAACAATTATAACAGTGCTGACACAAGACTATATTTCCGTTCAAACAACATATACCCCCTGCTGTGTGTGTGTGTGTGTGTGTGTGTGTGTGTGTGTGTGTGTGTGTGTGTGTGTGTGTAATTGTTTTCGTGCGGGTATGGGGGGTTCTGGGATAAGTATGGATAGGGGCAGGTAAGTGTGTGTGTATGTGAGTGTCTGTTATGCGCGCGGGCGTGTGAGTGCGGATGCATGTGTGTGTGTGTGTGTGTGTGTGTGTGTGTGTGTGTGTGTGTGCGAGTGTGGGTGTGCGGTGGGAGTGTGTATGCGTTTGCATGTATGCGTGTTTGCGAGTGACTGTGCGTGTGTGTGTGCGTACGCATGAGCGCGTATGGGTTTCAGTGTGTGTGTGATGTTTGTCTTTGCTAATAACATTTGACATTTTTTTTGTTATGTTGAAAACGTAACTTTTGTTTATCTTAGTCGTTGCGTTTTTGTTTTGTCTCTGGAAGCGGCGTCACGTGAGCAGTAATGGCCGATACAGAGTCAGGAACGCATTATAAGAACAGGAAAATGAAAAAAACGCGAAAGAGCCACTATGTCTGTTTAGGAAAACCAATCTTTGAGAGAGACCAACGGCTATATATTGTAAGGTAACTACGTTTCATTGAAGAAGAAGAAAAAACGGTTTACAAGATTCACAGTAAAAAAAAAAAAAATGCGCAAACCCAACTCAATAACTTGTAATCAATCTGGAAAAAGTAGAGATCGATGGTGAAACTGATCAAAGGCACACACACACACACACACACACACACACACACACACACACACATATATATATATATATATATATATATATATATATATATATATATATACAAGGTAACCAAAAAAGTTCTGTCCGTTTTTTGATTAGTCATTGAATGAAGAGGAAATATATACGAAATGCATGTAGCAATTGTTTTCAAATTCGGACAGCCGGAAGTAGGAACATCAGACGTTATAAAAAACACGCACACAGTTATAAGCCGGACAGCTGTGAGAAGGATGGAAGTGTCTAGAGATCTCGTTCGGGGCTGTTTGCTTTTTACGACTTCAAAGTGGGCTTATCAGCAGCTGCATCAAGTCGCCGCATATGTCAAGCGTTTGGGGATAGTGCTGTGGATGAACGTACTGCAAGGCGTTGGTTTCGAAAATTCAAGTCGGGAGATTTGTCTCTCCATGATGAGCCCCGCAGTGGACGATCACAGGTCTTGAATGACGGAGTCCTGAAGACGGGCATTGTAGAGAACAGTAGTCTAACGTGTGGTGAACTTGCAAGACAGTTGAACGTTTCCGATGAAACAGTTAGACTTCACCTGCATCGCCTAGGTAAGACGTATAAACTGCGCAAGTGGGTTCCGCAAACGCTGTTGGAGGTCCACAAGGGACAACAAGTGGCAGCCTGCGTATCGCTGTTTTCTCGCCACCGTACTGCATCCTTATTCAATCGAGTGCTTACCAGTGATGAAAAGTGGGTTCTGTACGAAACTCCCAAGCGTTCCAGACAGTGGTTGTCTCCTCAGGATGCTGTCCCTCACACCGCAAGACTGCCTATCCACTCACGCAAGATTATGTTTTGTGTCTGTGTGGTTCATTATGAACTGCTACCAACGAGCCAAACGGTCACTGGAGACCTATACTCGCAGCAATTGAAACGTGTGCAACAGGCATTGCGCCAGAAGGAGCCAGCACTGGTGAATCGCAAAGCTGTGGTTTTCCTCCATGACAACGCCAGACCGCATGTCGCGCGAGTGGTCAGGGATACCATACAGCAACTTGGGTGGGAGACTTTGTGCCATCCACCTTATTCACCTGACCTTGCGTCATCCGATTACCACCTCTTCCACTCCCTGGATAATCAGCACCGTGGGAAATCCATCACCAATGAAGCAGACTTGCGCAAAGCCCTTACGGACTTCTTTGTGTCAAAACCCCTCCGAGTTCTACCGCAAGGACTTTGAACAGCTGGAGACACGTTGGCAGAAGGTGCTGGATGCCGATGGCGATTACTTCGAAGACTAAATATAAGTTACACATACTGTGAAGCGTTTTCTTTTTTTTCCTTTAAAAACGGACAGAACTTTTGGGGTTACCTTATATATATATATATATATATATATATATATATATATATATATATATATATATATATATATTAACAGTATTACTCGCTTGAAAAACCTCGGATTACTCAATTTGTAGACACCTGAAAATTTGCTCTTCAATCTGAACTCTTGTGCCCAACTTTAAACCGATATTGGCAATCTTTAAACCAATGAAGTGCTCCACAACGGTAACATGGACTAGGCGGTAATTTTTTCTGTTTTTCATTGAGTTGACTTTTTTTCTTAGTGAAAATAATCTTTTTGGTTTGACTTATTTTTGAAGGGGAGGAAAAATGTGGTTTTCGATGGATTTTTCTTATGTGTGCAACGCCTGACTCTTCAATGTCTCTAGAATCATTTTTTACACTTATATAGTCCTCGGCTATATTTTGTAAGGTTAAATTTGGTTCTCCCTCTAACCTGGTTAGGACTCTACGTCTAATTTATGCATCTCTCGTTGATACAAGTCCTTGTACGAATATTAGGCATTTTAAATTGTCTGCGGTAAGTTCGGCCAATTTAAAATCGTCACAATGTTTGTTAACTACCGATGCGAACGTCAAGTAATCTTCGCTGTCTTTCTTGGTCAGGTTTAAGCATTTCCACCTTTCGTGGAATAACGACGTTTTTTGGGCTGAATAATTCTGTGAGGAGATTTACAGCTTCAACGAAAGTCAAATCACTGTTTTTTCGAGGTAGTATGTAGTCCACGAATTTGCTATGTTCAGTAGTCCGTAATTTCCGGAGCAGTAGGCGTAGCTTTTTAGCGTCTGCCCATTTTCCGCAATCTATTTCGAATAGACCCTCATACCTTCTGAAATACGAAGCGAAGGTTTTATCTTCGTCTGGCGAATAAGTGAAATTGTCAATTGCACTCCAAATCGCGTTTTGTGAAAAAGTAGTTTCGCTCTCGGTATTTTGACCCTTATTCGACCCTGTTTGTAGAAGCAATCTTTCAAGCCTTTTCTGTTGTTCGATCATTTGTCGCTGTAATTCTAATTGTTTTTCTTCGTTTCTTAATAGTTTTTCTTCGTTTCTTCGTTGTTGTTCAAACTGGACTCTAACCAGTTCTAACATAGTAGCTTTAAACTCTTCCATGTTTTAATTTTCAATATTACGCTTCTAACGTAATTTTAATTGTACCAAACCTTTGTGTTGCTCGGAGGGGATGGGAAGAAGAAGAAAAAAAAACAAATCACTTTTTTTTCTCTTTAAATGTGTTATTCACATACACAGTAGTTTTTTGGACAACCGCGAAACGTAAAGTTTATAACTTCGGCGCAATTTTTTCCTTTTTTTCTTTCCCGCCGATAAGTCTGTTTTTTAGACTTCTATTTTCTTCGTCGCCAGTATTGTGGACACTGGTAAACAAATTTTTTCTTTTATGATTTCACGTGAAGTTCGTTTGGGTCCTCATTGCCAGTGTTGTAGACACTGGGAACAAAAAAATATCCTTTATGGCTCTCCCGTGGAGTTCTTTGAATCCTCGTCGCCAGTGTTGTGGACCCAGAATAGGTCCGAAAGAAAACTCGAACTCAGCAATTTAGTGAAAACATATTATTTTTAACAAAAGAACGAATACAAAAGTGTTGCACGTCCGACTGACGGCAAAGTACAGTAGTCAACTCGTCAACTGTAGACAGCAATATTTACTGTCCCCACCACGAGCCCGATATCTTTAACACGTTGTTTGATTGTTAATCTTACCACGGTTGAAATTGCCACAGACTTAAGTTGTTAAATCTGAAAGAAAAAATCATTAGACGCTTAAACTTAATTCACATTTAAAATCGGTCCAAGTTATTGGAACACCATATAAATATATATATATATATATATATATATATATATATATATATATATATATATATATAGCATCGACTCAATTTCCAGTGAATAATTCCATCGTTTGATTCATTCTCACATATGGGCAGCGCGGATTTGACTTTTTATTCTTGCTATGGTCTTACATTTTTTGTGCGGATATGGCAACGTTAGGCGCCTCTTTTATTATGTGAACTTTCAATGTGTGGCGTCTTTGATGACATCTGTTGTGAGCAGGTGCATGCGCTGAGAGATGGACACGTGTGTCTCCGGAAATACCCGCAACAAACATGGCAGACTGGGGATGTGAATCCACGTAAAGAAATGACAAGAAGCAATATATATGTACAAAAATGATGATGTGTTAATAAATGGTTACAAGTGACAAAGACAAAAATGTGTGTGTGTCAAATGAATCTGAAAACCTAATGGATCAATGTATGTGTACTGAGTGAATATGTGTACATCTGTGTGTGTGTGTGTGTGTGTGTGTGTGTGTGTGTGTGTGTGTGTGTGTGTGTGTGTGTGTGTGTATTGTTCATGCGTTTCCCAAAGGGGACACGTTCTCCGCGAGAGATTTACATGTTGACGTGTAAGCGGAAAAAGTAAGAAGAGGCTGCGAATATTCATCGCGTGGTATTTATAGTACCGGAGAGCGTACCCTAGTAGCGGTTTCGAAAATTTGGAGGCGTAACCCGACACATCTTAGGCCTGCCCTACCTATCCCACCAGACCACATTAATTACAAGTCATATCAAATTCAGTGCCAACATTCTGAAGGAAATTAACATCGAAACACGAAAATCTCGCTAAACACGATTCTGTCCAAAGACTTTTTTACCATTATACATTGCTTTCCTCTTTTTTTAAAAATTGTTTGTATAGTTTCGCTTGCTTTTTGATTCATGTTTTTAATCCACATATATAAGACGCAATATATATATATATATATATATATATATATATCACTTTCTTCAGATAAATAGCATGAAAGAGATTTTGTTAGGTAACCTATGTAAAACTCAGTTTGCATATGGCTGGATAATCCACTTATCTCTATGTAGTGGAATCTCCAGATGACGTATAAAAATCTCTCAACTCGTGTATACTCGGAACATTGTATTAAAGATACTCATAAATTGCGTTAAGTTCTGTAGATAAATAGACGTTTACCGTTACATATCCTTGAATATATATTAACAAATTTCGACATGAAATAACTAACTATATATAACGGGTGTGACAGCAAAATTGTCCAATTGTTAGATTAAGCTTTGGACGGTTATATCTTAGAAATGATTAAATATATCTTACTGGAATTCTTCGGGGTTTTTATAACACTAATGGGCTCTACTTTGAGTAATAAGAATGTATAATTACTCTCCAAGCTTAACAGAAGAATCGTGATAAAATCGATCATAAACGAAAATGACATGTTCATCATTAATTAATCACAGCTAAGGATCGGAAGCTCATGAAGTATTAAAATAAAGTTCAAATATATATATATATTATTCCAGGATCATTTTCCAACTTATTCAAGATGATCTTCGCCATCTCTAACCTTCTAGCTTTCTGTTCTGGAATAGCAAGTCGCCTCACACGTTTCACGTACGATTTCATTTTCAAGTCTTTTTTCATTGTCATAGCTGAGACTTCTCTCCCACATGCCAAACGTCTTATGAAGTGAGTTCGAACTTTTCTACTTGATCTCTTTAGCTCTAAGTTGAAATGATGACACCTCTTCCTGTTGTGACCTCCTGACCCTGTTTTCCTCCCAACTGTTTTCTTTTTTAAAAACTTTCGCTCAAATGGGAAGATAGTGGCGCTGACACAAAACGATTTTAACCTGTTCTCTTTCTAGCTGAATAAATCAATTTTTCAATGATTCATACGACAAATGGTGTCAAGATGGCTAAACGTTTTATCTAAAAAGAGAACCTCTATTAATTTAGTGTTTTTTTTTGTTTTGTTTTGTTTTGTTTTTTAGATATTAAACATTTTGTGGGACGGACAATTATGCTGTAACACGATTTGTACAATTTTGATATTACACCCGGTATTAAAATTACTTTCCTTCATCATAAATGTTTTCATTTCTAACAAAGAGGCAAGGCAGAGGATAAACTGTTATCTTGACTTAATTTTACTTTTAGTTTACTTTATCCTCAGGAAGTATTGAGCATAAATAAGGTAATACAGCGACACATCATTTTCTTTATATATTTATAAGTACAAAAATGCAGTTGGAAAAAAATACGTAAATATTTCCTGTCATTTCTTGATGGTACGAGAAAATTAGTTTTTCTGATATGTGTCAGTTACTTTTATCGACCGAAACGTTTGAAAGTACTGTAGCTTTATTTATTTAATGTATAATTGTTTAGTCAACGATTGGCTTAGTTCCTTGGTATAACTCATGTGTGGCGTTGCTCTTTCTTTATCAATAATATTGATCATAATTTCAGTTAGGAGATGAATGTTTTTATATTTTTCTGTGGAAAATATTCGAACAATATAACAGTCAACTGTTTACCTATTCAGGTGAGTTTTCATTAATCTTATCCCAGGCGTAGGGAGGGCTTTTTTTCTTCTTTTAATTGATTCTACTCCATTTGTGACTGAGTTATTGATTTGAAATTCCAGATATGGGACAAAAAAAGACTGCCGTAAAAAAAATATTTGCTTTATACTAAAGGTAATTGTGAATATCGTGAATATATCTTTTGTTTCATAATTGCTGACGTCAGCATATTTTTGCTAACGCGAGAACATGTGTAATTTTAGATTATATATAGTCTTTCTTTAGCCTTCCTATACCAGAATTTTACGACTTCAGTACACAAATATTTCAAAATACATTCAGCATTGTTGGTATTGTAAATGAAGTTATTGCATTGCAGCATTTGGTTTCTTTTCAATGGCTCAAGCGTTTTTACTGTTGTTTTATGCAAATAAAAGATAAAAAAAATTATTCCACAAAGTTTAAAATACAATAGAATTCCTCATATCTGGAATCCCTCATATCCGGAATCCCGCATATCCGGACATGATTTTGATGCGTATATTTGAAGTATTTGAGTAATATATAACTGATTTGAAATTTCTGTTTTTCAGGAAATTTACTTTGGATATTTTCTAATGCTTATTTCACCCTAATGGCTTGTCTTGGTGCAAGAGATGTTTGGAATAAGAGGAAAGGATGACAACGAAACACATCTGCAACATGATAGCGACGAGATGCATGACTGTGATGAAAGCTCGACTGAAATTGAAAACGCTATTGAAAAGGTTGTCAGTTTTATGGAAAGAAAGCCAGCATTCAGCTATGACGATTGTAATAACGTACGCAGAGTTAAAAAGTGTCATTTGTTCAAAAGCAAAACGAAACGCGAAAAAAGTGAGAATGACATTAAAAGTGAAAGAATCATTATGCAACAGCGATTAAAAAATCGTCGTACATTATTTGTTTTGCATACGTGGCATAATTAATTTAATGAATTTTCATTAACATTACATAATTTATTTCCTTAAAATCAATTCTGTTACATTTCACTCACCATTAGCTTATTTTGTTTACTAAAAAACATTGAAAATAAAAGTTAAACCTGATTTCAGTTCTTTTATTTTAATCTAAATATCCGGACTTTGTAACCAATTCCTCCTACCCAGAAGGCCTTCTTAGTCCGGTTGTCAGGGATTGTACTGTATTTCAAGCCATTATTTAAAACTCTATGATATTTTAAAGCTCACTTTCACCCAACCTGCCTTTAATAAATCCAAAATAATATTCCTGGGGTATGATTAAATATATAGCCGATTTTATTTTATTTTTAACTAATACATTACTGAAGCTATTTCCAACATCAGGCATAAAATCATTCTACGAGTGCTACCTGTACCTGTTGCGGTATCCACCCGGTCGGTTTTCCTTCTCCTAGACTGGTTGCCAACCCAATGATATAGAACCCGGTCTGTACTGCTATTTACCCATAGCTGGGGAGAGAAGAGGTGGATTCATACCTTTTCCAAGGGTATTAGCACGTTAAGTGAACGTAATGAACTTGACTGTAATTTGAACTCAGCTCTCTGATTCCCCAATCCGAGCCGCTAATCATTACTCTCAACCATTACTCTACGAGTGATTCTGATACTATGTAACTCAGTATTATCTGCCGAATGGTAGAGTCATCGGCGACTAAACCGGTTTTCCTAGCAGGCTTTTCAGGTGGGAAATTATCTAAACACCCAGCAAGATTTTTTAAAAAAAGACCTGTCAAAGGGTGGATGGACCTTTTCGTAAGGCACAATCTGGTAGATTGATCTCCATGCCTATGTATGCTACCAGTACGGCGATGTCACTGTGTAACTGGAAAGTCAACGGCTATGACGGAGTGTTACCCCTGATGGAGTCAACGGCCACGTGTCCGTTACAAAGGCAAAACTTCAGCTTTGAGAACATCGGCTGTTCGACCAGGAGAGGGATGGACTCCGCCAGGCCTTCTTTCCAAAGAACACGCTTTGCATGAATGCATATCTCTCTGGATTGCGCAGCTAAGCACCTGACAAGTTCCATAAATTTATCTAAGGTGCTCAGCTGCACAGTAACCCTACGACCAGAAGAAAATTAAGTATTAAGAAAAATGGAAGTAAAAAGGACAGTTATAACGAGAAAAAATATTTCTAGAACACATAATGAGGAAAGAAGGCTTAAGAATTTGATACTCACAAAAGATACTGAAGGTAAGAGGGACATAGGGAAATAGCGTGTACTCTTAGCTAACGGCCTTGTGCAAATGGATGGCAGAACAGGGAGTGAGTGGAATGGTAAAATTTTAAAAAAACTTACATATCACCAATGGAATACGAAGGGAATGAGGGTGGTTCGCTGCAATGGGCGTGGCATGTCGAGTCTTAGCCGTGAAGGTTAGAACTGATGAAACTAAAAACTGTAGTTCATCTGTCACTTTCTATAATTTTTTTTCTTTTAATCATTTCATTCCAAGAAAGGCAACAAAGCCACTAACACACAAGAGGTTGTTGAGTGTGAAAAAATATAAGAAAAATAAAAACTATTAAGGAGAGACAATAGTAAAAGAAAAAGAACTAAGAAGACAGAAGATAACGATTGACATTACATTTAAATTTTCGGAGATCAAAATTGACAAGAAAGCAAGAAGCTGGATGAGAGTTCCACAAGCGGGAAGTGCGAGAAAAGAAACTGTTACCATAGACCTTACGGTTAATCTATCCATTTCAACCGTAAAATGATGAGGCCTTGCCGCCGATCTAGTCCAGCGCTAAAAATCTAGGAATCACAGAGGACAGTTCATCAGAACAATTACCATGAAAGTATTTATAGAAAAGACAGAGAGAAGCTACATTACGGTGGTGGGTTAAGTGACTGAAGCCGAGATGCCAGGTCAGGATCAATAACATTGCTGATTCTTCTTTCGATTTTATCAAGAATCTCTAAATAGCAGGAACACCGGAGCATATGTGACAACAATATTCAAAGCAAGGAAGAATGGTAGACGTATAAATATGTAAGATAGATTCAGGCGAGGAAAGTTAACACAGTGAACCAACATTGCTAGCACCAGACTTAGAAATTGATACAATTTAATTTTTACAATAAATAAGTTATCTAAATTATCAAATATTATTTATTATTAATAAATAATATTTTAAAAATTTCCAGGTATATGTTTATATTTGGGACAGTATTAATTAATTCAGTTTCGAGAACTTTTCGTGTTCGTCAGTCATTTTCTCTCTTAATACGGGTATCTTTTTTTACATCGAAACACCGTAGTTAAACAACGACAAGCCTGGTCAATACCTGAATGGGTGACCACTAGGAAATGCGTTGGTGTAATCGATAATGGCTTGGAATTGTTAATCGCAATGGCGAGTTTCCATTCCAGTCGGGTTCTTTATATATACTTGCGCGCAAATTCCCTTGAGAAAGATATGAATCCACCTCATATCCCTCCCAGCTATGGGTCAATGAGTAGATCTTGTATCACTAAACCATTATTATATAATAAAAAAAAAAATCGTCCAATCAAAAACAATATTTTCTGGCATTAAATAACCTGTTGATAACCCGTAAAAACGAATCAATCAATTAATCAATATATTTCTTAATAATCACAATCTCCCTATTGTTTATTAAAAAAAATAAATGACGCACCGAAAAGTAATTCAAATAAATAAAAATTTCACAAACGTGATTTGCCAAGGTTACCTCCATCCAACAACCAGGAATAATAAAGTATATTTTAGCGCTCCATAAGTGGCACCAAAGCAGCGTCTACTTGACCTCTCTGAGTTTAACAGGGTTTGAATGAAAACCAAGGAAGAGGAAGGAGTGTATAAAAGCATTGTCTTTAAAATGAGAAGGAGAGAGGATTGTCTGCGTGGTAGAGGCTAGTAATGAGTGGTACGAATTGTGGTCGAGAAAAGCGGGAAATTGATAGAAGGCGTAAAGCTGTACCAACTGGTCACTTCCGGTAAGGTAGAATGTCGGGAACGGATTTCATAGTTCACGTTCATTCTTCAACAAAGGTTGGTCTGGCTCAAACAAATTAGCAAGTACTTCAACAAATTGTCACCCGAAATTAAAACGGTTCTATCTGCAATTTTTGTAGTTAGGAATTAATTGACTGTGTGTTTATAGGATGCATAATAGTATCCGAGACAAAAGTGAAGATGAGACAAAGTGGAAAATTTATTAACGACGCATTTCGTCGAGAGCATCTGCTCTCTTTGGATCCTAGGATCTCTGCGGATAAGTTGGAATCATAAATCAAATTTAATTACCTAAGCTTTCCTCTCAATGTCCAGACACAAGAGAGTGTCTGTCCGCCTTTTTGTGTTTGTTTTATCTATAACTATATTAGATCTGTTTGCTATTGTTGGATTTTAAACAAGGGGATGTTTATATATATATATATATATATATATATATATATATATATATATATATATATATATATATATATATATATATATACAAACGTGAACATTGAACTCAACACTCAGAGGAAACATGCTGTTTCATGATAGACGTAATCGTCAGGCCGCGAATGTTGGATTTTTCCTCGACTATTTATATATATATAGGTCAGTGGTGCATTGTGGGTAATCTATTCTGGTGGTTATTTTTGCGGGAATGTCTTCTTTATTTATTTATTCATTTGTTGGGGTTAGCTTATTTTACTTGTTTTACATTTTGTATTATTTATTCTTTTCGATTTTTGATGTTTTATTAACGTAATAAAAAATTTGGGTGGGGGATTTGCTTAGGTCGCTTATTTAATAGTTTGTTTTGGTCTGGGAAGATAATTAAAGCTATTTATTCATCCAATGTTTAGATTGCTAGCCGTAGTCTATTTTGTTGTTTTGACGGAGGCCGGCAGTTTTTAATTTATTTATTTGGATTGATTATTTTTACTTGTTTTTATTTATTTATGCTTATTTTTATTAGTACTAACGGTTATTTTAGCGAAGGCGATTTGTTAATTTGTTCATTTATTTGGATTAATCTTTATTTGTTTTTATTTAATTATTTTTTATTTTGTATATTTTTATTTAATCTATTTGGTTTTCGATTTTTGAGTAACGTAGTGATATTTTTATATATATATATGTTTTCTCACAAATAGTAAATACGCAAACAGTACAATGCTTTCTAAGTATATCTGGGAAAAATTAACCCAAATAAATAAACAAACAAGCCACTCCCGGAAAAAGAACCGCCAGAATAGATTACCCACAATCCACCACTGACCCATATATATATAAATAGTCGAGAAAAATTCAACATTCACTAGATTGCGTCTAGCATGAAACAGACTGTCGCCTGTTCACTTTTATATTTATATTTATATACGCTCTATCTCTGATATTGAGCACTTTATCCCATAAATATAGCACACCTTAAAATTATATTTCTTCATATATATATATATATATATATATATATATATATATATATATATATATATATATATATAACCAAGTGATATATATGTCTTTGTATATGACACTATATATGCTCCTGTGAAATCCGGTTGAGCTCTCGAGTGAAAGGAGATTTTAAAAACAGCTATTAGTGCATTACTCTTCAAGTACGAATTGAATTCTCCGGGTCACTGGCGTATTTCGTATATAAAAAAACGTTCAAATTTCCCTTTCCTCTGCATTGCGATGATGGGCTAGGGGTAGGATACTGATGTTGACTGATGTCAAATGGGTCGAGTTTCGATCCCAGCTAGCCACACAGTCTGTCTGTGGATATATGACACTATATATATATACATATATATATATAGAGAGAGAGAGAGAGAGAGAGTGTGTGTGTGTGTGTGTGTGTGTGTGTGTGTGTGTGTGTGTGAGAGAGAGAGAGAGAGAGAAAGAGAGAAAGAAAAAACAGTTCTCGATGTTAAATAACAGATCTATTTGATATATATTAAGAAATGTACATAATACCTTACATTGATTGCACGACTCTAGTGCAATCAATGTAAGGTATTATGTACATTTCTTTATATATATATTTATATATATGTGTGTGTGTATATATATATATATAATATGAGGGCTCCAGATCATCTATGGCAGAAGTATTCCATGCAAGGGCGAATCGTTGATATACAGATTTGAAGGATGGACTCGGGCCAGGAAAACTTTCCGGCGTCACAGAAAGAACCAACTTTCCTTGCGGTAGATGAAGCTATTGATTCAATGTTTTTGTTCCATCTATAGTTCAGCGGACAGTGTGAGACCAAGCAGTCGCAGAGAGGTGTTCTCGGGGAGTTGAGCATCAGACATTCTAATGGGAGGCAGGGAGGGTTCTCTGTGGTGGGTAAAACAGAGCAGTTTTGTTTTTGAGGCATTAAAGTCAACCGACCATTCCTTGCCCCAGTCAGCAAATAGATTGGAAGGTCCTTTTCGAGATCAACGGCCAGGTCAGTTTTGTCATCGATACCGGATTTGCTATATATATCCAAATGTAAATAAACGAACAGAATATAAATTCAGACGTTCATAACATCACCATCGTTAACTACATGATGAGACGTCTTTAGACGTCGAAACAAATATGCATTTTTGTTGTGGAAACATGCATGTCCCAATGAAATAGTTTATATATATATATATATATATATATATATATATAAAAAGAAAGAACAGTAAGATATAAAATCCGGTGTTCTTATAGATATTTTTATTTTTACACAATAGTGCTCAATGTAAATTTACAGAGCATTAATATTATAAATTAATTGATTTAAAATATGTTTTTTTTCGCTACACAGTGATAACCATGTTTCAAAAATGGAAGCTAAAGCCCTTGAATTTAATTTTGTTATTAAACCAAAGACATTAGTTCCATTTCCTCGTCAAGCGAATTTTGGAGTAACTTATTTTTTAAAATTTACGGTTGTTAAAGGCACGGCAAAGATTCATAATTGAGGGTTTCCAAGGATATTTACGGTTGTTAAAGGCAACAATATATATATATTATTATTATAATATATATATATATATATATATATATATATATATATATAGTGAATAAATAAATAAAAATTTCAGGGTAAGATACACCTATTGAATTTCTTAACGGATTATATAGTTTAATCATAAATTCAATAGACCTTCCTTGTCCCTGATATACGCGTGTATCTCTGCGAAACAAATAAATTCTTTGAATTCTTTATTTATTCTGTTTCCTAATACTAAGCGCTTTATATACAAAATCTGCTCATATTAGACGCTTTATCCTCTATCTTTGTCTTTATCACATATATATATATATATATATATATATATATATATATATATATATATATATATATATATATATATATATATATATATATATATATATATATATATATATGTATGTATATGTATGTATGTATGTATGGAGGCACACTAGCGGCTCGGATTGAGGAATCGGAGAGCCGAGTTCGAATTTCAGTCGAATCCATTACATTCAATTACGTGCTAATACCCCTGGGAAATGTATGAATCCCCTTCTTCTCCCCAGCCCCAGGAGAGAATGGGTTCTATAGCCTTGGATGGCAACTGGTCAACATGAAGGACAACTCTGAATTCAAAACCTGCGTTTGGGGACCAGGTCTCTGTATTCGGGTCTTCGGTCCTGCACAAATCCTTCACCACTATAATCCAATCATATGTGCAGGTTGTCTGGCTGTCGGTTCCTAGGAACTGAGGTGCCTGACCCTCATACCCTCATGATTAAATAACATGTTAATCTGAATCCGACAGAGAAAAACTAGCATTATTATACACTTATATACATAAAGCAATATTTACAGTTTTTCAGACAGGCCTCGAATTTCGTCTCTTCTTGAATTCGGAACGACCTAAATTATACTAACGTTTGTTTAACAAGTCGAATGCACGTGAAACATGATTAAGCAATGAAAATCAAACAAAACAAAAGTAAAAATACCAGAATTTGTTCTTCTTTTTCTTAATATCTCATTCTCTGATGAAGCTTTGATAAACGTGAAACAGGTTGATTATGATAAACGTTTCCTAGTTGCTATTTAGCTTATCATTCTGTCGGATCCTGATCCGTATTTGATCTGTATTTGATCCCAACTCATCATATATATATATATATATATGTGTGTGTGTGTGTGTGTGTGTGTGTGTGTGTGTGTGTGTGTGTGTGTGTGTGTGTGTGTTGTAACCTAGGAAAAAAGAACGAAAAAGAAGGTTGGAAATGAAACGGTAATCTTTATAACATTAACAACATACAAGATTCACCACTGGCGTGTAGTAAGTAATCCATTGCTAGTGGTGATTCCCCACCCCAGACAGTATATTCTACTGTATTTATGAGGACTGGGACATACCCTTTATAGTCAATAGCTACGGTATAACAATACATATATATATATATATATATATATATATATATATATATATATATATATATATATATATATATATATATATATATATATTAAGGTGTTATTGAAATTTTATTTAAGTTTACACATGTCCTCCATCATTAACAATACAAAGGGTAATACGATTTTGGACACAATTCTTTTATTGCTGGCTGGCTTTGAGCCAGCTATATCAAAGACAAATTGGCTTCATTTGAACCCTATATTCTTACTTATCACTGCTTTTTTTTTTTCTTTTTCTTTTTTTTTCCAAGCTTACTGAAATTATGCAATTTTTTTTTTTCTTTTCTGAAAACTCACCGCGGACCAAAAGTGCCGTCGGGAGTGGACCGCCCCATTCACCTACTCACCCCTAGTTACACCACCGTGGAAGCTAGAGTATGAATTTTGGTGCCATTACTGAAGTCCTGAATGTTTTGTTTTTCTTCTCACCATTGCTCAGTTAGGAAGATGGCTGACACAAGACAATTTTAACCTGTTCTTTTCCTAGTTGAATAACTTAAACGGTTTTTCAGTGATTCTTACGACAAATGATGTCAAGATGGCTAAACGTCTTATCTGAAAATCTGGAAAAAAGAAACTCAATTAGTTTAGTGGTTTTTTTTTTAGATATTAAACATCTTATGGGATGGACAATTATCCCATGCTGTTACACGATTTGGACGAATTTGCTGTTACACCTCGTATATTTATAATTCACTCCATAACTTCAGATGCACTATTCTGATATGAATTTACGCATGCGCGTGTGGATGTATGTGTACACATGCATATGTAGCTATATTGACAGTCGCATATGGATGGAGCACAGATTTGGAAAAACTCTAAACATGACACGGGTTTTAAAACTGTTAGATAATATGTACTTGCCAATTTACTGCAGTTTAGTCAGCTGGTCCCTTTTCTCCAAATGTCTTACGACGCGATTCCTCAACATTCTTTATGAATTTTTTTCTCATCTTTCGTAAATGTTTCTGCTAAGTAAGTACGAAGTGGTCGGTGCTCTGGTTCAAGATCATTCTTCAGTGCCACTGTAGTGGACCGGGGGATGAAGATGAAAAGAAAACACGTGCGTTTATTTTTCCTGCTAGAAGAAAGTCCAGCTACAAGAAAAATGATGGACTTGAATTAAATCCAACTGAAGACAAAGAAGACAAACAAGACCGATATATATATATATATATATATATATATATATATATATATATATATATATATATAAACAAATATATGTATTAAACAAAACAATTTTACAATGGACAATAACATTTGTGTGTGTGTAACATTGGTGTTTCTTCTTTGGTGAATGTTCGTACGTACGTGTATGTGTGTATAATGTTCATGGCGTCTCCCACAAATGGGAAGACGCGGATTTCTAAGAGAGCTTACATTGTAGTCGCTGAAATGAAGAAATTAAAAAGAGGATTTACCTCACCTCCACGCGAGGTGGTATGCCGCACGAGGCCTGAAGGAAAGGGAGATCGAACCAAGAAGTCGCCCAGTATTTATAGTATGGGCAGAGAGACACCTAGTGACAATTTGGGAATTAAGGAGGAGGTAACTCCGACACCACTAGTGATTCTATCAATTCGTCTGTTTTGTCGTGAATTTCTAGTGAAGATAATCTTTCTTTTATTAATTTATTCTAGCTATAGAGTGAGGTTCATTAATCCTAAATAAAGTTTATGAAGTTCCCCCACGTCATTTAGTCTCTTCTATATGTTCTTCTATAGGAAGGATGGAAGGAAGGAAGGAAGGACCTAAGAAAGAAAGAAAGAAAGAAAGAAAGAAAGAAAGAAAGAAAGAAAGAAAGAAAGAAAGAAGGAAGGAAGGGCCAAAGAAAGAAAGAAAGAAAGAAAGAAAGAAAGAAAGAAAGAAAGAAAGAAAGAAAGAAGAAAGAAAGAAAGAAAGGAAGGAAGGAAGGAAGGAAGGAAGGAAGGACCAAAGAAAGAAAGAGATTAAATATATCTTTTTAAATTGGAAAGGAAGGAAGGACCGAAGAAAGAAAGACAGAAAGAAAGAAAGAAGGGAGGAAGGTAGGAAGGAAGGAAGGAAGAAAGAAAGAAAGAAAGAAAGAAAGAAAGAAGAAAGAAAAAAGAAAGAGTGACGATTTGAAAGAAAATTAACGAGAATGAACAACTATTTGTCAATAGGAAATAAATAAATAAATAAATGATTGAAAAACTGTTCATATGTCATCACGGCATTCATTCAATTGTAGTTAACTGGCTCCAATGTTAAAATTCATCAATTCCCAGCAGAAGGTTTCTCAGTGAAACTACTACGATAATGATTCAGTCATATAAATTTAGACCAACTTAATGTCAACACAGGCAACTATTTTCGGTCGATCTGCTTTTTTTAACAGCCCTACAAAAAATAACTGGAGCGTTGCAATAAAACGCATCAGAAATGAAAGTCAATATTTAATAAGCTATATAGTTATTTACGACAAAACAATCGAGATTTTACTTTATGTATATGAACAATCTTCTTAAACAAAACACATTAGAACGAATTTACAATCAACAGTCTGAATTCTGAGTTATTCATGTGGCTGCCATCCAAGGCTAATGAGCTGATCTGACCTGTTATTCGACTATGCCTGTATCTATTTGAAAACGTAAGCAACTGCTTCGGGTGGAGTTTGAACTTAGCTTACCGATCCTATTTTCCACACCTACAATCACTATGTTACTTGTATATCAGCAAATAGGAGAGAAAGCTTGAAATAAGTAGGTTGGTGTGCTTCACGTCCCACCTTTAACAATTATACATTTCTCTATAACCATCCAAAAAATTTCAGTCGTACAGTTCTTTACAGGTACACACAAAATCTCACCTCTCCCAAAGCTAGGTACCCAACTAAAATAAAATAAAAGAATCATTTTTTCTGATATCATAGCAGCACTGTCAATCATTGCGAAAATAAAAGTTATTTTTTAGGCGAGGAAACGCTCAACAGATGTTCTCAAATTAATTAAGGAGGCACAGTGGATTAATGGGTAGCGGTTCGGATTGAGTTATCAGAGAGCCGAGTTCGAATTCCAGTCGAATCTATTACATTCACTTACATGCTAATATCCTTGGGTTATTGAGCTATGGGTAAATAGCAGGAGAGACCGTGTTCTATAGACTTCAATGGCAACTACCGTAGAAAGAAATGGCAACCTACTGCGAAAATGTCTGCCTCATCAGTCATATATCGAAAGATACATGATCGCCTAAGCGTGTGTCACGATTGGCACACTGGACATTATTTTTAATCAATTTACCCCAAGCAAGGTGATAATGCCACTAAGAGTTTTCTGGGAGTGCTTTACGATGTTTCTTATATATTGCTTAAAATTAGTTATATTTACGTATAAGGGACTGTATATATATATATATATATATATATATATATATGTATGTGTGTGTGTGTGTGTGTGTGTGTGCTGATTCATGTGCAAGCCAACGGGGACACGCACGCGCACGTGATACACAGAAATGGAAATAGATTTGACAGTCTCAGGAGTGATATGACGATGGGGGAGCATCTATCATCAACACATCTGTCATCTGTCATCGTCACCACTCAGACCAAACCTAATGATTTTATTATAATACTTAGGCAGAAATTCACTTTTGCCAACAGTCGAAAAAATGAGATCAAGACTCACTACAAATACAGAAAATGAACAATGGAACATTAAAAGAACACAAGGAAAATTTATTCCTTTAAAAATTGATTCTTTTAATTTCTGAAGAAGGTCTCAAGACTGAAAACATGCATAGCAAAAATATGAAGAATAAAATATAATATATGCACTAAAACAAATCCACATTATAACCAAAAACGTTTGCGGTTTCTCTCATTTTTTAATATATACATTTTTCTCTCGTTGAAACAATTACAACTCTTTCCATATATATATATATATATATATATATGAATAATATCAATTGATAATTGGTAGTGATAATTCCAAGGAATTAATCCAAAGAGAGCTCAATGTAAATACTAGAGAATGCGATGATGATTGTTTCGCTGTCAAAAATGACATGAATATCAGATAATTGAATGTTTCTATTTTAAATCTGTTCACCCCCTCCCTTACCTTGTATTTTAACATGTTCAGTCCTTAAAGAAAAAATAATTTCTAGGTCACCCTATCGGCTCATCTTTGATTCTTCCTTCTTTCCTTCCTTCTCTCACTCTCTCCTTCTCTTTCCCCACCATCTCTCCCCACTCGCTCTCTCTCTTTCTCTCTTCCCCTAGTTTTTTTTTAAACCTTATACTTAAATTTTTATGTTTCTTTCTTCCTCTTTTAATATTAAATTTTTTTTTTCTTTTTTCTTTTCTCGTTTTCTTTCGTCTGGATAAATTGACTCAATTCATTAAAAACCTTCGGTCTGAAAAGATGAATATTTGTATATTCATGAAATAAATTATAACCGAATGGATTTTTAAGGATCATCTGTACTCATCCAATATATATATATATATATATATATATATATATATATATATATATATATATATATATATATATATATATATATATATATATATATATATATATATATATATATATATATATATATATATATATATATATATATATATGTGTGTGTGTGTGTGTGTGTGTGTGTGCGTGTGTGGACGACTGATTAAAATGTTCGCTTTCTGATCATGAGTCCCGGGTTCGAATCTTACCATGGCCGGTTTGACAGGAAGACGAGTTTTTGATGTTATTAGTCTGGAGGAGACGATCCCAGCGTCAGACACTGTTGTAAACAGTGACCAAGACTTGCGAGTGAAATTGGGTAGAATGAACCGTTGTGACCAAGGGTTTGAGCGTGCTGGGCTTGTTCAGACTGTGGCTCACGCTAGATAAAGCGCACTCTCTCAGAAACTGTAACTAAGGTCTGCTCTGCACAGATGCAGGAGTTGAACAAACACAAATGTACCTGACCAGAAATTAGCTAGTTGCCTTAGTAGACTGGCATCCTTGGAGAGTCGAGTATATATATATATATATATATATATATATATATATATATATATACTCGACTCTCCCGTCGAATTAGACGTATGAGGGTCAAGCAGATCAGTTTTCCTAGGAAACTGACAGCCGACGCCAGCACATGAGATTTGATTATAGTGGTAAAGGTTTTGTGCAGAACCATCCACACTTTTTGAAGGGCCGAATACAGACTTGGTGCACTACGTGCCACGGGGTTCCCAAATGACCCTTCGCAGAACAGTTGCCATCCAAGGCTCTAAAACGCAGTCTGTCCTGCTATTTACCCATAGCTGGAGGGAGAAGAAGAGGATTCACACCTTTTCCAAGGGTATTAGCATGTAAATGAATGTAATGGATTCGACCGGAATTCGAACGGCTCTCCGTTTCCTCAATCCAAGTCTCTATCCATTACTCCACCGTCCGTGCCTCCCATATATATATATATATATATATATATATATATATATATATATATATATATATATATATATTTGTGTGTGTGTGTGTGTGTGTGTGTGTGTGTGTGTGTGTGTGTGTGTGTGTGTGTGTGTAATTGTATTCGAAACAAAAGTGATGAAAGGTTATAAAAAGCATGTTTCGTCTGTTGGTCTCGGTTTCTTCAGGTCGGAATGAAAGACAAAACTATGCGTAAGAGAAATTCGTTGGGATTTTTTAGGATAACAGGGGCAATAAATGAAATTACCTATCACATCGTGATCTTATTGTTTTTCATCAACACCACACGAGATAGCAACAAGACAGAGACAGGAATATACCGAAAAGATTGATGTACAACAGTACAAGATCCAGAGACCACAAAAAAGATTCGAATATGCTGCATGAAAACACTTCAAACGCACTGGTGGTTGACTGTAATACATCTAACCACAATTTCGACTTAGTAAATGCCAATCTGATTATGAGAGAAAAGATTCATTAAGAAGACAATGCACTGAGAGGTCTCTAAGCTTACAATTCTCGATAATAATCCAAGGACCAGGAACATGCATAATATCAGCGAACGTCGCAAAAACAATATCACAATGCAGTATACGAGCTAGTAGAGGAAAAAAAACAGGTATCTACTCGGAATGGACTGATTTCAAATCCAACAGACACTAATGACTCTAATATATATAAACACATGCTAGTCTTACTTGGTTGATTTGACACCAACGGTTCAAATATATATATATATATATATATATATATATATATATATATATATATATATATAAAAACAAAAAATCTTTCTGGTTTCAGATCGTCGGATCTGATAAGGTAATTTAATTTATTATACCTCTTATCCCCCAAATCCGAAATTTTTCTTATACACAGTTTTCCCTAAAATTCCGTTTGAAGAATCCAAGAACAAACAGATGTCGCTGAAACGCGTCACTTATAAGTTTTTCAAATTTCTGACTGACGCAAATTCAGTTGGGTTTCAATCCTAGCTAGAGGCAACCGGACGTCTAGCCACACTGATGAGCTGTGAAACAGCGAAACAGTCTGTCTGTGGATGACAAAATATATATATATATATATATATATATATATATATATATATATATATATATATATATTATGAAATGGATTAAGTCCGACAATTATTTTAATATAATTTCCGTTTATACGTTATTTTCATAGATATAATTTATTTAAGTAAGTGCTCTGTTGTTGTTTTTTTAATTAAACAGTATTAATTATATTTATCGGACTAATATATATATATATATATATATATATATATATATATATATATATATATATTACGAAAAACTAGGTAATCCGTATGGGTAGACCCAAGGAGGATAAAATCCTGAGAGCTCAATGTAAATCAGAGCTAATAATTTAAATAAAAATAAAAACAGACCACTTTAAGGTTCCATGTAATAAATTATTTCACCACAGCCCTTTTAAAGGACCGCGGATCATCAGACTTTACTTCCAAAGGTTGAAACGGAAAATGAAAAGAAATTTACACATTTTTACGGGCAGTACTAAGCATATGTAAATTAACGAAGTGAGGGGGAACAGAGACATGATTGAGTTAGATGTAAAATTTCTATTCTCTCAAATTTAAATTGTTTGAGGAAATCCAGACATTGACACATTAAATCGGTTAACTTAACGGAAGTTATATATTGATATAGAGGGGGGAGAGGAAAAAAAAGACATAAAGAGAAAAGAGAGAAAGAAGTCATGAGAGAAAGTGTCACTAACTTTCTTTGGAATGAAAGGCCCGAAATAGACGCTGTTGTTTTGCTTTACAATGAGAGTTCATAAATATTATAATGTTTGATATAAATTTGAATGTTTAAACAGTCTATAAGGAATTTAATTTGATGTTTGTTAGCGATTTAAGTTTTTTTTTAAACTTTATTACAAAAATTTTGGGGATTTAATATGAAATAGTCGATTAGAAAAATATTCATAGAATTTACATTAAAATACTAAAATTTTATTTTAAAATATAAGTTTACTTCTAGTTGTAACTGATTATTAAGGTGATATCTCTATCAGTTTGAATTTTATTCATGAATTTAATTTGCGAATATTTTTAGATTGGTAATTTCTCTTACTTAAAATTTAGTTTTTAAGTTAATATGGAGTGATATTTGAAGGTAATATTAGAAATTTTGCTCTATCATATATTGTATACACATCCATGCAAGTTTCACATAGACATACATTCTTTTACAAGTGCAGTCACTCATACAGGTACACATGTACCGATAAACACGGGTAATTTCATGTATTAATACCTACATATATCTTTTTAAATGTTTACGCATACTTACACATATATATATATAGGTGTGTACTTAAAATTCCCTAAAAAAATTTTTTTAAATAATATTATGTGATGACTTTAGTATTCAATTATCAAAAATCTAAATATTTTATCATCAACAATGATTATTAAAGGGTAATACATTTAAATTCAAAATTAAATTATCAATTTAAAACAATTTCCTCCATAAATAATTTTAAACTCACAATTCCAATTGGAGAATATTAAGGGAGAAAATGGGGTAAAACATTAATAACATGTAAGCCCTTTTTTTTTAAATTCTATATACCCATATATATACACACACATATATACACACATCCGTACACATACACACACATATATATATACACATATATATCCATATATATACACATCCATACACATATACACACACACACACATATATATATGTATATACTCATACATACACACATACACATGTAGATATACACACGTACGTACATACATACACACATATACATATATATACATATACACATACATACGCACACATATATATATATATATATATATATATATACACACACATATACACATACATATATATACACCTATATATATACACATATATACATATACACATACATATACGTACACATATATACACATATACAGACATACATACATATACACACCTACCCACATATACACATATATATATATATATATATATATATATATACACCCACATGTTCGTGTATGCAAAAAATATGTCAATATTAAAACGTATTTACATTATTATATTTCACCCATATTCACCCATATTATATATACGAACTCACAAATTCATATATTTATACATACATACATACACAGATTACCCGAAATCACATATCTGTGGCACGACACACGTATACCCATATATACATACACCTACACACACACACACACACACACACACACATATATATACATATATATATATATATATATATATATATATATATACATCCCCACATATACATGTACCCACATACCCATATACATACATATATACACCCATATATACATACAACTACATATATTTACAAATAAAAAAATAAAACCCCAAAAGCCCACCTACATACTTGTAGGTATATAGGTGGGCTTTTGGTTTTTTATTTTTTTTACATATCCATATTCATACCCGCCCACTCCAAATATGTGTTCACAATACACAATTACAACAATGCATGTCTATTTTTCTATATGAAAGCATATACATATACATATACATATCAAAAGACGTATCAATGTTCCAGTTCAGTTACATAGTTATATACATACAGTTATGTATTCACATTCATATGTGCATAGCAACATCTCCAAAAGCAAAAAATAAAGATCATGTAATATTAGTCTTCCTATATAGTTACTTCTAAATATATTTCGTTTGGTTGAGGTTGTTCTTATGTCGGCATTTAAAAATTAGTTCATTATGTCTGTTTAGTAATACATCCGGATCTTTATGCTTTATTATGAGGATCTTTTCTTTTAGACATAAGTTGCTTCTGTCTCTGAAATTTATTGGAGTTCTGGCTCTCGAGATGATCTTCCACTTTATTTGTGTGGTTAAGCCACCCTCCAACAAATCCCAATAATGCATTGACAGTGCCGTTTGGTTCTTTTTAAATTTATCTTTGAAGGACTGGCGATGGTTATAAAATCGATGTTTCCAACTTCCCGTCGATATTCCTATGTATATTTTCTTCTGTTCCATATTCTCTTTGGGGAAAATTGTTGCCTCATATATTATATTTTCCGCCATGCATACTCCTTCAACTGGGCAATCTGATCTTGTCCTGCAATTACATGTTGATGTTCTCATTTGGGATGCATTACGATCGATTTGTATTTGATTGTTATGAAGATCTCTCAAAATTTTGCTATTATGTGAGCTAATAATTGTTTCTATATTATTCATGCAATATTAAATTCATTTTGTTGAACATCTTTTTTAAAAGTTCACTTTTTGCTAAAGTGTTTTTCTATTAGTTTTAGGAAGTACTTTCCTATATTAATATTAGAGAGGTTACAAAAATGTGGGTTGAAATGTTCGTTTTCCTATTTTTAGATTTAGTGGATGTTTCATTAACTGACTTATCTATATAATTTAGTGTCTGTGTAAATTTACTTTTTAATAGGGCTTGATCATATTTCGACTTATTTTGGTTAAAGATGGTTTTACTAGAGGAGAGTTTATTTATTCTTGCATTTACTGTATTTGGAATTTGCTTAATTATTGATTTCGGGTGGTTAGAGTAGATAATTATATATATGGGTGATTGGTTTTCCTTTTGGAAAGGTTTATAAGTGCTATTGTTAAGGTTAAATGTAACGTCTATATATATATATATATATATATATATATATATATATGTTTTAATATATATATATATATATATATATATATATATATATATATATATATATATATATATATATGTTTAATTGTAGGAAGTTACTATTTCTTTACTATAACGTTAATGTTTGCTTCATATGAAAACTTTCAATGTAAAATGAATTTTAAAAAGTACTATAGTATTTTTATATATATGTCATTTAAATAATTTTTCAAGGGAGGTAAATTCGACAGGTTTTGTTGCGGTTTTGATGCCCTCGGCTTTACTGTGAAAACTGTAATGAGTTATTTTTTTGCTTACATTCGCTGCTTTTGCTGTTTTGAGTTTTAAAGTGCGCCTCTGAAAATGAGGTCAGATTATTTAGGAGGAAAAAAATATTTCTTTTTTTACGGACAGTCAAATTACCAAATCGCAGTCAGAGGCTGAATGACGACATGATTGAAATGTGCTTGCGTTTTGCTATTTACTCCAATTAAACCCAAATATAGATGCTATCCAGAAAGATTGTGTTACGCCAATTTTCTGAGTGGGGAGAAGAACTTGTAATCCCGTCTTTTCTTTTTATCTGGATTGAAGCACTGATCTATGAACTTTTGGGGGGAAAACTTTTGCGCAGTTTTATTTTTTTATGCCAAAGTTCACCTAATGCAAGGCAAATGGCTAATGTTATGACGAATGAGGTGTTGTTTTATTGAAAGTGGAGGGGAAGATTATAAGGATAGGGAAGATAGATAACGATTGACCCATGACCTCTAGCGGTTAGGGAAACAACCTCCGGGGAGTCTGTTCCACGAAGTAGCCGTTCTTGAGGGGAAAAAAAGTAGAACTTCTTATAATTGGAATACGGGGAAAACGTGGAGGATTCGACTCAGTGTACGCGGCATTAGATCTAAAGGTCTGGATTGGGAGAACTAAAGAATGGGACTCTGATTATTTATCATGGAAATAGCGATAATGCAGCAACAGTGGAACTCCCTCCCCTTTTCCTGTTTCCCTGATAGTTATAATCTCCAACTATTCAGATGTAATGTCAATCGACGTCTCCAGATGCCTTAATCTATCCCCCTATCCGTCTCTTCATCCTTTCCTCTATCACTCCTATTTGCTCTCGCTCCAACTCTCTGTAACCCCTTGCGTGCTAGTGGCTTCCCGCCCTGATTGCGGTGAAACGCTTAAAAAAAAACATGGTTGCAACGCTGTGTCTCTGAAAATAAGACTTTCCCAACGATTTCGAACCCTGCCAAGGCTGGAAAGTTAGCACTGAGCAAGTACAGACATGGCAGCAATACTGAAGGACACAAGGAAAAAATGATCATCATCATCATCATCATCATCATCATCAACCTCGTCATTATCCTAATCACCAGGTGTGGTTGTAGGGTCGGTGATGCAGCTGAACACATGACCAGTCCCCTCCACACATCTGGGTTGAAAGCCTTCCGTTTACTTGCTTCCCTGATACATACATCCTTCAAAAAATTAAATGCAACGTCAATCGCCATCTTCTATCTTCTTGAATCCCGTTCATCTTTTGTCCTTTCCTCAATCCGACCTATACTCAGTCTTTTCTCTCACTTTTACCCCCTGTAAACCAACCCCCCACCGCGTACTAGTGGTATTTCCGCCTTGCTTGGGGTGAAATGATTAAAAAGAAACGTATTCAATCTTTAAAGTATAGCAATCCGAAGAAAATTAGAAGCCCTAACATGATTTATTATTGGTGGGTACAATCTTATCAATTAATTTATGAGCATATAACCTCATATTGATGAAAGAAAACTGAAAGCAGTCCTCCTTCTTTTTATATGCCATGTCTTTTCAGGACGTAGGCGATCATGACTCTCCACCTCCCTCTATCCTCCGCGCTACTTTCCCTTGTCTCTCTTTCCCTCTATTCGACCCGGGCCCTCCCCAGGCCCTCCTTATGTGTCCCAGAAACTTCAGCTGCCTCTTTCTGATATTAAGTATAAGCCTCCTCCTTGTTTGCAACCTCTCTAAGCTCTCATCGTTGCTCACATGCTCGGTCCATGATATCCTTAGCATCCTACTGTAGAACCACATCTCTGTCGCCTTCTTCATCTTTGAGGATAATCGTCCAACATTCGCTGCCGTAATGAAGAACAAATGTCACGTAACAGCTCAGTATTATTTGTCTCTGTTCAGCTTTTGGAATGTGTCCTTGACCATTCCAATACGTCTACGGAAAGCAGTACTAGACAAGGTAATAAAGGAAAGCGAGAAGAAAAGACTAACCATCAACTGTAAAAAGTAAATAAATAAATAGGATGTATGATTGTCAGGAAGAGAAAACAGTCGCAGGTGCGAGCTATGAATTGATGTCAACATCAGAGAAGTTTAAATATCTGGGAATTGTTTTAACAAATGATGGAAAATATGACACCAAAATCTGTAGGGGCAGTGAATTAGCGAAAGATGCCTTTAAAAACCTAAACAAAGTATTAAGAAACGGGAAAATATTGTTAGAAATAAAGAAGTGCTAAACTGCTATGTAATAACAATCTCCCTTTATAGAGTGAATGCTCACAAATGAAGAGGAGACTTGAGGCAAGATATGTCGTTCTACAGAAGGATGCTGAGGATACTATGGACACAACATGTAAGCAGTGATGAAGTTTCAAGGAAAAATAAAACAAAAAGGATACTTATACTTACAACAAAAAGTTAAATTTTCTAGGACACAAAATGTGGACATTAGGGTTAGAAAAATTAACACTTACATAACATTGAAGGCAAAAGGGAAGCAGCAAGTGACATCCATAACAAGTTTGTGCATGGGAGGGATTGTAAATAACAAACATTGTTAAGGACGGGAAGTTGTAGAGAGCCACGAACGCCCATGACTTAAAAGGCTCATGACACATAAATCAAAAGACTTGATCGCCCATGATACATAAATCAAAAACCGTGATCTCCCATGACACATAACTCAAAAGACTTGATCGCCCATGACACATAAATTAAAAGATTTGATCGCCCATGACACATAAATCTAAAGACTTGATCGCCCATGACACATAATTTAAAAGAATTGATCGCCCATGACACATAACTCAAAAGACTTGATCGCCGATAACACATAACTCAAAAGACTTGATCGCCCATGACACATAAATTAAAAGATTTGATCGCCAATGACACATAAATCAAAAGACTTGATCGCCCATGACACATAAATTAAAAGACTTGATCGACCATGATACATAACTCAAAAGACTTGATCGCCCATGACACATAACTCAAAAGACTTGATCTCTCATGACACATAAATCAAAAGTCTTGATCGCCAATGACACATAACTCAAAAGACTTGATCGCCCATGACACATAAATTAAAAGATTTGATCGCCCATGACACATAAATTAAAAGACTTGATCGCCAATGACACATAACTCAAAAGACTTGATCGCCAATGACACATAACTCAAAAGACTTGATCGCCAATGACACATAACTCTAAAAGACTTGATCGCCCATGACACAAATTAAAAGACTTGATCGCCCATGACACATAAATTAAAAGACTTGATCGCCCACGACACATAAATTAAAAGATTTGATCGCCCATGACACATAAATTAGAAGACTTGATCGCCCATGACACATAACTCAAAAGACTTGATCTCTCATGACACATAAATCAAAAGTCTTGATCGCCAATGACACATAACTCAAAAGACTTGATCGCCCATGACACATAAATTAAAAGATTTGATCGCCCATGACACATAAATTAAAAGACTTGATCGCCAATGACACATAACTCAAAAGACTTGATCGCCAATGACACATAACTCAAAAGACTTGATCGCCAATGACACATAACTCTAAAAGACTTGATCGCCCATGACACAAATTAAAAGACTTGATCGCCCATGACACATAAATTAAAAGACTTGATCGCCCACGACACATAAATTAAAAGATTTGATCGCCCATGACACATAAATTAGAAGACTTGATCGCCCATGACAATTAACTCCAAAGACTTGATCGCCCATGACACATAACTCAAAAGACTTGATCGCCCATGACAATTAACTCAAAAGACTTGATCGCCCATGGCACATAACTCAAAAGACTGTTACCTCTATACCCTTTGTGAATATTTATGTGTATGTATTGACATTTTGTCTTATATTTTGTATGATCATGAAAATTCCTAAAAATCTCATTCGGCGCTTGATGACAAATGCAATCTGTCAGAAATCTTTATTTATGTTTATAATTTACGTCAATAAAATGCCAACTCTCTTCTCAAATGTCCGAATGAAACCTTGTTTTAAAAATTTTATGTTTTAGTCATACGCTTTTCCTTTTACTATAACAGATTATAAATAAAATTTGACGTGAAAGTCATTGACTAATCTAAGCTTAGATTGACATATGACCGTAAACATGGGACACGTTGGGAGGTTAGAGCATACTGCAGCGTTAATCGTTTTGCTAGGCCAATACTTGAACCACTAATTCACTGTCACTGATATATAAACGATTTCTGAACGTTTTTTATTAACAAAAGGGCTTACGGTGACATCACATTGAAACACTGGTTCCCTTACGATCACCGAAGTTAAGCAATGTCCAAACTGATCAATACCTGGATGGGTGACAGCTTGGAAATACTGGGTGCTGTAAGCTTTTTTTTGTGCGGGCGGTATAATTTACGGCTCCATCACACTGAAAATGATCACTGAAGTTAAGCAACGTTGAGCCAAGTCAGTATCTAGATAGGTGACCGCTTGGGAATACTGGGTGCTGTAAGCATGGATGTGCAGGCGGTATAGTTTACGGCTCCATTACACTGAAAATGATGACTAAAGTTAAGTAACGTCGAGCCAGGTGAGTATCTTGATGGGTGGCCGCTTTGGAATACTAGGTGCTGTAAGCTTGGGTATGCCAGTAGTGTAATGGATAATGTCTCGAAATTGTTACCCGGAGAGACGAGCTCGTATTTCAGTCGAGTTCGTTGCATTTACTTACGCGTAAATAACCTAGGGAAAATTATGAATCTACCTCTTCTCCCCCCCCCCCAGTTATAGGTTAATTAGTAAAACTTGTATCACTAAACGTTTATTATCTTTAAAAAATCTAATCTAAAAATATTTTCTGACTTTAAATAACCTGAAAACGGTTGATAAACCGTAGAGAACGAACCAGTCAATTAACTCGAATCCATAGGAATAAAACCTGTAAGACAGAAAATACAGATTATAATATTTTTAATATAATATAATATTTTTGGTACAACTTAATTAGTTCACTCGTAAAAGAAAGAGTAGAACTTTTTTTTAAAAACAAATGTTTTGTACATTAGCATTCATTAGCTCAGTGGTTCGAAAACTTTCGCTGGGCCTTGAGTTCAAGGGAGATAACCGCATATTAGAAATGAAAGCATTATCATTAATAAGTATCTCCTCCAATTTACGGACCTAGCTACTATATTCTTAATATTTAATATAATGCATAAATATCACAATGATAAAATCGGTCAATAATTATTTATTTATACTGGGACTCATGCTTGAATTGCAAGTAAACTATAATAATGTTTAAAATTATGGAATCATATTTATTTTTGGCATATTCATTTTTTGAAACTTTTTCTTAATCTTTGATTGTCTTTCGATTATTCCGCCTCACCTGCTATCCTCTTCAGCCTCACCTGCTATCCTCTTCCACTGCAGCTGCATTCCTCTTCCGCCTCACCTGCAATCCTCTTCCACCACACCTACTATCCCCTTGGGCCTCACCTGCTATCCTCTTCCACCGCACTTGCTATCCTCTTACGCCTCACCTGCTATCCTCTTCCACTGCAGCTGCATTCCTCTTCCGCCTCACATGCTATCATCTTCCACCGCACTTGCTATCTTCTTCCGCTTCACCTGCTATCCTCTTCCACCGCACCTACTATCCCCTTCCGCCTCACCTGCTATCCTCTTTCTAAGCACTTGCTATCCTCTTGCGCCTCACCTGCTATCCTCTTCGTCGCACCTACTATCCTCTCCCGCCTCCCCGGCTGTCTTTTTCCGCCTCGCCTGCTATCCTCTTCCACCGCAGCTGCTATCCGCTTCCACCGCACTTGCTATCCTCTTGCGACTTGTCTGCTATCCTCTTCCACCGCACCTACTATCCCCTTCCGCCTCACCTGCTATCCTCTTCCGCCGCACCTACTATCCTCTTCCGCCTCACCTGCTATCCTCTTCCACCGCATCTACTATCCCCTTCCGTCTCACCTGCTATCCTCTTCCACCGCGCCTGCTATCCTCTTCCGCCGCACCTACTGTCCTTTTCCTCCTTACCTGCTATCCTCTTCCGCCTTACCTGCCATCCTCTTCCACCTCACCTGCTATCCTATTCCACCGCACCTACTATTCTCGTCCACCGCACTTGCTATCCTCTTCCACCGCACCTACTATCCTCTTCCGTCTCACCTGCTATCCTCTTCCGCCTCACCTGCTGTCATCTTCCACCGCACCTATAAGGTGCGCTACATCGTTTGGAAACCGCTACATTAGACCTTCCTTTACTCACATTTGTCAGGACCAAAAATATTACAGTTTTATCATTTTAAAAGTATAAGACCTGTTCATAATATAAATACATTGTCAAATCGATACCCGATTTCATAAAGAGATATCTATACTTTGTTTTTATTTACAAATATTGGATTTGAAACTTTGATTACGTCATTGATAACTGCGTACTTTTACAAAGTGGGAAAAAGAACAACAACAGTATTACCCAGTTATCAATGACGTAATGAACTCCGTGATCAATTTGATACTGTATTTATATTATTTTCTTTTTACTCAATTCCGCCTAAGCAAGGTGATAGTGCCACTAAGACGCAAAGGGCTACTTGGAATAAAAAAGAACGAAAAGCCCTTAGAAGGAATCGGAAACCAAATCCTAAACAGAAATCAAGAAACAAGCCTCTACTCTTGGTCAAAAGACCGGAGAGGAGTGTGAACCGGACGATATCTAATCCTATTAAAATAAAATAAAAAGTCCTTTTTAAAATAATAAAAAGGATTCTGTTAAATGAATGCAAATCTACAAAAATGATTCCTCCAAAAATGTTTTTATCTTTTTTTCTATTTATTAACGCACGGTCCAGCTAATTTAATTAGGGCCTTTTTAATTGAAAGATTTAAAATTCTGAAATGTAATCTCGTACATGTTAGAGATGCCGAGTCAATTTCCTCGTAACTTTTGTTAAGCATATAAAACGAGCATTGAATTGGTTTTTAAAAAAAAAACAGGATTTTTAGACAGATGTATGATATATTCATTTTAAAAATATTTCCTGTAGCTTTCCTCTACATTTTTTTTTTTTAAGTGCCCGGATTGTAATCATAATAGGTGCGGATTTAAGGGATGGTAACGTTATCAGACAAAAGTCATGTGGAATGATCACGAGACGATGTGTCAGTTGTAAAAATACGGGCACATTCAGAGCCTTGTAAAGAACGCACTCTAATATGTCCACTCATTTATACATCATACTTTACACGTATACAGGGTGTCCATAAAGTTCGTGTGCACTTTAAAAAATTTATAACTTTATTTGTATTTGCGATAGAAATAATTTGTAAAAAGGATTAGAAAGAAGTAAATCTATATTTTTTAAGGTTTTATTGAAATTTTATTTAAGTTTCCACATGTCCTCCATCATTAACAATACAAAGGGTAATACGATTTTGCAGTTCACGGAAAACATTTGCCAACTGATTTACAGTAATGCCTGGAATCACATTAGTTATTTTAGCTATACTTAAAACTAGGTATATTAAACTTTATAACATTTTTTACAGATTATTTCTATCGCAAATACAAATAAAGTTATAAATTGTTTAAAGTGCACACGAACTTTATGGACACCCTGTATACTGGCCGAGAATCGTTTATTCAAAATTCTTGGGACTGGAAGTGTTTAAGTTTGCAGATTGTTTTCGGATTTTAGAATACAGGTTATTTCATTTGTAGAAAGCTTCTATAAAACCAGATCATTTTCTGTTCCGTGCAGTGTTTTTCTATTTTTCATCAATTTTTGTTCATTATATTCAACACAAAATTTCTCCTTTTGTTTCCTTGGGTCGTTGTTCCAATGCCAAACTACTCAGTCAGATGCTTCACATTCAAACCCCTGACTAGTTTTTTTTTTATGATATTGATAAACATAAATCCTTTCTTTTTTCTTCTTTCACAGCCAATATGTGTATATGCAGGACTTTTGACATTTTGAATAATATCTTTACTGAGCATGAAACACCTGGTAAGTAATCCACGAACGAAGATGTTGCTGTGACGATCGCAAAAAAAAAATGACTAGCGAAAAATTTTCGAATTTTGGAGGTTTTCGGATTTGGGAATTTTATAATACTAATATATATATATATATATATATATATATATATATATATATATATATATATATATATATATATATATATATACAGGGTGTCCATAAAGTTCGTGTGCACTTTAAAAAAATCGCAAATTCAAATAAAGTTATAATTTTTTGAAAGTGCACATGAACTTTATGGACACCCTGTATATATATATATATATATATATATATATATATATATATATATATATATATATATATATATATATATATATATAATCCCCAGACAGACGACTGTTTCGTTATATCACAACTCATCAGTGTGCCTAGACATCCGATTGCTTCAAGCTGGGATGGAAACCAGACCGATTTGACATCAGTCAGTGATTCTTACCCCCTAGGCTATCGGCGCACGGCAGAAAAAGGAATTTTTAATGCATTATTTACGTGATATATAAACGACATACCGGCCGCCATAACGCTCAATTCTTACGAAGAGCGATGAATTTAAGCGGCAGGAGTCGTTAAAAATTCCCTTTTCTCAATAGTGCTCAATCGGCGAACGAGAGCATATATGTGGTGGTATGTATGTACTTTCAAAGGGGGTAGGTGTCACGACCTTTCTGGTAGTGATATCGGGGTACCGAATTGTTATTTCAGATTCAAATGTAGAAAAATAGTTAACCCTTAAACGTCTGGAAAAGTTTACACGTATCGTTGCACAGAACAATAAGAACACGAAACTTAATCTGTCATACGCAAAATTATTGTTTATTCATCTCCGTTAATATCGGCGAGTGAGTACGTGATTTTAGTGGGGGCTTTCTCCGAACGTCGATTCCACACTCTCTCGTGACTGTGACTGACTCTGTCTTTTTCCTCTCAGGTGGGGCGCTTTTATATCTTCGTGTCATCCGGTTGTCTCATGTGTACACACCCTAAACGCTCAAGTTTGCATGTCGGTGGTAGCCAGTGACATCCTTTATTTTGAAGCGTAAAATCTGCAACTGCAGGCTAGGAGGTTACCTTCCATGTTAATTCTCTGACTCGCCAGGTTTCCCTGATGCCTTTATGCGACACTGAGTGTAAAATCTATTTTAGCCTCATTTCGGGTGTGTCCAGTGCATGTTGGGGGTCATCACTGATCAAGTTATTTTCTAAGAAATGTTCTTTATTGATATAACGATTTAATTCAGACCATCTGGCATTTCCTGGACTGAATCACATCCTACGCACTAACGTACTCGCCAAACGCCTAGAAAACGGAAAAAATAAGTTTTGAAAGAGTTTTGTACTTATATTTCTTTAATTCTATACAAAAAACTATATGAATGATATTTTAACATTTTAAATTATGAAAACAGAGAAAAGTGAACTAAAATAATTGTTAGGTATCTAAATTTAAGCTGTCACCAATTTTCGTCAATTTTTGTCCATCATTGTGTCAATTTAAGCTGTCATCATTTTTCGTCAATGTTTGTCAATCATTGTGTTAATTTAAGCTGTCATCATTTTTCGTCAATTTTTGTCAATCATTGTGTCAATTTAAGCTGTCACAATTTTCCGCCAATTTTTTATCAATCATTGTGCCAATTTATGTTGTCGCCATTTTCATCAATTTTTTGTCATTGTGTCACCATTTTTCGCCATATTTTTGTCAATCATTTTGTCAATTTAAACTGGAGTATGCAGGAAGATATTGCGCTGTCTTTGGCTTGTTCTTCCAGCATTATTTGCAAGCAAATACTCCAACAAATGAGGTAATCTTAGTAAACAGTAACTGTGTGAATCCCAGAAACTTTGTGGAAGAGACTTCTGCATGGATGCTTCCTTGAATCTCATCAAGTTTTATATCGCGCTTATCAGTTATTGAACGCCCTGTTTCAACCGAGTCCAAGTACATACTGCCCGGCCTGGTGATCGAACTCACAATTACTATGTACAATCGCTTCAGCTCTAGAGTTAATTTCTGTATGAATTTCTGGGATGAGGAATTATCATTATTTACATGCGGGCTGTTGTCCTCATCTTTGTTGTTGTTATCACAACCTTTTCCGCTGTTGTGTCCTCCGGTCTTCATCAGGTGAATGTCAGTCCTGGTAATCTGCAGGGAATTTTGAACTGAACTCTTTAGTTAATCTCCAGGGGTAGACTGTTCTTGTTCCACTGTCCATGTCAAGTCATATCTCGTCTAGTTCTATTTAGCACTGCTCACTTATTG
The DNA here is from genome assembly GCA_964036315.1 of Acanthosepion esculentum. Taxonomy (NCBI): domain Eukaryota; kingdom Metazoa; phylum Mollusca; class Cephalopoda; order Sepiida; family Sepiidae; genus Acanthosepion; species Acanthosepion esculentum. The sequence continues at coordinate 68,876,525 of OZ038504.1, forward strand.
CTCGCCATTAGATTATAAGAATAAAGAAAAAAGGGTAATAAGATAAATGTTAGATAAAAAAAAAAATTGAATATTATTTTTTACTGTATGATATTTGTTGTAGCATACCTACGGACGATAATGAGTATGCCCCATTCCCATAAATACAGTAGTAAATGCTGTATGTTGGCCTGCAGTTGGAAATTCGTCTCCAGCTGTGCTGGTCAAACTCCCTGCCTCCGGGCAGAGAGGATCCCAAGACGAGGCTATGTCGGAGGGCAGAGTCTCGTCTCGGGAAACAGCTACCATCCTCGTTTTATACGGGGTCTAAGGGGAATTTTTGGCCGAGCCTACGGGATCGGAAACCCCACATTAAATTCGGCCTTGTACCACATCTGACAGCGTGGGGCGGGTGGTAGATATTCTGCAGTTGGAGATTCGTCTCCGGTTGTGCAGGTCAGACACTCTGCCTCCAGGCACAGCGGATCCCCAAACGAGGCTATGTTGAAGAGCAGAGTCTCATCTCGGGGATCAGCTACCCGACTCCGTTTCATACGGGGTCTACGGGGAATTTTTGGTCGAGCCTATGGGCTCGGATACCACACATTAATTTCGGCCTTGTATCACATCTGACCGCGTGCAGTTGGAGATTCATTGTGGAATCCACTTGATTCACTTCTAACAGTTGACTACTTCTTCTACGCGCCGCTGGCGAATCTTATATGTGTTGTTCTTGTCCGAAGTATTATCGTTCATTAACAACCTTTGATTATTCTATTCAATAACCTTCCGTAGGTTGCAACAATATTCTTCAAAGCATTCCATGCACAATGGAGTTGTACATTCTTAGCACCGAGTTCTAACCTTTTTTGCCTCTTTCCTCTTCGAGAAGTCGGCATGCAGATATAGCGCTGCCTTTCTAGTCCTTCCAGCTTGATTCGCGGGCAAATACTCCAGGAAAGTATGTAACCTCATGAATCCTAAAGTTGCTGTTGTGGATTCCGGGATGAAATCCGATATCAATGAATAACAAACGCCAGGAATGTATTAGGAAAATACATGTATTAACGTAATAATACAAACTGGTAATACGGGTTAGTAGATCCAGGAATGCGGGTTAGTAGCAATAATATATATACAGTCTTGGTATTGAAGTATCGCGGTATAACTCCTTACTGAGTCTACATGCTCGCTAACTGTGACGCTTGCCGCCGTCTCTGTGTGTGACTTACTCTACTACTACTAAACTCTACTACTCTTCTGTCGTTCCGTGTCGACTCCTTGACTCTTCGGGTATTCACTGGTAGTAGTATATGTATACCTTTGGTGAGTCCATTTGTGTGAAAAGAGGAGACCCTCTCAATAGTTGCCAATAAGTCATTTAGACTTGAATCCTAAATGAATGATGACTGTATCGTTGAACAAAGCTTAAATCATTATGACAGCCACCGTTGAAGTATTAAAGTGGATGGATCAATCAGGCAATCCAATGAGTTGGGGCCATGGCTCATCTGGTAAAAAGAAAAGGGAAATTCAACCTAGTTCTTCTTCTTTATGTGCCGCTTCCCTTCAGGGCGTTGGCGATCATGGCTCTCCAAAATTTGCTGTCCTTCGTAGCGCTTAATAACTTTTGTATTTTTATTTCTCCTAAACCTTGTTACGCCATCCATTTACTCAAGCTCACTAAATATATTAAGCGTTGTTTTCCTCTCTCTCTCTCTCTCTCTCTCTCTCTCTCTCTCTCTCTCTTTCCTTCAATCTGTCCTCCGAGTATCAGATTTTCCAAACCCTCGTTCCTCATTATGTGACCTAGAAATTGCAAATGTCTCTTCCTGATGTTAAGTATAAGTGTCTTTTTTGTTTCCATTTTTCTCTGAAACTCAAAAGCTTACACGTTCGTCCCATGGCATCCCCAGCATCCTTCTGTAGAACTATATATATGTTGCTTCAAGTCTCATCTTCATCTGTGAGGAGTTTGCCCAACATTCACTGTCATATAGAATTTCTGATACCACGTAACAGATCAGTACTCCTTTCTTGGCTTGGTTTGGTTTATGCCGACAAGATTTTTATTTCTGGTAATATTTTTCCCAAAATGTATTGCTGGTAATATTTTTTTCAAAAATGTATTGCAGGTAATAATGTATTGCTGGTAATAAGTTTTTCTTCAAAAATGTATTGCTTGTATTAAAACCTATTTTTACACTCTCATAGTGCTTTGATCACTGTTTGGGGGTTAACTATTTGCCCATAGCTGGGACCCTAACAGGTACTACCACCCCGGGTCAGGCTAGACCTGGGAACACCAGCAATTAAGAAGTGGTTCCACGCTCCTCAAAACCTCATGATCAGAGGCCTTGCTGCTGGATGTAGTTTATCGTCTTACCCAGGACGCCTCCTTTCTTGTTTCTACCAAAATATTTCTCTTTCTTATTCTTCAGCCGTTTTTCTAAGTCAGTTGACGATGGAAGAAAAACCTGTGATATGTATGAATGCAAATAACGTCATGTGACATAGTGTAATATATAAACTTCCTTTCGTGTCGTGTCGCCTTTCTCCAAGTCTCAGCCACTTTTAATTAATCTTACCCTTCCTTATTTTAAATAGAGTTTAGAGTTACTGCTCCTCAATGCCCATATCATAACTTGGCCGCTTTTTGGCATTTAGCAGTTATTCTTCCTTGGAGATGTGGTGGGGAGGACAACAAGAAATATTAAATGGCAGAAGTGTACCCGCCTGAAGCGGATGCAGATCTTCAGGGTGGATTTGTTTTCATTTTATTTTCGGGGGAGGCGAAGCATACACACCAAGTAATCTTTCCCAATTTATAAAAGAAAGAAAGAAAGAACGAAAGAAAGAAAGAAAGAAAGAAAGAAAGAAAGAAAGAAAGAAAGAAAGAAAGAAAGAAAATTTTAGGGTTGGACCGCTAAGTTTCTGTAAGTAAACTTGGTATTTCACGAGATATTTTTGGTCACAAGGACGATTTCACTATAGAGTAAGTACACATGCATAGATAGTAGATAGATGTGAACAGACTGGAATAGATAGATAGTGTTAAGGGGTCTCCCCTTTTCACACAAATGGACTCACCAAAGGTATACTTATACTACTACCAGTGAATACCCGAAGAGTCAAGGAGTCGAGACGGAATGCGACAGAAGAGTAGTAAAGTTCAGTAGAAGTAGAGTAAGTCACACACAGAGACGGCGGCAAGCGTCACAGTTAGCGAGCACGTAGACTCAGTAAGGAGTCATACCGCCATACTTCAATACCAAGACTGTATATATATTAGTGCTACTAACCTGCATTCATGGATCTACTAACCCGTATTACCAGTTTGTATTATTACGTTAATACATTTATTTTCCTTATACATTCCTGGCGTTTGTTATTCATTGATATCGGATTCATCCCGGAATCCACAACAAATTGGCGGCGAGGAATTCGAACTCACACGGGAAGAAGAAAAAAACAATTCTCCCTCGTCGACAACAAATTGGTGACGAGGAAATCGAACTCACACGGGAAGGAAATCGAAACATAATTCTCCCTCGTTGTCCACAACAAATTGACGACGAGGTATTTGGACACACAGAAAAAAAACGAAAGTCTCCTTTGCCGTTTTTTTTTTTTTGCAAGTGTCCACAACAACTTGGCGACAAAAGTTTTACGAGGATTAAAATACGGAAAAGCGAGTTTTTCGTAAGACTTTTATTATGGAGGATTTTTTAAATATTTTAGTAGAACTTGTAAAATACCAAAATGAACAACAATTACAACTCCAGGAAAGAATGGAAGAAAAATGGCAAAATCAATTACTACAAACGCAGGAAATAATATTAAAGGTAGCGGGTAACAAACAACAAAATATCGAAAAAGAGGCGACTTTTTCCCAAGACGCAGTGTGGAATACGATAGAAACATTCAATTACTCTCTAGAAGAGGATTAAAATTTCGGGGATTATTTCAGACGTTATGAAGACATCTACAACATCGATTGTCAAAACTGGACAGAAGCAAAGAAGCTACGTCTGTTGCTCAGAAAATTAGGAACTGAGGAATACACCAAATTTGTGGATTACATTTTGCCAAAAAAGACGAACGAATTAACGTTTGACGAAGCATGTCTTACAGACCTTTTCAGGCCACAAACGTCACTCTTTCACAAGAGGTGGAAATGTCTTAACCTGGTAAAGGGCGAAAATGAGGACTATTCCACGTTTGCTGTAATCGTGAATAAACATTGCGACGACTTCAAGTTGGCAGAATTAACACCGGACAATTTCAAGTGTCTCATCTTTGTTCAAGGGTTAGTCTCAGCAAAAGATAGTGAAATGCGCAAAAGAATGCTTTCAAAACTACAAAATGAACCTGGACTAACACTACAATAATTATCAGAAGATTGCCAAAAATGCCTGAGTATAAAGAAAGACAGGAGTATCACATATACGTAAGTTAAACAAAAGTTTACGTTCTTCACCCTCCCCGGAAAGAAAACAAAAATTCTATAAGGGAAAAAGTACAACATATAGGGCAAATATACATATCTGCATGTTATCGATGGGGAGGACTACACTGGAATAAGGATTGCCGTTTTAAATATAAAAACTGTCTTCTGTGTGGAAAAATGGGGCACAAGGCATCCCAATGTAGGAACAGAAAAGCTACTAGTAGTAATAAGAGCTACTAGGATGCATGACGAAGACAATACCAACATAAGGAAATATGTGGAACTTGAAATCTTAAATAAAAAGATAACATTGCAACTAGACTCGGATTCCGATCTAACGATAATTAACCTACAGACATGGAAAAAGCTTAACAGACCAACCATGTTACATACACAAACAATTGCTAAGTCGGTGACAGGAAAGCGTATAAAATTCGAAGGAGAAATAATCGTAAATGTTAAATTTCACGGGAAAACAAAAAAACGTAAGATATACGTAATGAAAGATACAGAAAATCTAATGGGTACAGACTGGATGCAAAAATTTGACGTTTGGGACCTACCTATCAGCTCAGTTTGCAAAAAGTTAGACGGTGAACTATCAGATCAATTTCCTGAGGTATTTGCGAGCGGGTTGAGACGATGCAACAAATTTACAGCTAGAATTGAACTAAAAGAAAACGTCCAACCAGTATTTAGAAAGAAGCGAAACGTACCATTTGCTACTATAGAAAAAATCGACAAAGAATTAGAGAGACTTGAAAAAACTGGGATCCTTTCAAAAATAGAGTTTAGTGAATGGGCAGCACCGGTAGTCTGTGTAAAAAAGAAATCAGGAGAAATCCGTGTATACGCAGATTTTCGACGGGGTTAAATAAGGCTATAAAAGACCATCATTACCCATTACCGAGCCCAGAGGAAATATTTACAAAGCTCAACGGCGGTAAGATATTTTCCAAAATAGATCTAAGTGAGGCTTATCTGCAAATCCCAGTACAAGAAGAGAGTACGAAAATTCTATGTATTAATACGCACAAAGGGTTGTACAAATTCAACAGACTACCGTTCGGGGTAAAAGTTGCACCAGCAATTTTTCAGCAGACGATGGACACAATGCTCACGGGCCAGAATTTTGCGAGCGCTTATCTGGATGACATTCTAATTAAGAGCGACAATGTTGAAGAGCACACATCGAACATAAAGGAGGTTTTCAGAAGACTTCAGGACTTTGGGTTTAAAGTAAAAGGAAAAAAGTGTGATTTTTTCCTAAATGAAATTAAATACTTAGGCCATATAATTAATGAATGGTAACGACTGCGTATTCTATGCAAGATATATCGATTATATATTCTTTGTATGCACGGGCAGTGACGACAAACTCATCCAATTCCTCATGGCCCTAAACACAGTGCACGACTCAATTAAGGTTGACTATGAAAAATCCAAAACATCGGTAACATTTTTAGACACCCGCATTTACATAGATGAAAACAGGAAACTACAAACGACACTACACACTAAAATCACTTTAAGTTTTCCCACCCTAAACACCTCAAAGAGAACCGTCCCTATTCACAAGCACTTAGACTCAGAAAGATATGTTCCCACAATGAAGAATTAAACAAACACATTGAAAATCTGGAGCATCAATTCACAATACGTGGCTATAAACAACACCTAATCAGGGAATAAATAAATAAAGCAATTTCCACACCTAGAGAAGACACCCTAATGTACAAGATTAAACTAAATCTAGCCGCATTCCTCTAGTAACCACTTTCAACCCCACTCTGCCTCCACTATCCCAAATAATCAAAAGTGGCTGGGAAATACTACATCTCAAACCAGACCTAAAAGAATTGTTTAAGGAACCCGGTCTTCTAGCATATCGTAGACCTAAGAACCTAAAAGAAATCATAGGTAGTAACCACATTTCAGGGGACAAGGTAATCCGTAATAAACTAACAACAAAAACAACAGGATTTTTCCAGCCATGTAACAACAAAAGAAGTTTATCCTGCAACCACGTTAGACACGAATTCATTCACTAGCTCAGTCACTAGCTCAGTCACTAGCTCAGTCACTAGCTCAGTCACTAAATCTACTTTCAAAATCTACCACGACTCTAATTGTAGAAGTCATAACATAATTTACCTCCTAGAATGCACACTATGCCAGAAACAATATGTAGGAAAATCTGAATGGCTCTTTCACTACAGAATTAATAATTATCACAATCGAATTAAGTCGACTCCCCATGAAAGATTATTACCTGTAGAACAACATTTCCGCCTAGAAAAACACGATTTCAAAACCCATGCCAAATTTACTATAATTGAGAGAATAGAAAAGTCCAGAGCAGATAACATTAGAAAGATTTTAGAGTTCCATGAAAATAAGTAGATACGACGTTTAAAAACACACTATCTAGCCGGGCTAAACCATAAATTTAACAATATAGATAGTATTAATACATAACCCTACAAATCAAAACCATCCCACATTTCTCACCCACACAAAACAGACATGCTTACGGAGGTGTTGAGGCCTCACACTTATACACACACCCACACGAATATACACACTTACACACATCATACTCACTCACTCCCTAATGAGCCAAATGATAACACACACCCACAGCAATATGCACGACTGTTCTAGTTCCACGTGCCATGTTTAATGGATATCAGTTATCAGTTATCTCCTGTTAATTTTCCCTCTGAAAGTTCTCCACTGCCTTAACCGGGTATTGAACTCTCACGCTTTGGCACGTGGAACTAGAACAGTCTACCCCAGTGAGCGAAATAAAGGGTTCAGTTCGACATTCCAACCACCTGAAGAAGGCCGGAGCGTACAACGGCCGAAACGTTGTAATAAATATGGCGACAAAGATGATGACAATAGTCCGAATAATGTAAATAATGTACATAACACCAGGTATATATATATATATATTATGAAATGGAGAAAGTCCAACAATTATTTTAAGACATTTTTATGTTTATACATTCTTTTTATAGATACAAATATTTAAGTAAATGCTCTGTTTTATAATAAACAGTATTAATAACATTTACCGGTCTGAATGTTCGAGAAATTTTCATAGAAAATATTCGTTCTCCGACAGGAATCGAAACTGTATCCTATACGGAACCGTCATTTAGCCTGACGCGCCTTAACCGATCGAACCATGGAGAATCGTTCGATTGGCAAGGTCGATTTTACTGCTTTTAAATAATGTTTATTTACACTACGCTAAGATCTCCCCCCAACTCTCTTTCCTTGTAAATACTGTACATAATACCTCAGCTCAGAAATATAGACAGATATTAATACGAAATAATATCAAGTTATGGGTTAAAAATTCATTAATTCCTGATATATATATATATATATATATATATATATATATATATATATATATATATATATATATATATATATATATGGGAAGTAAACCTTCTTTCACGCATCATTCATTGAAAACTACGAAAAACGAAGATTTCATTAATTTTTATTGAGTTTTTCCATCATTCTAACATTTTTCTGTTTTACAGGGGTTAAAGAATATACAAATTGTCCATAGTTGCAATTATACCGAGCGCTTTCGGCTATTTCTATAGCCATTATCAAGCTTTAGTATGGTGAGTTTCAGTCATGTGATGTCTTCTACATAGCAATTTAGCTGTGTGGAGATCTGCGAAGGGGTATATGCCTCTGTCGCCGGTCACGTATTTTGCGCGAATGGCTGACCTGGGCATCACTTCTATTTTTAGAAAACCTTTAACACGCCATCTTCACTACTAAACAGTGTAAGATTGATAGCAGTGGAACGGTATTTAATCATAATGCTTCCTTAGTAGTGACGAGATGCCTACGACTATGTGATTTGAAAAGAATTATTTCATAGGCAGACATGTATGTCCACTCTTCAGAGAGTATCAGCAATCAGACCTGTAAATTTCGTTTAAGAATGAACAGGCTGCCACCGAATAATATAAATAATGTACATAATACCTCATCTCAGAAATATAGACAGATACTGAAATAATTTCATGGCATTTGTTCTAGTGGGGCTTTCATTTGACTACAGGTATTTAAGCGTGCTACTAGATTGGCAACTAGGTCTCACCGTTTTACTAGTTAGACGCAACCGTATGTTTTGTTCTAATAGTTTCTTTTCTCGCCTGTGGAACTCCATTCCGTTTTCTTGTTTTACTACCACCTACAATTTTCAAAAATTTAAACGTAACGCCAATCGACATCTTTTGTGTTCCGGTCTTTCTCATTGCAAAAGTCTTCTCATTCTCTTTCTCTCTCAGTAACCCCTTGCCTCCTAGTGGCGTTATCGCCTTGCTCTAGGTGGAATGATTAAAAAGAAATGCACACACACACACACACACACACACACACACACACACAGATACAGATATATATATATATATATATATATATATATATATATATGAAGAAAAAAGACAAGAGGATAAATTATTCTTAGCCGACGCGATTCGCCCCCTGTGAGACTTTATCAAGGCAAATGTAGTATTTATTTTGTTGCACGTGTTTATATACAAAAGCAATGATGTCATTGGTTTGTCAAGGGCAACAAAATAAATCTTACATTTAACTCGATAAAATTCCTCAGAGGACGAAACGCATCGGCTAAGAATAGTTTTTCTTCCTTTTATTCATTTTGTTCCTTTATAGATGCACTCTATCTGAAAACAATTTACACACACACACACACACACACACACACACACACACATATATATATATATATATATATATATATATATATATATATATGAGTATTGACTTCAATGTTCACTTTTATATTTATATTTACATACGCTCTATCTCTGATATTGAGCACTTTATCCCATAAATATAGCACACCATAAAACTATATTTCTTCATATATATGTGTGTATATATATATAGCATAATGAGAAGCCACGTATACTTTCTTGATGTGTATATAATATATGGATAAAATAACTGAAAAAAAATTGGGTGTTTCTTTGCGAAAAAACACCCAATCTTTTTTCAGTTATTTTATCCATATATTATATGTATATATATACATATATATATATATATAGAGAGAGAGAGAGAGAGAGTGAGAGAAAGAGTGAGAGAGAGAGAGGTTTATATATTGTATCTGCTTGTATGTTCGGAATGCATAGCCTTTGCAAAGATTAAATAGACTGGGGCTCTCGAAAAGCACTAAGCAAATTAAAGGATGGACAGACCCTTGAAGCTTTGGTAGGTTGTCATCTCTATGATATAATTGTATATTATTTTATTTTTCAGCTCAGAAACGTAATAAATATCCACCTATTAACAATAAGTCAATAAGACTTTTTTTACAGGTAAAGACTTTAATTATTCAAATTGTTGGCCAATGGGCAAATAAAGTTTGTAGCTGATGAGGAAGTCGATTAAAGGGCAGAGTCTGTGGTTCAAGTGAAGTATCGTTCGATACGATCTATTCATATGTGTGCCTTGACTAGTGTCCTCCAAAGATAATGTTAACTATCTTTTTTAGGGCAATAGTGAGCTTGATAATCTCGCAGGCTGAGTTTAGTAAATAATGATAAAGTATTATGAATAAGGACTGAATGACGACGTAAAGAAAGAAAGAAAGAAAAGAAACAAAGAAACAAAGAAAGAAACAAAGAAAGAAACAAAGAAAGAAACAAAGAAACAAAGAAACAAACAAAGAAACAAACAAAGAAAGAAAAGGAAGACCTAGAAAAATACGAAAGCAGAAACTAGAAAGAAATACAAACTGAAACATATAAAGAAAGAAAATAGGAAAAACAGGAACTAAAAAGAAAGACACACACAAACAAAAAGAAGGAAACAAAAAAATTAAAAAACAGAAACTAGGAAGAAAGAATAAAAGAAAGAAAAACTAGAACGAACTAGAACGAAAGAAAGAGCAAATACAATATAGAAATATAAACAAAATAGAAAGAAATAAGGAAAGAAGGCATAAACTAGAAAGAAAGAAAGAAAGAAACAAACAAACAAACAAACAAACGATCGGAGAAAGAAAGAAAGAAAGAAAGAAAGAACTAGAACAAACTAGAACGAAAGAAAGAACAAATAAAATATAAAAATATAAACTAGAAAGAAATAAAGAAGACATAAAGAAAGAAAGAAAGAAAGAAAGAAAAAGAAAAAAGAAAGAAAGAAAAAGAAAGAAAGAAAAAAGAAAGAAAGAAAAAAATAGAGAAACAGAAGCTAGAAACAAAGAATGAAAAGAGGAAGAAAGGGAGGAATGAATGGATGAATGAAAATAGAAAGAAAGAATGAATAATAATATAAAAAAGAAAGAAATAACAGAAACTAGAAAGAAACAAAGAAACAAAAAGATAAAGAAACAGAAACTAGAAAGGAAGAATAAACGAATGAATGGATGAAGGAATGAAAGAATGAATGAAAGTTAAAAGAAAGAATGAATAATAAGAGAAAGGCAAACAGAAACAAAAAAGAAAGAAAAAATAAGAAAGAAAAAATAGAGAAACAGAAACTAGCAAAAATGAATGAATGAAAACAGAAAGAAAGAAAGAAAGAAAGAAAAAGAAAAAAAAAAGGAAAAAAGAAAAAAAAGAAAGACATGCTTAGATTGTTGCCTATTTCGCACTGAACTCTGGTAAACCTGCAAAACTCCGAATGCAGATTTTAATGAGATTCGGCTCCTCCCAACTTGAATGAATGACGCAATATAATCTTCCTACCCCAATTTACCACCCTTAGCCTTACGTTGAATTACTACTTAATGCCTAGTAAGCGAAAGATGCTTAAGAAAAACAAAATGTGACAAAAAAAAAAGCAACAAAGATACGGAATAAATGTACTGAAATCTCGTCGCTTATTGTTGGCTTTTTTCCCTCCGGAGTTTGTACCCAATCTCAATATGAAGCACCATTTTGATAACCGTTTTAATATTGAACGCGTTGAATCGGCTGCTCAAGGCGCTGATATTAAGCCGGACTCACAAAGTTCACATCTTGTTTTGTTTCACTATTTTTATCTTGTCGGCATTTTATTCCACAAGGTTCAAGTGTTGCGCAAAGAAACGATTGTCATTCGCAAAAAAGAAAAAAAAAACAATTTTGTGTATCTATGTGTTATCGTAGCGCAAAGTTTGTATGTATAGTGTACACTTTTATGGAGTGTGCATGCGGAGCGTGCTTGTATGTTTTTGTGGGGATATCATATATGTGTATGTGTGGTGTTTGTATATTGGGAAGAAGATTGCATTGAAGTATATATAAAATGTTTTTCAACACTAGGCTATTGATGAACAAACACACATATTTATATATATTACCGTAATTCCCCGTGTATAACACGCACCCCTAAAATTGTGCTGAAAGTGTTGGAAAATGCGTCTACTCATGCATAATACGCACCGATTGTTTGGTAATCAAACCCTATAAATTGTACCATTCCAATTTCATTACGGTCAGCGCTTGTTACTCTTATTTAAAAAATGGTTTTAAATATAGAATAATATTATTCTAATTTAGTTATATGATAATTCTTATTTTATTTTGCAATTTTTTAAAGATTTTTTAGCTGTGCATAATACGCACCCCTGATTTTGGTTATTATTTTTTTAGATAAAATGCATATTATATATGGGGAATTACGGCATTAAATTTGTCAGTTGTTCCTGCTATAGATTTAGAGATTCTTGATAAAATCCAAAGAATCTACAGAAATAGATTAGTTGTAAGGTTTCATCATTTTACATTTGAATGGTTAGATGTAAACGTAAGTTCTATGCTAACAGTTTCTTCTCTCGCACTTCTCACTTGTGGAACACTCTTTCTGTTTTTTGCCTCCCAGCCATCTTTGATCTTCAAAAATTTAAATTCAATGTCAATTCTTGCTCGTTTATTGTTCCCTCTCTCGTTAATAGTGTTTTTGTTAGCTGATACATTTCTTTGTATGCGATTCTGTAACGACAGTCCAAAAAGTTCGAAGAAGGATAGCCATTGCTAAGACCTACAGCCTTCATTCTTGCAGTTGATGATTAGTCCGTTCTTCTTGCTTTCCTTTAATAAGCTGTCTAGATGATCCTGTAGTTTTGCTTTCTGTATCTGAAATTTAACCATTCGTCTGAGAAAGCGGCGTTATACAGCTGACATCTTAGATCTGATTCTAAATGAATTTGTTATCATCACGCATAACATCTTATATGAAAGTCTCGATCAGACGAGGCTTTTTAAGAATGGAACTTGAGTTTTAGTTTAATGTTTTGAATTTGTAGCAATTGACGGTGTTGGGTGAAACTACGCTGATCGCAGATTATATACGATTTCCTTATCTCTTATACTAAATCTGTAACCACTAATCCATACACCGAATTATTGGAAGTGCTTAGTATTCACGAGTTCGTCCGTATTCAATACAGGAGGCACTAGATGCACATATCCGGCAGGTCATTTCAGCGTTCTTCAGAGTCCATGGAATATAGGAGCAGAATGTTTATCGAGGAGGCGTGTCTCTGTTCACTTCACAACACCGGGAACAGCACCTAAGCTAGGCTCGTGGCATAGTTAATTATACCCTGGGGGGGTGAATAGTGTGTGGCGTGGTCCAATGTCATGGTTCTATTTATTCGGGCTGATAGAATATAGAAGTATAAACTAAATAGAAATAACTAAATAAAGAAGGCATAAACTAGAAAGAAAGAAAGAAAGAAAGAAAGAAAGAAAGAAAGAAAGAAAGAAAGAAAGATGGATACAACGGGACTTCCTCCATTAAAGACAGACCGAGACCAGGATGTCGTCGCATCCCCCAGAGGGCCAAAAGTTATTAAACAGGCGCATGAAAAAAAAATCCGTCGTAATCCAAGAAGGTCTATAAGAAAATTGGCTAAAGAGGCCTGAACATCAGAGAGAATCATGCGAGGGATTCGTCGAAAGGGTCTAGGGACGTCGCCCTACAAGATAACCAAGGGACAGCTTCTTTCTGCACCCCCAAATTAACGAAAAGGCTTCAAAGAATTAAGCAGTTGCTGAAACGGATTCGTGATGGCACGCTGCAAAACATCTTCACTGATGAGAAATTGTTAACTGTTGAACAGACTTTTTAATCACCAAAATGATTGTTCTCTCAACAAGTCAGTTCTTCTGCCGCTTCAGTGGGGAAAAAAGCTTCAGAACCCAACACAACTTATGGCTTGGGCAGCCATTTGAGAAAGAGGAAGGTCCCCTCAACAAAGAAGTGTAAATAGATGACATCTTGGGAGGTGAACTCGAGCTGTGGGACAATGCTACTTCTGGTGTTGATCATTGGACACTTCAACAAGACGGAGCAACGGGCCATACAGAGGTGGGGCAGAGACAATTGTCCTGGCCTCATTACCAAGGACAAATTACCAGATATCAACTATTATTTTGTGGGCAGTTCTTGTCAGTGAGGCCTGTTCTACTCAGCACTACCCTCAGTCACGATGACTTATGACTTCGTGCTAGCACAACCATCGACGGATTCAGAAACAATTCTGTCTCCCCAATTTCACTTACAAAGCTTTGCCAACGCGTGGTATCGATTTCAGACATTTCCCTACAATGCTTAATTCTGGTATCGTCTCCCCAGGACGATATTATCAATGAGTCACCTCTTTGCGATTCAAACACAGGTTTCATGGTCGGAACTCTAGTGTTCTAACGGTAGTAAGTAGGCTAGCCTATCGTTCAGTTCACATATCTTCCACGTCTTTTGAACAGGTGTAGAGGGTTATCCCTTGTTTCCTGTTTAAGACTGGATTTCCGGTTCCTTCTCCTAAAGGCTTCTCTTTCTCTTTCATTCCCGGTGACCCCTTGCATCTTAGTAGTACTATCGCCTTGCTTTGTATGAAATAATTAAATAAAATTCAGTCGCGTGGCCCAAATTTATACATGTAATGACATAGTTATAAGATTGATGCAAAAGTTCCCCTAGCGTATTTTGGATGTTAGAGAAATCTTAGAAGTGTCATTTATGTTTACTTAGTTCTTTATTTTTTGCCTGTACATATTTAATTAAATTGCTTGCGGAAAGTGATAATTTTATTTGGTGAAAATTCAGGCTACACATAAAAATTCAACACTGTTTGTTGTTCAGGTTAAATTTCGAAAAATTTATAGCGGCAATTGTATCACTGAACCTTATGGCAATAATTTAGTAGGTGCGAGCATACGTCGGAAATGTTTTACGAAGAAGATTTTCACCTCTTAGAATTGGAGGTACATTTGGTTCAGGAAAATTATCTGAGTATCGGTCAGTTCAGTTGAATGTTCCAGTAGAAGAAAAAAGATGATTCCGACGTTTAACAATGCTCATCTTCATGTTACAAATACGGCGCATGAAGTTGCAACAGGAATTTTTCCCCATATTCTTATAATTCAGACTTGTTACTATTGTCTTCCACCTCGTTCTTTATTATTATTATTATTATTATTATTATTATTATTATTATTATTATTGCTCTTGTTCTTTGGCATACGCTTTGTATTGTTGTATGTCCTCTCGGTTACGATAGAAGTGAGGATCTTGTACATTGTTGGTAGGCAGGTGATGGGCCTATAGTTCTTCGGATTCTGCGTCTCTTCTGTTTTGGGGAGAAGGTATGTTACTCCAGACCTTATGAATTTAAGCGCAGTACTAGATTGGCAGTGAGGTCTCAGTTGAATCGGTTAGATGTAACCGTAATCTCTATGCTAACACTATCTTTTCTCGCACTTCTCGCTTGTGGAACTCTCTCCGGCTCCATGCGATCTTCAAAAATTTAATTGCAATGTCAATAGTTATCTACTATCTTCCTGATCACTCTTCTGTTGTTTTTGCCCCTTAATAATGATTCTGTTTTCTAATTCTTTCACACCCAGTAACCCCTTGTGTCTTAGTGGCATTACTGCCTTTATTGGTAGGAATTCGATTAAAAAATATCTTTTATTTTTAAGATTAACACCCACATATAATCAATACTAGCAGGGTCTCTCTTTGGATATCCTCGCTGTAAAAGTTGTACGTCCTTTTCTATTTGTGTGTACCTTTCATCATTGCGTAAACAATAAATCGAAGATGAAATGGATTATAATATGAAGTTTGAAAAGATTACTTGTATTTTGGCCAATGATTTATTGAAATATAATGCTGATGAAGCGTTATTAAGGTTTGACAAGTGATTTATTCATACATTCTATTATTCTGTCTTCTTACACTTGATAACATAAGAATGCTGAGATTACCACGTTGGACAAATTCCCCACAGATGAAGACGGAACCAAGAAGAGGCTCTACAGAAAGATGCTGAGAATGCCATGGAAGGAGCCTGTAACAACTAGGGAGATTTAAGGAAAATGGAAACAAAGAGTAAAAAAAAAAATGTTTAAAATATTAAAGAGACAGTTGAAATCTCTGGGACACGTGATGAGAAAAAAGGCCTAGAAAATGTGACACTCGCAGGACATATTGAGGGGAGGAAAGACAAACGAAATCAGTGATTAAACTAACTAAGGATATTACTAAAATACAGACATTGCTAAGAGCTACGAAGGGTGGGAAGTTGTGAAGAGCCATGAAAGATTGATTTGTCTTTTACGGTTCATCAGCGGGTTATTTAAAGCGAGAAAATATTTTTAGATTGTAAGAATTTATTTTCAGATATTAATGACTTACTGGCAGAAGTCATACTAATTAACCCATAGTTGGAGGAGAAGTGGTAGATACATACCTTTCCCAGGGGCATTTGCACGTAAGTTAATATAACGAACTCAACTGGAAATGGAACACGGCTCTCCGATTTCCAATTCAGAGCCATTATCCATTACACCACTCGCATATCCAAGCTTACAGCACCTGGTATTCTCAAACGGTCACTTATCTTGATATTTACCAGGCTCGACGTTGCTTAACGAGAAACTGTGTTTTAACCTGATATGACCGTAAGCCTCGATCTGAAAGGACATGACAACAAGAAGAAGAAGAAGAAGAAGAAGAAGAAGAAGAAGAAGAAGAAGGCTTAACAGAATGCTCCTAACCTAACTTTACCTTCATTTTATACCTTATAAAATACTAAGCTAAGCTTTGTAAATATCCACTGCGCGCCATTTTGATTGTTCTGCATACATATATCTTAATATTGTTCTGCATACATATATCTTGATATTTACCAGGCTCGACGTTGCTTAACGAGAAACTGTGTTTCAACCTGATATGACCGTAAGCCTCGATCTGAAAGGACATGACAACAAGAAGAAGAAGAAGGCTTAACAGAATGCTCCTAACCTAATTTTACCTTCATTTTATACCTTATAAAATACTAAGCTAAGCTTTGTAAATATCCACTGCGCGCCATTTTGATTGTTCTGCATACATATTAAAGAAAAGAATTTCAAGAAGAGGATTATGGCGGAATATAAAGCATTAAATCGTGTGTGAAACATGTGTACAAATGGACGAGTGTCGGACGAGCGACAGACAAGGCGAGAAGAATGAATCAGCTGCTCAACAGGAGAGAGAATTTTTTTTTTCTTTATTCAATGTTTAAATTCATACTAAACAAAGTTCAGCAGCCGATTTATTTTTACCTAGACCATCGTTTGAAGATATAAACTGGATTTTCACAAAAAAAAAACACACACGCGTTCACAGACACATGCACACACACATTCTTATAAAATCGTTCCCAATACAATCCTCTAGTAAAATTATATCCACATTGTAAAATTTTATATTTAACCTTTCACCGGAAAGTAGTAAAATGAACCAAAACATAGAAAAAATATTTCAAATGTCCTTACCGAGTGAAGATAGCTCTGGCTGACACCAAATTAGTTGTGTTTCAATCCTGGCTTGAGGCATTCGGAAGTCTAGTCGCACTGAGGAGCTGTGATACAGCGAAACAGTACTGTCTGTGAATGACATATATATATATATATATATATATATATATATATATGGAGTGTCGAGGGGTAAATTGTCGCCATTTTATTTTTTTAATTTCGCGCATGCGTGTTGTTTGTTTTTGATTTTGTCGACTGCACAGTATAGTAGGATCACTTGGGCACCGTCTATGAGAAAAAGAGCGCCACGATGCAATTCACTCGGCCAGGAATTTAGAAACGGCATGTCGTTCTGCTTGACATTCGCGCTAGAAGCTCCAAATCGAACATTTCAGACTGTTTGGGTATCAATCTGAGGAGAGTGGAGAGGATGGTGTGTCCCCAAGACAGTGATGAAAACCAAATATCCAGTCAACATCATGGCATTTAGAGTGATCACTGGCGATGCGACGTTATGCCTCCATTCATCTACCCACAGCGCCTCAGATTCAACACGAAGGACTACATCAAGTGCCTTGAAGAGGTAGTGCTGTCTCCTGGGTCAAGAGGATTACTGCTGGACGATTCTATGTCTGCACATTACCACTCAAGCAGGAGAACCCAGTTACGATCGCCAGACAATTTCTGCGACTTCATCACTCCTTACATCTAGCCACCTAATATTATTAGCCACCTAATATATATATATATATATATATATATATATATATATATATATATATGACATGAATCATTCATACAAAAAAACAGATATTGAAGTTCATGATATAAAT
>OZ038504.1:68902086-68977086 GCA_964036315.1 Acanthosepion esculentum
ATTTTTGAATTTGTAGATCTGATGAATTGGATCGTGATTACGATTCCAATGTAATAAATTATAACCATGGAATATTAGTGTTTGAGCTTTATATATATATATATATATATATATATATATATATATATATATATATATATACTGTTGATCACCCAATACAAGACTCAAGAGCCGCTCTGGTTCGGGGTTACTGAGTGAGGTTGTTGCAATGTAAATAAGAAAGTAAGAAGTATGCATTATGAGGATATGTAGGAGAGATAACAACTGACCCGCGACTTGAAGAGATTAAGATTGTAATGATCGGGAAGTATCCACTCGTGCGTAGGTTCCTCAAAGATACAGTTCTGTGATAGAAGCTGTCTGGGTGAAACTTCCTCCTTACCATTGGAATACGATGGGAACGCGGATGAGTCGATCCTGTGTACGTGTCATGGCGGGTTCCAGTTGTGAATATCTAAAATTGTGGATTTAAGGAGAGTAATTCGTCCATACATTTGTAATAAAAATAGCGATAAAATAGCGAGAGACTTGTAACGTTTCGTCTGTGGGAAAGTCTTGTAGGTTGAAAAATAATTCAGCACTCACAAGGCCACGTAAACGTTGTTTTGCAACTAATAACCACGCGGAGACTGCAATGTATCTTTGAAGATCTTCAAAAACCTATCAAAATACTAGGATCTTGAAATTAAAATCTCAAAATTGTGGCACATGGGAACATCAACAATCCCTGTTGTAGTTGGAGCCCTCGGACTGGTTGGAAAAGATTCCAGTAGACTCATTGAAGGGATTCCTGGAAGCTCGTGCCTTAAAGAAATACAAACAATTGTTCTAACGAGTACAGCCCCCACCTTAAGAAGGGCTTTATCTATGTAAAATATGTGGGTGTGTGTTTTTGTTTTTGTTTTTTTAATTTGTCAGTAGAAAATGTCATGATGCCATTCTGACCTTAGGTCCCTGAGCGGGACGCGGACAGAAATGTGTACCCGCCAGAAATCAAAGGAAATAAAATAATAATAATCATAATAATCGGTCTTCTAAATTCTTCTTTTATTGTCCTCTCCCCTTAACAGCAGTTTTTCTCATATTCTCTAACACTTGGTAACCTGTTGTGTCGTAATGGCTTTATTGCCTTGCTTAGGGTGAATTAATTAAAAATAATAATAACAACAAGGTGAGAAATCTTTTGAATGGTTGAGAAAAGGTGATCTTAAACAGGAAACAGGGGTATTATTAATGTCAGCTAAGAACCAGACGATTAGAACGAATGCAATCAGAAATTACGTGAAGAAAAATGTTGTGGGGCTCTCCCCTTTTACACAAGATGGACTCGTCTAAAGTATACTTATTCTGACAGAGTAAAGATACGTGGTATCAGGGTGAGAGATACGTTGAGACAAGGTTGAGATACGTCGAGTCCAGAGAGAGAGAGAGAGTGAGAGAGAGATAATTACGGCTCCACTTACAGAGACTTGTAGATATAATTTCTACTAACCCGCATTCCTGGACTACTAATCTTCATTTCAAGTTTTCCTATTTCAATTACTGGCGTTGTTTATTTATTTGTGCAGGATTCTATCCCCGGAATCCACAACAACTTGTCGACGAGGACTTCGGGCTCACACGGAAAAAAAATTCTCTCGTTACCACAACAACTTGGCGACGAAGACTTCGGACCCACACGGAAAGAAGAAAAAAAAAATTTCTCTCGTAACTACAACAACTTGGCGACGAGGATTTGCACTTCTCGGAGACTCAAAAACATTTGCCGTTGCCAGCGTCCACAACAACTGGGCGACAAAGATTTACGAGGATTTTGCGTGACCACAGTGATTAAAAGGTACTTCCTCAAAATACAGAAAATCGAGGTTTTCGTAAGACTCTTATCATGGAGGATTTTAACAGTATTTTAGTAGAACTTGTAAAATACCAAAATGAACAGCAACTACAACTCCAAGAAAGAATGGAAGAGAAGTGGCAAGGATTTCAGAAGGAAAATCAAGAAAGACAAATGCAACTCCAGGAATTAATATTAAAAGTAACGGGTAACGCTCAAGAAAAGAATATCGAAAAAGAGGCGACTTTTTCTCAAGACACAGTTTGGAACACAATAGAAACATTTAAATACTCTCTAGAAGATGATAAAAATTTCGGGGAGTACTACATTTTCAACATTGATTGCCAAAACTGGACGGAAGCTAAGAAGCTACGTTTATTACTCAGGAAATTGGGAACAGAGGAGTACACAAAATTTGTGGACTATATTCTACCGAAAAAGACAAATGATTTGACGTTTGACGAGGCAGTTACATGCCTTACGGAGCTCTTCAGTCTAAAGACTTCACTTTTTCACAAAAGTTGGAAATGTCTCAACCTCGTAAAAAGAGCACTACTCCACGTTCGCCGCAATCGTGAACAAACTTTGCGATGACTTTAGTTGGCAGAATTGACTCCGGAGAATTTTAAGTGTCTTATTTTAGTACAGGGATTAGTCTCAGCCAAGGACAGTGAAATGCGCAAAAGAATTCCCTCGAAGCTTCAAAACGGGCCTGGATTAACGCTACAAAAATTGTCAGAAGACTGCCAAAGATGCTTGAGCATAAAAAAGGATATCGAGGAATCGGGAGTAGCACACATACGTATGTTGCACAAAATGTGAAAAAAAAATGACGAACATTACGAAGTAGCGTCGGTTAGCTTCCGAGGCTCTAACCGCTGATATTGTATCGCTCAACGGAAATGCTCGCTCAACTCATTTTCACGCAGTATTCTCGTCAACCTAAACACTTTTGTGGCATTAATAAACTCAGTTACTTATCAGAACTGTATTTCTTCCAATTTCTTTGCTGGAGTCTTTAGGGGCGACCCCAGTGCAGTGTTCCTGTTATTATGGGTACGCCGTTCTTTTTGTATTAGTTCCCTCACGGGTAGTTGATATTCTGGGTCAATTGTATCAAACCAAAAATAAATAAATAAAAAATACTAAACATTTGGTGAATATAAGACATTTTCTCTGAACAGTGAACGTAATATATAAAAAAAGATTTACAAATGAATTAAGAAAGAAAGAAAGAAAGAAAGAAAGAAAGAAAGAAATCGTCAAATGAAGTGATTAGAAGAAAGAAAGAAAGAAAGAAAGAAAGAAAGAAAGAAAGAAAGAAAAAGAAGAAAGACGGAAACGGTCAAATGAACTGATTAGAAGAATGAAAAAGAGGACAAAGAAATAAAGAAAGAAAGAAAGAAATCGTCAAATAAAGTGATTAGAAGAAAGAAAGAAAGAAAGAAAGAAAGAAAGAAAAAGAAGAAAGACGGAAACGGTCAAATGAACTGATTAGAAGAATGAAAAAGAGGATAAAGAAAGTAAGAAAGAAAGAAAGAAAGAAAGAAACCATCAAATGAAGTGATTAGAAGAAAGAAAAAGAGGACAAAGAAAGAAAGAAAGAAAGAAAGAAAGAAAGAAAGAAACCGTCAAATGAAGTGATTAGAAGAAAGAAAAAGAGGACAAAGAAAGAAAGAAAGAAAGAAAGAAACCGTCAAATGAAGTGATTAGAAGAAAGGAAAAGGAGACAAAGAAAGAAAGAAAGAAAGAAAGAAAGAAAGAAAGAAAGAAAGAAAGAAAGAAAGAAAGAAAGAAACCAACAAATGGAGTGATTAGAAGAATGAAAAAGAGGACAAATAAAGAAAGAAAGAAAGAAAGAAAGAGAAACAATCAACCTAACGGACAAACCGACAAATAGAGTGATTAGAAGAAAGGCAAAGAAAGAAAGAAAGAAAGAAAGAAAGAAAGAAAGAAAGAAAGAAAGAAAGAGAAACAATCAACCTAACGGACAAACCGACAAATAGAGTGATTAGAAGAAAGGCAAAGAAAGAAAGAAAGAAAGAAAGAAAGAAAGAGATAAAGAAAGAAAGAAAGGAAGAAAGAAGAAAATTTAAAAGACATGGAAATTATCAAGAAAACCTAAAAACACAGACAATCAGAGAAGTTTAAAAGCAAAAAACGTAAGAAGTTTTTCAAAGAAAATAAACAAAGACAAAAATGTGCACAAAATTGATAACGTTTCCGTTAGCGTTCTTTTGCATCTGTACAACAATGGCCGTGTCTCGTGATGCTGTATGTTTCTGCCAGCTTTTCCCCGTCCAACACCCGAGAGGTCGACCCCAGACCAACTATTTGTTTAAAACAACAATGAGGTGCTACAGGCGGCATCTGCATTTCTGAGACGATGGAAGACGCGTTTCCCAAACTAAACATTCATCACGTCACCTGATGGAACCTGATGGTCCACGTCTCCGTTATCACATTCTGGATATTGTCGTTGCTGCGTAGATTGGGGACAAGCTGTAAAATGATGTAACAACAAGAATTTAAAAAATACAAGATAGCAACAAGAGTAAATGAAGAAACAAGACAATAAGTTAAAACTCCAGGAGAAACAAATAAATAGAAAACCTGAATGAGAAAAGTGTAGCTTACTAAGAACGAAGGATACATGACAGTGATCAGAATGTATAAGGAGAAATGTTAATGAAACAAAAAGGATCAATAATTATGAAAAAGTAGCAACAATGAAAAAAGCAACAAGATTCCAACAAGTAAAAAGTAAAAAGAAAAGATGGCAACAACAAAAATATTGCAAAAAGAAAAATGTAAGAAGAAAAACGATCGCAACAAGAAAAAAGAACAAAAAGAAGATTGCAGCAAAAAAGATTGCAACATGAAAATGTAGCTAGATAAAGATATCAACATGAAAAAAGATTCCAGCAAGAACAGAGAAAAGATGGTAGCGATCAGAATGTATAAGGAGCATGTTAATGAATAAAACGGATAAAGAATGTTAAAAGGTGTCAACAAGAAAACGATAGCAACAAGAAAAAGATAGCAACAAGATAGCAACAAGAAAAATGAAACAGAAGAAAGTAATAGAAAAATGCAAAAAGAAACTAGAAACTAGAAAATATCGCAACAAGAAAATGCAACAAAATAATGATAGCAACAAGAAAAGGATTACAAGAAAAAGATTGCAACAAGAAAAGGTAGTAATAAGAGAAAGTAACAACGAAAATACAGTAATAAGAGAAAAGATAGCAACAAGAAAGAAACTGCATCAAGAAAAAGTTTGCAACAAGAAAAAGTAACCAGAAAAAGATAGTAATAAATAAATGATAAAAAAATAAAAGGAATAAATAGGAATGGTAATGAAGAAGAGACAACTGAAGTTCCTTGGACACATCATGAGGAAGGAGGGCCTGGAGAATCTGATACTCACGGGTCGAATAGAGGGAAAGAGAGACAAGGAAAAACAACGCATGACATACCTAGCGGCCTTAAGCAAGTGGATGACAAAACGTGGTCTAGGGGAGGTGGAAGACGGAAGGAACTTGTTGAGAGCTGCAGGGGATAGAGGGAGGGGGAGAACCATGATCGCCTACGTCCTGAAAGGACACGGCACATAAAAAGAAAAAAAGAATGTAAAGGCTGAAAATAAGGCACCAGCTCGAATAAAGAAATTGAGATAGCAACCAGAATGCAGAATAAAGGCGATATCATCAAGAATGATGAAAAATACCAAGATAGCAACAAGAATACCGGGCAATCAAGACAATAATTAAAATAAATATGCAATCGAAATAGCTATTTAAAAAACTGGACTTTCTCGTCATATTCAATTCAATGTTCCCCGTGTACTTGAGGGCCAAAATCAGAGCACCCTAGGTGGTGATGCTATAACTTCATTAGTAAGTAGGTTTTACATGGTGGAGTGACTAGACCAAAAGGTTTTGAATTCACAGACTGGTTGCCTACGAAGGCTATAGGCTCCAGTCTCCCCTGTTATTTCATATCTAGATAGAGAAAAGAAGGAAAGTGAATGCAAGGTCCTCAGCCGTATCTTGGACTGAGCTCGCCTATCCCACATTCCGCATCGATCACTCCCACGCTACGCGCGTCCATCTAATGACCATCTTCTGTGTGCCCTGTTCCTTCAGAACCTGAGCGATAATAACGACCTACAACTTCCTATCCTTTAGCAATGTTTCTCCCTCTGCACAGCCTCCTGTTCCCTGTCCCGCCATCCGATCACACGTTAATCGTGTAGGTGGCCCGCTGGCTTTGATATGTCCTGTGAGTTCTCCAAGCCGTCTATCGTCATTATGTGTCCAAGAAATTGTATCTGTCTCTTCTTGATTCTATTTCGTTTTCGTTTTCATTTTCTTTAAGGCTGCCTCGTTGCTTACGCGCCCCATCCATGAAAATCTCAGCATCCTTCTGTAGAACTATATTTCTGCTGTATCCGATTTAGATTGTCCAGCATTCACTGTCATACAACAGGATTGATATCACATAGCAATTCCGCACACTTTTCTTTGTTTCCAAAGACATTTTACTGTTCTTCAGTACTTTCGCATTTTTAATCATCTGTTAAAACAACTCCCACGTTATTTAATCGTCTGTACTTGTTTGATGGTGACGTCTCTAATCCGTAATTGGTCGGCCAGTCTGCAGTTGGAGATTCGTTTTCAGCTGGGCTGGTTAAACTCTCTGCCTCTGGGAAGAGCATCCATAGACTGGGCTATGCTGAAGGCCAGGGTCTCGTCTCGGGAAACACCTACCCGTCCCCGTTTATACGAGGTCTACGGGGAATTTTTGGCTGAGCCTACGGACTTGAGAACCCCACATTAAATTCGGCCTTGCGCCACATCTGACTGCGTTGGGTAGTTGGTAGATATTGTCGGCCAGTCTGCAGTTGGAGATTCGTCTTCAGCAGTAATAGTCAAACTCTCTACCCGGAGGATCCCCAGACGAGGCTATATCAAACGGCAGAGTCTCGTCTCGGGAAATAGCTACCCGACCCTGTTTTATACGGGTTTACGGGGAATTTTTGGCTGAGCCTACGGGCTTGGGTTAGCCCACATTAAATTCGGCCTTGTGCCACATCTAACCGCATTCTTTAATCCTCTGTTAAAACAACCCCCAGGTATTTAAACGTCTGTACTTGTTTGATGTTGACGTCTCTAATCCCTAGTTGGTTGGCCAGTCTGCAGTTGGAGATTCGTCTTCAGCTGGGCTGGTTAAGCTCTCTGTCTCTGAGCGGAGAGCATCTTCAGACGGGGCTATGCCGAAGGCCACAGTTTCGTCTGGGGAAACATCTACCCGACTCCGTTTTATACGGGGTCTACGGTGAATTTTTTGGCTGAGCCTACGGGCTCGATAACCCCACATTAAATTCGGCCTTGTACCACCTCTGACCGCTTGTAGGGGGTAGATATCGTCTCTAATCCGTAGTTCGCATCTTGAGCTTTTTCTCTTGTCGATGACCATACTTTTCGTTACATTTGATAATTAGTCCTTTCTTCTCGCTCTCCTTTAATACTTTGTCTAGAAACAGTGTTTATTATTTTTGTTGTCAATGCTCAAGAACAAAGAAAATGTATAAATTCACTTTCATATGTTTAGGCTTCATTACAATTCTAATCATCACTTTTTAAAACAGCTCTTAAAAACATTAGAATAATGCAAAATAGGAAAAGAAAAAAATTATTCGTACAGTAGAAATTATCGTTTTACATCGAATGTCAACATTGTTATTCTTACATTAACAACATGATAGGTAAGACAAAGTACCTTAACGTTGACTTGTGAGAGAAAATTATTAACTTCAACAAGTCTGGAAATAGTTACAGCGCTATTTCAAACCGGTCAGCTATCCCAAAATCTACGGAACAGTCCGTTATGAAGACGTCTAAACAGTTTGGCACGGCAGAGAACTTTCCTGAACGTGAAAGATAACCCAAATTGTCACCGAGAACTACACGAAAACTGTGTCGCGAGGTTAATATAAACCTAAGATTTGTTTTGAAAGACATCAACAAATGTTTGGATACGATGGGTATCAGCGTAAGTACTCGCACAATACAACATTGTTTAGATAGAAATGGGTTGTATGGAAACTGATTGCGACGAACCCCTCTTCACAAACCATGTTACATTGTTTATCGGTTTATTTTTTCCAAAAATGTTCTTGGACAAATAAAATTGCTTTTGGGAACAAGTATTATGGAGTGATGAAACCAAAATTGAGCTTTTGGGACGTAATGATGTACAGAAGATTTGGCGTAAGTAAGGTCGGGCTTCCCTCCCAAAGAACACAGTGACAATATTAAAATATGGAGGCGGCTTGATGTTTTGGGGTTGTTTTAGCTCAAGGGGGACTGGACAATTAATTGCAATAAGAGGAATAATGAAATCTGCAGACTATATCAAAATCCCTGATGAAAACCTACAACTATCAGAGCAAAATCTTCATCTAGGTCGGCGATTTATTTTCGAGCAAGATAATGATCCCAAACATACATCTAAATCGGTGACTCTGTAGCTTCATAAAAAGAATATTACAGTTCTGCCATGGCCTTCAATGAGTCCTGACTTTAATCCTATTGAAAATCTATGGCAAGAATTGAAAGTACGAATAAATCGTCGGTCACCAAAAAAGCTTCAGGAATTAGAACGTGTAACCATTGTTCAAATCTCATAAAAAAAACGATTTCTTTGGAAAACGATTGCAGCAAGTTATAAAGGTGAGAGGACATTTTATTGACTATTAATATTGTGAAAATTGTTCAATTTTTTTCTATTTTTCATACTGTACGAATACTTTTGTCTTTTCCAACTTTGCATAATTCGCCTGTCAAAAAATCCTTGCATCCTACGGGCTTTAGATTCTGAGAAATGGATAAAAATATTCAAAATTAATGGGTGCATTTCGTCGTTGACTGAATATATATAATGAGAAATGGTGAAAAGTTCTTTCTAAACCACACAAGTCTTGAGATCTTTGGTCACTTGCTTACATTTTGAAAGGAAAGAAAAGAAATAAACATAGATAGATAGATAGATAGATAGATAGATAGATAGATAGATAGATAGATAGATAGATAGATAGATAATGAACATAGATAGATAGATAGATAGATAGATAGATAGATAGATAGATAGATAGATAGATAGATAGATAGAAAGAAAGAAAGAAAGAAATTGTAATGGTGATGTTAAGATGAACCGTTTCCCTACAAGGAAACATTTGGCATTCATATGACACTCAGTAATATTTTTGTTTGAATTTTATAAAATCTTTCTTAAAATTTCAATAAAATAGTTTTTCAAGTCTAGGTGTTCTTACCCCTCTTTCCAGTATAGATAGATAGATAGATAGATAGATAGATAGATAGATAGATAGATAGATAGATAGATAGATAGATAAAACAGATCGTCATAGATTGATAGGTAACATTGCTTTAAAAGGGATAATTAAATAATTAGTCACTTTAGTATCGATAGGTAGATATATAACAGATACGAACAGTATGGGATAGATAGATAGATAGATAGATAGATAGATAGATAGATAGATAGATAGATAGATAGATAGATAGATAGATAGACTAGTTCAAAAAGCTCTAAGCCTCACCCAGAAGGGGTTGGAGAAACAAGAACAGTTTTTCACTATTTTTCCATATAGACCCCCTTGATATCAATTTGGTCCAACGATGCTTAAGCATTGCAATCCCATCACAGAAGTTGGTTTCCTTGTCCTCCAAAAACTCCTCCACCGCACATATGACCTTATCAGCGTTTCCAAACTGGCGATCTCGCAGCCGGAATTTGAGTTTAGGAATGAGGAAGAAGTCAGATGGAGCTTAAGTCAGTGAGGAAGGGAATGGACTAACAATTCAAAGCCATAGTTGGGTGCTTAATAATGTACTGCAACTTGAGAAGTGTGTACAGGCGCGTTATCCTGGAGCAAAAGCACATCTGCCCTCAGCTTCGCTCTGCGTTTCGACTTGATTGCTTCACTTCGTTGTCTTAATTCTGATGTATAATACTCTCCATTAATAGGTTTTTTCCCCTTTTCCAGTTAGTCTATCATTATTACGCCTTCAGAATAAAAAAAAACAGAAGCCATCACCTTGCCAATCGACGCTGCCTGCTTGAACTTCTTCGAGGGTTGAGAATCAGAGTGTTTCCAGTGTTTGATTTGAATGTTTAATTCAGGCACGAAGTGGTAGATGCAGGTTTCATTTTGAGTGACTAAACTGTGGTGGCAATAGTCAGGGTCAGCCTGGCAGCGAGTCAGAATTTTCCCGAAAATGTTAACCCTTTTCAGCTTCTGTTCTGGTGTATGTTAAAATAGGCCGAACCAGAACAAATGCCTACGTACAGAACTGTCTGCTGGACAGTAAGACATCTGTCATCCAAAACCATACGGTGAATTGTGTCGACTTGTTCATCAGTGGTTGTGGTTTTGGACGACCTGACCGAGGTTTTTATCTTCTGTGTTGTCCCTGCCGCGCTTGGGTTCCACAACCCACTTCTTCACAGTTGCATCGGAGAGGGTGTTCTTAGAAAGTGTCCGTACCAAGTCCTCATATATTGCCTTGGAAGTCATATCTTTCTTTTGCAGATCACTTTATGACTGCTCGGGCCGGTTTTGTCGATTTTTAGATTTGTCGCACACCTCTCCCTGTCGTATGGGCCTCACCTGGACAGTAACTAAGACAGAAATCTGAATTAGTTTTTCTAGTTTTATAAGTGTTAGTGTGTTGCCACAACAAAGATTGAATGACTCTCGTAGATAGATAGAAATTAGCAGAATACGATAGATAGATAGATAGATAGATAGATAGATAGATGAGAAGAATTGAATAGATAGATAGATAGATAGATAGATAGATACTAGCAGAATGAGATATATAGATAGATAGATAGATAGATAGATAGATAGATAGATATCCCTACAGAATGAGATAGATAGATAGATAGATAGATAGATAGATAGATAGATAGATAGATAGATACTAGCAGAATGAGATAGATACTAGCAGAATGAGATAGATAGATCCAGACGAAGTAGAAAAAATCAAACCGAGAAAGTGTAAAGACGATGCAACATAACCAACATAGTACAATACAAATCTTCTCTGATACGAACAAATTGAAATAATTAAGAAAAATAATGGAATACGCCGATACCATTCTACTGGTATAAATATGGGCAGAATAAGTTCGAGTCTGTGAGTAAGCTTTTAAACCTTCTAATATTTCATATTCTATGGTATATTCCTATAAATTATATGATATCCGATGCATTCCTTGCGCAAATTTGTAGAAAATGTCAGTGTTGTTTAAATTTTTTAAAAAATGATATAAAATAACCCACCTCTGTAAGATGTCAGGAAAAATTATAAAATCTCTATAATTATAATTTACGATTTACTTCGTGTTGAATGAGGCTCCGTCTCGTGACTTTGGTGGGAGGATCCATGCAACAGAGGTTGAAAAGGGCTGAGAATCAAGACAAAAACACATACACCTAATGTAAATAAGAATAAGACGCACGCTCAATCATCCAGCCACCCCCCCACACACACACACATATATATATATATATATATATATATATATATATATATATATCAAATAAATATATATAAGTAATAAACAATAAATTCTAAAATCACCTCATATAGGGAATAGCCGATTTCGGCAGACGAAGATATGGGTCGTCTGTCTAATCAACCCCTGTGTGGACTGACATCGAGTCAGAAATAGAAATTTAACTGTGAAAGCGAAAAAAAAAAAAAAAACAAACACCACTAATACAGAATTTAGCCATTTTAATGTTTCAGTTAGACGAACGGCATGAGACATGGGTCAGAGTGGGTGGAAGGTATTTGTATTAAAAGGAAGAACTTTTATAAAATTAAACCCGAATAATAACCTTATGACATTAATTTGGGGTTATATGAAGAACGAAATATTAATTTAAAATTAAGAAGAATAAAAAGGGGTTTTAAAATAAGGAAAGAGAGTTGGGAGGAGATCTTAACGTAGTGTAAATAAACATTATTTAAAAGCAGTAAAATCGACCTTGCCAATCGAACGATTCTCCGTGGTTCGATCGGTTAAGGCGCGTCAGGCTAAATGACGGTTTCCGTATAGGATACAGGTTCGATTCTTGTCGGAGAACGAATATTTTCTATGAAAATTTCTCGGACATTCAGGCCGGTAAATGTTATTAATACTGTTTATTATAAAACAGAGCATTTACTTAATTATTTGTATCTATAAAAAGAATGTATAAACATAAAAATGTCTAAAAATAATTGTCGGACTTTCTCCATTTCATAATATATATATATATATATATATATATATACCTGGTGTTATTTACATTATTCGGACTATTGTCCTCATCTTTGTCGCTATATTTATTACAACGTTTCGGCGGTTGTACGCTCAGGCCTTCTTCAGGTGGTTGGAATGTCGAACTGAACCCTTTATTTCGCTAACTGGGGTAGACTGTTCTAGTGCCATGTTTTAATGGATGTCAGTTATCAGTTATATCCTGGTAATTTTCCTCTGAAAGTTCTCCACGGCCTTAACCGGGTATTGAACTCACACTTTTTGGGTCCTGTCACTGGATCTAACCAACACCTTTATCCACTGTGCCATGTGTCCTTGAGGACACATGGCACAGTGGATATTCGACATTCCAACCACCTGAAGAAGGCCGGAGCGTACAATATATATATACCGAGTAAAACAGTAAAATTGTCACTTTGTTAGATTAAGCTTTGAAACATTGTATGTTAGAAATGATTAAAAATATCTAACTGGAAGGTTTTTTATAAACATTATTGGGCTCTAATTTGAGCAATAAGAATGTATACTTACTCTCCAAGCATAATAAAAGAATCATGATGAAATCGATCATAAACGAAAATGACATGCTCATCATTAATTAATCAGAGGTAAAGATCAGTAGGTCATGAAGGATTGAAAGTTCATATATATATGTATATATTATTCCAGGATCCTTTCCCAACTTCTTCAAGATGATCTTCGCCCTCTCTAACCTTCTAAATTTCTGTCCTGGAGTTTCACATACGATTTTATTTTCAAGTCTTTTTTCCACTGCTCTTTGGACTGTCACAGCTAAAAATCTTCTCTCAGGTGCCAAACATCTTATGAATTGAGCTGGTTCTTTTCTAATTGATCTCTTTTGCTCTAAGTTGAAACGACGATCCCTCTTGCTGTTATGACCACCTGATCCAGTTTTCCTCTGTACTGTTCCCTCTTTTTTTTTTTAAACTTATTCACCGTTCTCTTGATGCTTCTTGAATGGACTTTGAAGAAGGAAGCCAGAGAATGAATGTTAGTACAATTACTGAAGGCCTGAATGATCTTTTCCCTCTCACCATTGCTCAGTTATGAAGACAGTGGGGCTAACACAAAAGATTTTAGACTGTTCCCTTTTTAGCTGAATAACTGAAAGGGTTTTTCAGTGATTCTTACGAGAAATGTTGTCAAGATGGCTAAACGTCTTATCTGAAAACCTGGTAAAAAGAAACTCAATTTTTTAGATATTAAACATTCTGTGAGATGGAAAGCTATGCTGTAACACCAGGTATATATATATATATATATATATATATATATATATATATATATATATATATATATATATATATATATATATTATGAAATGGAGAAAGTCCGACAATTATTTTAAGACATTTTTATGTTTATACATTCTTTTTATAGATACAAATATTTAAGATAAGTAATTATTATTCCCCAATGTCTGTGTAATGACAAAAGTACGCAGAAGTAGGCTTTAAGAAAGCTTTATTCAACTTAGAATACAAGGTTCGCGTATAGTGTCCTTTCATAGTCCCGGTAAACAGAAACAGCTCTCTCAAAAAGGAGAGTAACAGAACAAGGGGAGACCACTCTTAATTATTCATAACAATCTGTGCATTTGCTTCCGAAAACAATACCCCCAAAAATAAAACTTTGTAAAAGAATGTTTTAAAAATTGAGAAAATTCAAAAAAATATATGCAGACTTGATATTTGTAATTAATAGCTAAGTCCAATAACAGTTTCTTGAGTCCAGCATCCACGTATCTTATATTGATTAGATGATGCCTGCTAATAATAAATCCTGGCAAGTTTTGTGTTTCTATTAGGATAATCTCACTATACAAGTTAAATAAATCCGGTGAGAAAACACATTATCATCTTATCTATCTTTCTGTTTTTTGTGTATTCGCTGAATTCTTTCTCTGTTCGCATGCCGACTCTTTGTTTGTTTCTAAGTTCTAGTGTATGTAAAAACAATTAAGTCAAATATGGCGCCGAGGAATTGACGGGGAATAAGAGTAATTTTATATGGTTAGATTTTATTTTCTATTAAGCATAATTCTGTTATTCCTAAAAGCATCAGAGCAGATGTTACGAAAACAAACATGGCTTCCTTGAACAAAAGAGCAGCAGCAGCTCCCACTTTCCCAGCAAAAAGCTGTTACGTGAGTTCGCCAGAAAAAAACGGTGAGTTGGAGACATAACAGTATTCAAGTAACACGTGTGCAATACCTAAGGGGACATTGCTAACTCTAAATTTTAGTATGTACTTAGATACAATTTTAGCTTCCACAATTAGAATAGCGAGCAGGAAATTAATGTAGTGACATCATGATACTAAGTCCATTCAACTTGAATTGCATTGTATATATTGTTTATTTCAAATGTTTTGTTGATTATGTTAATTAGATATTTTTGTCGAAACCGTTGCTTATGCCTCATTCATATTTTATTCGTTGTGTTTCCTTGTTGAGGAGACTCGCCAGAGTGTTAAATCAAACTTAATCCAAGTTCTATTCTTATCCGTACTTTTAGTAATAATCGTAGTTTGATCGTCTGAGTTGTTAAAATGAAGGACAACGATAATTAAGCTGAATAAACTACTAGTCAAAAATTAATCTGGCGTTAATTCATCTAATAAAATAAATTTCAATATTTCAGTAAATCGTTCTTCTAATCTTTTCACAATTCAGCCATAAAAAATCAAACTCGTTTTATATTATTTACTCGACTGGACGATGCACTGCCAAATGCAGAATGCGACCAACCAAAACCAAGCCTCCCACTTACATACAATGATGTTCACCCTGTACAAGTCACAAGAGTTACTCGGGGTAGATGGTTACAGGGTAAGAGGCGCCACCCCAAGGAAGTTGATAATGCTAACTAGAGGGAAGGGGCCATCGGAAGTGAATGAGTAGGAAACGACTTTAAATGGAAATGGAAACCTAATTCTAAACAAGAAACAAGGGGAAAACTTTTACTTCTGTTCAAAAAACTGGGGAGATGTGGGAACTGGACGTTAGGCAAACTTGCTTGGTCTGCAGACCAATGGAAGCAAGTCATATTCTCAGACGAGTCCAGTTTTTCTCTTTTCCCAATTTCAGGGCACGTTTATGTGTGGAGGCAACCCAAAGAAGCTTACAACCCTGACTGCCAACGTTGGAGCATTGTGGTGGATCAGTGATAGTTTGGGCCGCTATATGATGGAAATGTCTCGGTGCAATAGTTGCACTGCGTGATAGAATCAACAGCAAAGATTACCTGAACATTTTGGGATATCATGTTCATCCAATGGCCCAAACTTTATCCCCTGATGGTGACTGCATCTTCCAAGACGATAATGCACCAATACATACCACTTGAGTGGTTAAGAATTGGTATAAAGAGTATGAAAGTGAACTAGAACATATGGAGTGGCCTCCCCAATCTCCAGATATCAATATTATTAAACATTTGTGGTGCATTTTGGAGTGACAAGTTAGGAACCGCTATCCTCCACCGTCGTGTCGTAAAGAGCTAGAGCAGGTGTTAATGGAAGAATGGCTGAATATTCCTCTGGATGAAGTCAGGAAGCTGTATGATTCCATTCCTAGACGTATTAAAGCTGTATGTGGGGCTAGAGGAGGACCAACTCCATATTAAATAAATTTTCTTTGAATTTAACAAGGGTTTCAATTATTTTGTCCAACCCCTGTAGATAGATAGATAGATAGATAGATAGATAGATAGGAACATACTGAGATAGATAGATAGATAGATAGATAGATAGATAGATAGATAGATAGATAGATAGATAGATAGATAGATAAGGTAAGTATGACAACTAATGCCTAGTATTAACTGCACATATCAAGGTCAGACATATATAAGCAGCTAACCAGGCCTCAGGTAGGTTGAGTATCGCAATTATAGGTAAAAAGGAAGTTCTGAGCAACTTTCACGACAACCAGAATCCTAACTTAATGCATTTTCCAAAATGGATGGATGTGGAAATATCGCCAATGCCTCCAAGGCATTGGACGACCAAGACTTATTGATGCTATAAGCGAACGGAGATTTCTCTAAGCAATTTTTACTCTTAAAAAAAGAATGGAGAATAAAATACCCAGCAATTAACAAAAATAAATAAATAAAAACTATTTAATTCTTTGAGAAAACAGTATCCCCAAAAAATTGGAAATTAAATTAATGAAGTCAAGCAGCATAGACATTTTATTAAAATGTGGAAAAAAGCGAAAAATCACATTTACATCATACAATCAAAACCCATACAGAAGAAATGTCCTGGTCTCAAAAAAATCTTTGAATCACATTTCAATCCTGATCACGCTAAACTTAAGATGTCCGCAGAAAAAGGACATATGTTGTGGCGGACTTCCACCACATTTATTTAATTTTGATTAGGAAACTAAACCGATGTGAAGAAAGGGACAAGGCAAAGGTATCAATATATATAAAAATTGTATTCAACAATGTATACAATAAAGAATGTGTACGAAAAGGCATGCAATGAGTAAGACGAGAGTTGTCTCTCTTTGACTATCAAAGTCTATTAGAGTTCTCTGAAAGAAAAGAGTTATAAGTTTGTTATAAATGTTTTTAAACAGTTCTGCTGGGCAAGAGGAAAAATTATGTAAGTGTAAAGGAATATGCAGTGCGTGAGTTTTGAGTGAGAAGATGGGCGCATAGCTTCAGCTGTCGTGGATTTCTGTGGCCGCTAAAGTCTCACTAGTGCGTCTCCACTTTTTTCTTGCTTTTATAGGTGATCATTGAATCAGGAGTGCTGCGCGGGAAGAATCATTGTCCACGAGCAGAGAATCTGATTGGTCGATACTGACCAATCAGTGCATGAGCTTTGGGGAGACTTCTGGGAGCCGAGTCTCTCAAAAGTGCACAAAATCTACTATACGAAAATATAGCGATTTCAGAATTGTCGCATAAGATAGCAGCGTTGATTCCTGTCGAATGAATGATTGCTATTGAAAATTTGAATTTGTATAGGTGTATGTGTGTGTGATGATGATCGCCATAATGCCAATATCCATCTAATCATTACAAAGTCCGTCTCCAAACTAATGAACCTACCGATGAGAAAATTAAAAAAAGCTATTAAAAACTAAGGAATAACAAAGCATCACTTGACATTGAGGCTGAACTTTTCAAAATGGCTAACTTTCTCATCGAATTCAATAACAAGTTTCTCTATTTTATGAAAGAAATCTGGAATCAGAAATGCATCCCCAAAAAGTGGGCTTTGTTCACGCATTTATTCACTATGGAAATAGAAAGGTCGCTCTCAAGATCTTCACACATACAGGGGTATCGCAATTGGATCCATCCATTGGTGAGAGTAATAATGGATATTATATCAATTGGGCTCTCATTGTTTTATGAAAGTCAACTCCTCACGACTCATTTCGATTGTAATCCCGGTATGGGATGCAATGATGGCATATATGCCATCAAACAACACCAAGAAATTGCTTACCTCTCTAATAGGAAACTGTATACCCCCACAGCAACATCAATAAAGACTTCCTCTCCTCCTCCATTATAAACCGTCTTCCAAGTTCCGAATCTACTGAATGCATCGATCTAATTGTGGAAGTATATCGAGCTACATAATCTTACATGTCTGGCGAAGATTACAATATAGAAACATTTCAAACTTCAATAAGGAGTACGACAATGAAGAAATGAAAGCCCCAGTCCTTTTTAATATTATCCTAGGCTATGCCACACGCATTTACAAACACAGGTGTGAAGAGATTGGCACCGACGATTTAAGCATTCCATACCACACCCCGAATACCAATAGATGACACTGACCCTGCTTTTCCTCCCGAGGCCAATGTACTGATGTCGAGGTGGGGGTGGGTTATTCTGATGACATATTGTTGGAATAAGAATGCTTTTGAACAAAGGCATCAACATCCTCTGCCAAGAGTCCCAACAAATAGGACTCAAAATAAACATTTCCAAAAAAGAAACTATGATCTAGAATTGGAATGAAACCAGTGATGGCACATACCCTGAATCCATCAGAAAAATTCAGGATGTGGAATTAGTAAATTCTAAACATTTGAAATACCTCGGCGTATGGATTAGTTATAACAAAATGCTTCAAAAACCAAAATATCAACCTGAAAACTCAACTCACGTCCTCGTCCGATCGAGTCTTCCTTACGAATACCATGCATGGCGCCAAACCCGTTTAGAAATATCTAAACAGTCAGTCAGGTTCTAAGATCAATGGTGAAAAAAGATTTTGAGCGAGTAAAGCCTGAGAGAGTCTCGGCAAAGATCATCCTGCTTTGAACATTGTGGACTGGCGCTACACATTCACAAACAAGGGACTGTAACAAATAACAGAAACCACATCAATTGAGGACTACCAACAGGAGCAACAACTAAAATGGATAGCACATGGAACTCGAAGAAGAAATTATGACATAATGGGGATGTTGACATTCCACACAACTTCAAAAAAAGTTTAGGAATGAAACCGTCAATAATAAAGCAAAGGGAGATAATAAATACTTGACTTGAAAAATTTATTTTCTCAGAAAAATTGTTTTAAAAGATTTTATAAATTCTAAACCGAAAGCAAAACTGACTGCTCGGTCAATGAATATCAAATGTTTCTTTATAGGGAAACGGCTAATATTACCATTACCAATTGTCACTGTTCTGCTATCCATTCACACAAATTCATTAAGTATGCGATGATGGGTCTCCACAACTTCCTGCCTTTTGTTGCTCTAAGTTTCAACCAACTGCCATCTCTCTTAATCCTTGTCCTTCTATACTTTCACTCAAACTCATTAAGTAGGTTACTCGCTGTTTTCTTGTTTCTTTTGCCTTCAATCTGTCTTGTGGGTGCTAAGTCATGGCTCTCCACAACTTCTTGTCTTTTATTGCTCTAAATAAGTTTTGACCATTTACCATTTCTCTTAATCCTTGCCCAGTCCCACTATGTCCTAATTATGGCATCTATTCCTAACAAACTCGTTAAGTCTGTCGTGTGTGTCCTAAGTCATGGCTCTCCACAACTTCCTGTCTTTTGTTACCCTAAGTAACTTTCAAACTTTTTCTATCCCTCATAGTCCTTATATGGCATCAATTCATAGCAAACTCGTTAAATAAGTTACTCGCTGTTTTCTCTTGTATCTCTTGCATTCATTCTCTCTTGTGAGCGCTAAGTCATGGCTCTCCACGACTTCGTGTTTTTTATTGCTGTAAGTTTTGACCATTTGCTATTACTCTTAATCCTTGATAAGCCTCCCCTCAATCCTTGTTATGGCATCTATTCATAACAAACTCGTTAAGTCTGTCGTGTGTGTCCTAAGTCATGGCTCTCCACAACTTCCTGTATTTTGTTACTCTAAGTTTCGACCATTTACTATCCCTCTTAGTCCTTATTATGAAATCCATACATAAACAAACTCGTTAAGTTACTCGCTGTTTTCTCCTGTGTCTCTTGCCTTTATTCTGTCTTGTGAGCGATAAGTCATGGCTCTCCACAACTTCCTGACTTTTGTTATTCTAAGTTTTCACCCTTTACCATTCTTCGTAATCCTTGCTCTGACATTCATTGACTCAAACTCGTTATGAAGGTTATTCGTTGATTTCCTTCCTGCTTCTGTTATTTTCAATATGACCTGTGAGTGATAAATTATCTAGACCTCTTTCCTATTTGCCGTTTCCTTATAAGGATACAAAAGATTTCAGACATGTCTAGCATCGAAAATAACATTCGGCAATCACGAAAGAGAAGCTAGAAATCAGAACTACCATCCGTGGATCTACTATCCTTATCAGTAATTATATTTTTTGTCGTACCACGATGTTCCACGCCGCGCCAGGTACACTATAACACCGCTTCTTTCGCTGTTAGCATCCCAGATCAGACAATTACTTGGTGTCGTCCCTTGTCGTCACTTTATCACAAATGTTTTCTTTCTCTTGTATCCTCACGTGTTTTTTATCTTTTTTTCTCTTTCTTCAAGACACCTGACTTGTAAACTAAATATAACGATCTACACACACGCACACAGTGTGACAGGTTTCTCAGCGTAACGCACTGGCTATTGACCTCTGCGACCTCCAGTGTGTACTTCAACCATGCGCCTTTACGTTGTTAAACTAAGTTCAGTAAATAACGAAAGTGCCTGCTAAAGGGCGATGATTAATAAGCTTATTCTTCTATACGCTGTATCCTTTCAGGACATTGGCGATCATGGCTCTCCACAATTTCCTGTTCTTTGTAACTCTTAATTAATTTTGTCTTTTTGTTATCTCTCCTAAACTTTTTTTTCTGCCATCCATTTACTCAACCTCCTAGACAGGTTATGCGTTTTTTCCTTTGTCCTTTTTAGGTTCAATATGTCTTGTAAGTGTCAAATTTTCCAAGCCTCCTTTCCTCATTATTTCATCTGCGTCCAACATTCACTACCATATGGAAGGACTGATATTACTTTCGTTTGTTTCAAACGAAATTTTTCCGTTTCTTAATACTTAGATTTTAGAAAGCATCTTTGCAATAGGTAAAATAATTTTTTTAAAATACTGGTAGTTTTCGTAACATGTAATTTCATTGATTTTAATGGTTAGATGAATTTAGTGGCCAAAATTTCTATTATCTGTGGGAAACCTGTAAAAATAATCACGAATCTATTTTAGCACCAAGTGCATTTGAAATAGTATATGCAAACAACGTTTCCACTCACTCACTACACGCGCCTACTTTAGGAGGTGCGGATAATATAAAAGTTATAGACGCGGAAAGTTCCGAATTCAATTCCTATTCGATTCTGTTTCGTTCACTTCAGGCTAATGCTGTTAGAAAAGGCATTAATCCATCTTCCCCCACTATGGGTTAAATAGCAGGGAAGACTTGCGGAGACAACCAGTCTAGGAGAAGTAAAAGTCTGAATTCGTTGGGCCGGCCGACTGACAACGCCACGTCTTCGTCCGATCGCGCGCAAGCGATGAGCAGTTGAGTTTTTTGTCAAACTTTGTAAAATTGTGATCCGCCCACCCGTGGGACCCCAGTGACCCCGAGTTGGGCTCCGTCTGATTATCTTGCCCTAGACACACCACTGCAGCTATCGCTGCTGTAAATGAGGTGTCTGTACGACCCTAATTTCACATTCACACACTTTACTGTTACTCACATTTTCTTAACTTTCTACACTGTAGTCCGAAAGGCTTGTTAACCCCTACATAATATAATTTTCTACGTGACATCTGTCCTCCTGTACGGCAGCGAGACATTTGTGCTGTCTACAGAAATGAATTCATTATCGACAGAATGACACAGAATGGTTTTCCTGATTCAAGTGGATGGGGGGGGGCGGATTGAACTCACAAACTCTCCTCGTTCTGGGAGACCTTATTCAGTTTAATGAGAACCAACTGCACGCGCTGATTAAAGAAGAACCACGCGACACCCCTAGGGAATTGGCTCTGAAGATGGCAATCAATCACGTGACTGTTGCTCATGATCTTCACACAATGGGTAAGATCCAGAAACATAGCGCATCGGTGCCACACGTATTGACCGAGAGAAACAAACTCCAACGCATTTTATTTGCCGCCATCTCACTCGTTCGACACCAGCCTACTCGTGCATACAAAGAAAGAGCGCAGTTGAGGAGTTCTGCCACGCCTACCATATTCTGCTGATTTAACCTCTTCATACTACCATCTTTTTCAGTCGCTTTCCAACAAATTGAATGGTGTTTCGTCCAACAACATTTTTGTTGTTGTTTTTTTTAAATTTTTCACCCCAAGCAAGGCGGAGTGCCACTAGCACGCAAGGGTTACAGAGAGTGGGAGCTAGATTAAAGAGGCGTGAAAGAGGAAACGATGAAGAGAAGGACAGAGAATTAGATCAAGGCATCTGGAGATGTCGATTGACATTTCATTTGAATAGTTGGAGATTATAGCTATCAGGGAAGCAAGTAAGAGGAAGGGAGTTCCACAGACAGGAAGTGCGAGACATGAAGCTAATGGAGTAGAAGAGACAGCTGCATTTAACCGTTTTGGCTGTGAAAGGGTGGGACTGAGATGCCAACCTAGTAGCACGTTTAATTCATGCAGTTTGGGAACCAGCAAAAGTACCTCGTCGGAGCAGTTACCATGAAAATATTTATAGAGAAAGACAGAGGGAAGCGACGGCACGTCCGTAAGAGAGCGGCTGTAAACGAGATGCCAGATCAGGGCCAGTTGTATTGCATATCCGTCTCTGGATTTTGTCGAGGACTTTAAAATGAACAACGGGGGCTCCAGGGCATATATGGCAGCAGTATTCCATTCAAGGACGGATGGTTGATTTATAGATTTGAAGGATGGACTCGGGTGAGAAAAACTTTCTGACGCGACACAGAGAACCAACTTTCCTTGCAGTAGATGATCAGTTGATTCAATGTGGAACTTAAAACGTGGCTTGATGAATTTTTTAGTCAAAAACTAATGATTTCTATAGTCGAGGCATTTACCAGTTAGTGGATCCTTGGCAGGAGGTCGCAAACAATGAAGGCAAATACATTGCTGAATGATTCATCAGAGCTATTAATAAATAATAAGTATTAAAATAAATTATAAAATAAACGAACGAATTTATGTAACAACCTGTTTCTTCTGACAGCGATGTTTAAACACCAAATTTATTTTATGTAAACTGCAACTCGTGCCACTAAAATGATTTTTAATGATTTTCCTATACAAAAAAGCACTGAAAACAATTTTACTACAGAAATACAATGTTAATTATTGAGTTATTTTACGACAGTAATGAATTAAGCGAAAAAGACACTGTCAGTGGATAGGAGTTAAATCAAGAGTAAATGAGAGAAACGAGTTATTATATGAAACATTATAATGGAATTGCTAATGTTCTTCTATAGAAATCCATCACAAATTATTTTTGCTATAGGAAATACAAGAAAAATGGATAAAAAAAACGATGTCATTTGACAGGAATTAATGTAATAGTTATTAAATACGATCATTTTAGTGATAATAATAGATACTTTTAATTCTACCCTTTCTTTTGTTTAATTGAATCCTATATCTTTTCATCAAAATGATTCGAATAATACGCTAGAAAGCACTACATCTCCATTTCATTAAGAGTGTAAAGGGAAAGAAACTGGGTTATTTTTAGGTGCAACACCGTAACATGCGAGCGTAAGTTGTGTACTGTATCGGGTGATTGATCCATGTTAAGAACTACCCATGTGTCACAAACGATATGAGTATATATCAAAATACAGGATCGACTGAAAACATGCGATGTTAAGCTCTTTGTAAAGCTATGTGATTAAACACACTGTTGATTACGCCTTT
This sequence comes from Acanthosepion esculentum, assembly GCA_964036315.1. NCBI lineage: Eukaryota > Metazoa > Mollusca > Cephalopoda > Sepiida > Sepiidae > Acanthosepion > Acanthosepion esculentum. The sequence goes on from OZ038504.1 coordinate 68,925,640, forward strand.
CATTGACCATTGTGGAAGGTAACCACAACTTGTTGGAGATTATCTCCCTTGTCTAAACCACTATAAATAGTATATTTTTTAGATTACGGTGGAGTAATGGATAGCGGCTCGGATTGAGGAATCGGAGAGCCGAGTTCGAATTCCAGTTGAATCCATTGCATTCACTTACGTGCTAATTTTTTTTTTTTTTTTAAGCTTATCACCCCAAGCAAGGCTGGAGGCCACTAGCACGCAAGGGGTTACAGAAGGTTTCGAGGAAGAGCAGATAGGAGTGGTAAAGAAGAGGATGTGGAGAAAGATAGTGGATCGATCAAGGCAAGGGGGTTACAGAAGATTTGGAGCGAGAGCAGATAGGAATGAAAGGGGAAAGGATGTGGAGAAGGGAAGTGGATAGATCAAGGCAACTTGAGATGTCGATTGACGTTACACTTAAATACTTGGAGATTGTATTTGTCAGGGAAACAGGAATAAGGAAGGGAGTTCCACAGGCGAGATGTGCGAGACATGAAGCGATTGGAGTAGAAGAGACGTCTACATCTAACAGTTTCAACGGTGAAGGGATGGGAACGGGATGCCAGCCTCGTAGGACGTTTAAATTCATGAGGCCTAGGAACCAGCGAAGGCAGCTTCTCGGAGCAATTACCGTGAAAGTATTTGTAAAAAAGACAGAGCGAGGCAACGTCGCGTCTGTGAGAGAGCGACTGCAGACGAGATGACAGATCAGGGCCAATCACATTGCATATCCGTCTCTGGATCTTATCAAGAACCCTGAGGCAAACAGCAGGGGCTCCAGACCCTTTGGAAAGATATGAATCCTCTTCTTCTACCCCTTCCAGCTATGGGTAAATAGCAGGACAGACCGTTTATGTTTTGTAGCCTTGGATGGCAACTGGTCTACCACAAAAAGAAATGGTAACCTACTGCGGGAAAAAATCCGTCTGGTGAACTGATATATCTGTGACAATTAAGGATTTGGCAGGGGCGTATTTACTAACACAGTTTTGTTTTTGTTTTTGTTTTTTGTAAATATTTTTTACACATTGTTGATAAATATTGTTATTTTTATTATTTCCCCCTCGCCACAGACAAAAACTGTACCCACGAGAACTAATTAGGACTTCATAGAGAAATTGTGTTATTTTAATGACTACTAAAGAATGGTATGCAAGAATGTGGTTTTATGGTCAATGGAACATTATTGTACAATTTGGTTAGTGGTTGAGACCAGTTAAATTAAATGTAGGACAGATGAAGACCAGCCCCCACTCTTCCCCCAATTTCGGCCTTGTGCGATATTTGATGTAATTCTGATCAATAAATATCCTAAGTTAAATAAAGCTTCCTAAGATACACCGCTCTCCTAATTACAGGTATACCTTGACAGCATTATCAATCCGGTGTTCTTTTCTCAATTAAACATAGTTTTAAAAATAAATGAATGAACGAACACATCCTAGCCTGGGTTGGCAACAAATCGCGGAAAAAGACAATTTGTATGTTCAAAACGGTGAAGGCGGCTGCCAAAAACTACTCCACTATCTTTCCAAAGCATAATCGAAGCAATGCATAATTTGGATATTAAAATAAAGACAACTTCTGGCAAATCAAAAATCGCTTCGTCCTGCAGAGATATAAGCACTTTAGAAGGATTCAGTACACATAGTTTTTAAAACGACAGTACATCGAGTCAATTGCATCATCCACCGCAAGGAAAGTTGGTTCCCTGTGCCGAGCCAGGAAATTCTTCTCCCCGGAATCGATCCTCCAAGTCTATAAGTCTACCATTCGACCTTGCATGGAGTATTGCTGCCATTTATGGTCTGGGGCCCCTGCGTGTTGCCTCAGGGTTCTTGATAAGATCCAGAGACGGATATGCAATGTGATTGGCCCTGATCTGTCATCTCGTCTGCAGTCGCTCTCTCACAGACGCGATGTTGCATCGCTCTACCTTTTTTACAAGTACTTCCACGGTAATTGCTCCGAGGAGTTACTTTCGCTTGTCCCTAAGCCTCGTGAATTTAAGCGTCCTACGAGGCTGGCATCCCGTTCCCACCCCTTCACCGTTGAAACTGTTAGATGTAGACGTCTTTTCTACTCCAATAGCTTCATGTCTCGCACATCTCGCCTATGGAACTCCCTTCCCTATTCCTGTTTCCCTGACAAATACAATCTCCAACGGTTTAAGTGTAGCGTCAATCGTCATCTCCAGTTGCCTTGATCTATCCACTTCCCTTCTCCACTTCCTGACATCTTTCATTCCTATCTGCTCTCGCTCTATATCTTCCGTAACCCCCCTGCCTTGATCGACCCTCCGTCCTTCTCTTTCTTCACATCCTCTCCTTTATCACTCCTATCTGCTCTTCCTCCATCCCTTCTGTAACCCCATGCGTGATAGTGGCCACCGCCCTTGCTTGGGGTGATACGCTTAAAAAAAAAAAACTTTGAAATTTTGCACAAACCTATATGTCTTTTGGGGGTGGGGCATGCGTGTGTGCGCCTTCGCACACGTGATTTCTAAAATTTCACTCTTTTATACACACTTACATAAAATCTTTCTGCTATAAATATTTTTCTTGCCTTTTACTTTCTCACAACCTTCCATTTTATCCTATATCTTCTTTCTTTTATCCTTTTCTTTCTTTCTTTCTTTCTTCCTTTATTTTTCCTTTCTTTCTTTCTTCCTTTTTCCTTTCTTTCTTTCTTTCTTTCTTTCTGGCTTTCTTTCTTTCTTGTTGCTCACCAATGTTTCATACCATTTCTTTTTCTTTTTCGCTACTTCTTTTTCACATTAAATTTTTCCTCGCCTTTTATTTCCTTCCTTTCTTTTTTCTTTCTTTAATTCTCAACAATGTTTGCTATCATTTCTTTTTCTTTTCTTTCTCACATTAAATTTTCCTCGGATTTTCCTTTCTTCCTTTCTTTTTTCTTTCTTTTTCTTTCTTTCTTGTTGCTCACCAATGCTTTATACCATTTCTTTTTCGCTATTTCTTTCTTACATTAAATTTTTCCTCGTCTTCTTTCTTTCTTTCTTTCTTATTAAAGCGTCCTGTCATTTCTTTTTTCTTTTTCTCTTCTTTCTAACATCAAATCTTAGCTCGTCTTTTTCTTTCTTTCTTTCTTTCTTTCTTTATTTATTTATTTATTTATTGTTCACCAATGGTCCCTGCCATTCCTTTTTTCTTTTACACATTAAATTTGTCCTCTTCTTTGTCTTTCTTTCTTTCTTTCTTTCTTTTTCTTTCTTTCTTGTTGCTCACCAATGCTTTATACCATTTCTTTTTCGCTACTTCTTTCTTACATTAAATTTTGCCTCGTCTTCTTTCTTTCTTTCTTATTAAAGCGTCCTGTCATTTCTTTTTTCTTTTTCTCTTCTTTCTAACATCAAATCTTAGCTCGTCTTTTTCTTTCTTTCTTTCTTTATTTATTTATTTATTGTTCACCAATGGTCCCTGCCATCCCTTTTTTCTTTTACACATTAAATTTGTCCTCTTCTTTGTCTGCCTTTCTTTCTTTCTTTCCCTTTTTATCACAAGAATTGATACCTATTGTTACTTATTTTAATTCCTTCCCTTTTTGTTTTTCTCAATCTCTCTTGTACTTCTCTTGTCACTGCCACTTGTGCTTTCGTCTCCTTCTCTCGACTTTCTCACTTGACCTAACACATATATTGGTCAATTTGAAAAAGAAAAAAAGGAAAGAAAAAGAGGTGGAAGCTCTCTCAGCATTAACAAAACAGCGGAAATACAAGGACACATTCACTGGGCATCATTTTTGGTGCCCTGGAACCAACAAAGTCACTTCCTGTCACAAAACGGAAAATTTAATCTTGACTCTTGTATCTTTGTCATACGACCTCGCCAAAAACAAATCCTTCGAAACTGTAATACGAAACGTAATGAACTACATTAAATGTTGCTGGTTGTATTGAATGTCAGTCAACAGAAACTTTTTTTTTATTATAATTATAATCAGTAATGCCGAATTAAGCAGTGGATATTCTGGACTTCATCCCCAGGGATCTCCACTACATGAATGGCCACCACAGGTTAGATGAAAAATTATATCAAATCATACGGATTCAAAATTATCTATTCCAAAAGGATTTGGTTACTGCATATATAAGGTATACTCTACTTAGCAAGAACTCCAAACAGTTAAACTACTATGTAGAAGATAACACACGAAATTCACCATCCAAAACAACATCCTTGATAATGGCTAAAGAACTAGCCGAAAGCGCTCGGAATAATAACACTATGTTCTCTATATTCAGTTCTTCCGAAAAGTGTGTTTGGGTAGTCTGACTGTTCAGTTCTATGAACTGACCCTCATACGTTGAAAACGACGGGAAAGTCCAATATATATATTGGACTCTCCAATATAAATAATTATTTTCAAATCACATAGTCGTAGACATCTCATCACTACGAGGGAAGCATTATGATTAAATACCGTTCCCCTGCTATCAATCTTTCATTGTTTAGTAGTGAAGATGGCGTGTTAAAGGTTTTCTAAAAATAGAAGTGATGCCCAAGTCAGCCAGTCGCGCAAAATACGTGACCGGCGACAGAGGCATATACCCCTTCGCAGATCTCCACACAGCTAAATTGCTATGTAGAAGACATCACATGATTGAAATTCACCATCCAATTAAATAAATTAAAAACTGTTCCCCCCAAAATAATAGTTAGAACAAACCACAACAATCAACCCCAAAATTGAACAAATAGCTTTAATTATCTTCCCAAACAAAAACAAAACTATTAAATAAGCTATATAAACAAATTTTTATTACGATAATAAAAACACCGATCAAATTAAAAATAAAAAATAAATAAATATATAAGATAAAAAATAAAAATAAATAAAAACAAGCAAAATAATTTGACCCAAATAAATAAATAAACAAATAAACTACTTCCGGTAAAATAACCGCCAAAATAGACTACCCACAATAAGCTATATAAACAAATTTTTACTACGTTAATAAAAACACCGATCAAAATAAAAAAATAAATAAATGTATAAGATAAAAAATAAAAATAAAAATACATAAAAACAAGCAAAATAATATGACACAAATAAATAAATAAACAAATAAACGACTTCCGATAAAATAACCGCCAAAATAAACTGCCAACAATGCACCACTGACCCGTATATATAAATAGCCGAGAAAAATAACAGCACTCGTGGCCTGACGATTGCATCTAGCATGAAACAGACTGTCGCCTCTAAGTGTTGACTTCTATGTTCACTTTTATATATATATATATATATATATATATATATATATATATATATAGTCGAACTAAATGAGCCAGACAAACCTACCAAGGTTTCACTTAGGCAGATCGTCAGGGCCAGCTGACCCTGACGATCTGCCTAAGTGAAACCTTGGTAGGTTTGTCTGGCTCATTAAGTTCGACTAGGTCTGCTCTACGTTTGTATCGAGCTCTTTAGTTAGTTGTTTACTCGTATCGGGGTTTTTTCTTTGGGCCTTGAACTGTATCTGTGCGATTATTTTCGACAGATTTTCATGTTCCTGGCTCTTTCTTTTTTAAAACCTTTTTTTCCCTTCGAGATTTATTTGGCTATTGTTAAATCAAGAATTCGAAGGTTTTTCGACACGAGTATAGTTACCTATATATATATATATATATATATATATATATATATATATATATATATATATATATATATATATATATATATATATATATATATATATATATATATGATAGAAATTGTTAGGAGGATTTGATAATTATAATTAATTAATTCATTGAGTCTGAAAGAAACCTCAACAGAATGCAGAAAGCACTGAACGGTATGACGTTTGCTTGATAACCTAACTGTCAGGGTTTCAATTCTCGGTATGGGATGCGCACTGCTGATGAGTCACAAATATAGGACGAAACGGCCGTCCAGTGCTTTCTGCATTCTGTTGAGGTTTCTTTCAGACTCAATGAATTACTTAATTATATATATATATGCTATGTTATGTTATGATCTTATATATGTTATGATCATGTTTATACATATATATATATATATATATATATATATATATATATATATATATATATATATATATATATATATCTTGAAGCAATAAATTCAGATATATTAAAAGGACATTCAAAAAAAAAGAGGCCTAACAAAACATATATATTACCGTAAATTTTTTGTCGGTTCTCTATCATTAGAGCAAAAATCGAGGACAAAAACATGTTCACGTGACTAAAAAATATACGACCTCAGATTAATTTTATATGTAACCATGTTTGCATATAACATTAGTCTGGTGTTCTCTATTAAAAAGTAAAAAGTAAGCATTGCTTTTACAAAATCCGGTTAATTAATGCTTAGATTTACTAAATGACTTCGAAATACACCTTGAGGACAAATATTTTTTTTTAAGAAATGTTTAAATTTGTAGTTTTCGTCCATAATGCCGGAGCGATGAGTCGGTGACTGAACAATGTTTTGAAAATGCCTAAAAAAATTAACTACTTACAGAATTTAAATTTTCTTTTAATCCGGATTAGCTTTAGGCTATTATCTTTTAAGTAAAACCAAAATTTAACTTCAAATACATTTAAAATGCGTTTTTCGAGGTTTTTTTTTAGGAAGTCCGTGATGATACCTAACAAAAACGCATGAATTGGTCGGAAATAAATGCAATGTTCTTCACACACATACATACATACACACACACACACACACACACATACATATATATGTGTGTATGTGTGTGCGCGCGTGTGTGCGTGTGCGCGTATGTGTGTGTGTGTGTGTGTGCGTGTGTGTGTGTGTGTGGTGCAGTTTAATTTATATTACAATGAATCATTCATACAAAAAGTAAATTAGTAAAGCTAATGATATAAAATGGCGAATTCACTTCGCTAACTAAATTTTTTAAAATGCATTGACCCACTTACCACTCGATGAATGTTATGATCCTTGTTTTGTTTTTTTTTTAATTATAAACTGTATTAGGTCTTCTTTAAATATGCAAGTACTTTTAACGGGTTCTGCAGTCATCATCAGGCGTGAAAACTATTTTCTTTTAATACAGTTTATATTTTAAAAAACAAGTATCATAATATTCATCGAGTGGTTATTTTAAAAATTTGTTAGCGAAGTGAATTCGCCATTTTATCTCATTAGCTTTACTAATTTACTTTTTGTATGAATGATTCATATATATATATATATATATATATATATATATATATATATATATATATTTCGCGGACACTCTGTGATAGATTTATCTGACCATTTTCTTAAATCATTGAAAGGAAGAACAAGAAGAACAAGGTCTATACTAACGCCCGGTGTCACAAAAAATAACCCATAAGGTGTGTCAGTTAAAACATTTTTTAACAGACAGCAAAGATTGTAAAACAAACATTTATTACTTTATAAATTCATTTATTTTATCATGGTATAAGAAATTATGTAAAATTCCCTTTTATGACAAAAGATTTGTTTTATTGTGATAATAACCAAAATAATCTAATCTAATAATATAATCTAATAAAAAGAATAATTTCATAATCAAATAATAAAAAATATTATAATATAAAAATAGTCTAATAATATAAAATAATCTAATCTAATAATATAATCTAATAACATTAATAATTTAATAATCTAATAATATAAAGTAATATAATCTAATAATAATAATAATCTAATAATCTAATAATATAAAATAACATAATCTAATAATATAATGTAATAATAATCTAATAATCTAAAAATATAAAATAATATAATATAATAATATAATCTAATAATTATAATCTAATAATATAAAATAATATAATATAATAATAATCTAATAATCAAATAATATAAAATAATATAATCTAATAATAATTTAATAATCTAATAATATAAAATAATATAATCTAATAAAAATAATAATTTAATAATATAATAATATAAAATAATAATATAATAATAATAATAATAATAATAATCTAATAATATAAAATAATATAATCTAATAAAAATAATAATTTAATAATCTAATAATATAAAATAATATAATCTAATAATAATGACATATAAAGATGCTAGAAAAATTGATCGTCTCTTTATACTACTCCAGATTAGTCCAAATATGGTGTATTGCTGGAACTGCGTAATCTTCACTTTCCAGCCTTGATAGAAACCAAAATCGTTTACACACTATAGCCTTTTTCTACACAGACGAATCGTTTCAAATCTATCGCCACTCTACCGCTAATTCCATGGCAAATGTTCAGATTTGTTCGACATTTTAGTTCCATCAGTTCACAGCCTGGACTTGCCATGCTACATCCAAGGTATCGAATCACCCCGCCTCCATAACTTGTTTTTTTTTTCGAGCTATGATTTATATAAGCGTTTCTAACTGTTGTGCATCGTATCTTGACTCTTGCAATCGAGTTCAAGCCTTCAGTATTAGCTTCCTACGCTTCATAATGACAGAGTGTATTAGACTCAACTCAATGTTTGCGCTTTTTTAAAACTCGCTTTATACACCATTAGGAGGTTAATACATATGTATGCGTGTGTGTGTGTGTGTGTGTGTGTGTGTGTGTGTGTGTGTGTATGAAAATATATGTGTGTGTGTGTGTGTGTGTGTGTGTGTGTGTGTGTGTGTTAAAATGTGTGTGTGTATGTGTGTTAAAATGTGTGTGAAAATATGTCTGCATCTTTGGAAAGTCATCTGCGTATTTATGAACACTGCAAACAAATAAATCCCGTCCGTCTTTATTCAAAAGGCATTAATGCATCGGACGCGCGTACACACACAAACACACACACGCACGCACACACACACGCACGCACGCACACACTCATACACGGGCGTGTGTGAGTTTTAGTCTGTGAAAGGCATACGGCTTTGTTAGGGTGAATGAATAAACCTGTAACCTGCAGTAAAGACAGAGAAACAAATGCACTGTGATAGAGATACGAGCAGAAAGACGGAAATAAAATTATACATACATCCATATATATATATATATGTGTGTGTGTGTGTGTGTGTGTGTGTGTGTGTGTGTGTGTGTGTGTGTGTAAGTAAGTGTGCGTGCGTATGTGTCCATCCGAGAATTATAACAGGTCCTTTTTGTGGACAATATGTATATCTTAACGGTCAATTCCTGCTGGTAATAACTGTAAGAGTCTACTTGAGATATTAAGAGCCTGGAAAGGTTACAGAGAGACGTAAAGAACAGAAACTGTAGAAGCCAGCCATGCAAATTGTTTTACCATATTTGGTCATGTATGGCGGCAAATTTTTATCTTTTTCATTTAAATCTTGTATTTCGATGGTACATCTATCTATCTATCTATCTATCTATCTATCTCTCTCTCTCTCTCTCTATATATATATATATATATATATATATATACATATATAGATAATATTAATGGTAAATATACACATACATATGCAATCATATATCTAAAATATATAAATACATATACATACATACATAAACATACATATATATATGTATGAAAAATAATTCCAATAGGATAGAATCCAGGTAGAACTCAATGTCCAGGACAGAGTAAGGATATAATAAAAAGGCTTAAACACTAATATTCCATGGTCATAATTTATTCCATTGGAATAAATTATTTACGATTCCAATGGAATAAATTATGACCATGGAATATTAGTGTTTAAGCCTTTTTATTATATATATATATATATATATATATATATATATATATATATATATATATATATATATATATAAGAATTTTCGTTTAACGCGTTTCGTCCCTTACAACTTCATCGGAGTAAAGAGAGGTTTACGTTGTTGTAACTACACATGCGCACTAAGATGAGGGAACGCTGACATTTTAAATTTTTAAATTTAATTTACATTTAATTTTTGTTAGTATGACTGTGGTTATATAGTCTATCCAAATTTCATTTAGTTACTTTTCATTTTTGCTTATATGTTTATCAAATTGTTATTATTATTTCTCATATATATAAATATATATATATATATATATATATATATATATATATATATATATATATATATATATACACACACACACACACACACAAACACACACACACATATATATATAGAGAGAGAGGGGGGAGAAAGACAAAATGACAGAGACAGAGAGAGACAGTGACAAATACAGAGACGGTGGCAGGAGAGGCATAGATAGATAGATAGATAGATAGATAGATAGATAGATAGATAGATAGATAGATAGATAGATAGATAGATATGAACAGAGTGTGATAGATAATGTCGCTTAAAAAAGGTATGTTTCATTTTAAAAAAGACTGAGGATGTACTTTTTTATTGATTTTCTTGAATGCGAACAAGAGATTTCTTTTTAGGACGTAGCGAGTGTATAATTTGTCTAAATGTTTTTTGTTCCGCGCGTCATTCGGCTAATCTAATAGACATTTTGAGGGATTTGGGGAATTTTAAAATATGTCCATCACCCAGCAACTAACGTTCCATTTGCAATAGCACAATGAAATGCTTCCAAATGCTCGAAAGCTATTAGCCGAAAGCGTTCAAAACGAACGGCCATTTGAATGATGTCTTCACACACTAAGTCCCCACCAAAACAAAAATCTCTTGATTGCACAAAGGAGAAACACAATAAAAAAAAACACATTTGAAGTTCCTTGTCAGTCATATTGACGAAACATGTATTAAAGATGACTTCCAAAATACACAACCACACACACACGCATGTACACACACACACACACATATATATATATATATATATATATATATATATATATATATATAAGTAACTATACTCGTCTCGAACAACCTTCGGTTTCTTGATTTGCCAATAATGAAAACAATATCGAAGGAAAAAAAGGTTTTAAAAATAAGAAGGAGCCAAGAACATGAACGTCTGTCGAAAGTAATCGTACAGCTTACAGGTTCAAAACCCAATGGAAAAAACCCTGACACGAGTAAACAACTAACTAAAAAAGTGCTCAATACAAGAGTAGAGCAGACCTAGTCAATATATATATATATATATATATATATATATATATATATATATATATATATATAATTTAAATGTCCCTTGGGAGGTTGTATCTCCAACAGAAGAAATAATATATATGTTTGCCATACCACTACTACGTTGTCTCGAAGGTTGAGTTTTCATTTGAATGGTGCATCTAACATCTCCCAATATTTACAACAGAATGCCTTTCCATATTCGAAATTTATGAAAATTTTTGTTGAAAATAAATCTATACGTTTTCATGAAAATAATAAACATAAGCTACAAATTCTTAAAGATGTATATATTAAAAAATTGAAACCAACCTTTAATGAAATTAATTATGAATACTGCACAAATGTTTTAAAATGCTTATAGTAAATAGTTTAATATATCTAGGTTTTAGCTAATAGTTTTAAATACTTTTTCTTTTTTTAAATATTTATATATTACAATAACATAGTTACCTCCCTTGACCTTTGCACATGTTAAAATTGATAATGATAAAATTTTAAAATAAAAAAAAAACAATTAAAATTGTACGGTACATTGCACTGGTAAAAAAAAATGAGTGCTGAGACATTAATTTATAAGTTCCAGAAATTCGTACACAGATGTCCTCAGGGATACATGACCCAGTGAAAAAAAGCTTCCTAGCAGCTATAAACGACCTATTAAAAGGAAAGTTACCATAAAGGCGTTGGTTAGATCCAGTGACTAGACCCAAAGAGTTGTGAATTCAATACCAGGCTAAAGCAGTGGTGATCCAAAACTTGGAGAGTTGAATTAAAGGGAAATAACTGAGACATCTGGGAGAGCCATGGCACGTGGAACTAGAACAATCTACCCCCTGTGGACGAAATAAAGGGTTCGGTTCGAAATTCCAATCACCTGAAGAAGGTCGGAGCGTATAACGGCCGAAACGTTGTGAATATCGCAATGAAGATTAGGATAACAATCCCAATAATGTAAATAATGTAAGCCCTCTTTCCAAATAATCATCAGTTACCTCTTCTTCTTCTTCTTCTTCTTCTTCTTCTTCTTCTTCTTCTTCTTGTCCCCTCAGGTCGTAGGTGATCATGACTCTCCAGAGCGTCCTGCCCCTTGCAGCTCTTAATAAATTTTGTCTTTCTCTTATTTCTCCTAAACTCTGTTCGGCCATCCATTTACTCAATCTCACAAAGTATGTTATGCGTTGTTTTCCTCTGTCCCTCTTGCCTTCTATCTGTCCCGTGAGTATCAGATTTTCCAAGCCCCCCTTCCTCATTATATGCCCCAGAAATCTCAACTAATAAGTGGATGTTTTGCATCGCGTCTTCTACAGTAAAACATTGGGCCTGTTGGAGTCAATTGCGTACATTATTATCACGAGATCCGACCCCACCGCCCAACATCCAAATGGTTGTTGAAAGATTTTCGACCACAAAGCCAAATCAGATACTGTATTTTCTTCTTGTTGCTATTTTCGTTTTTGCTTCTTGTTTTGTTTTGTTTGTTTTTTCATAAACTGATGTGTGACTTGTTATTCTTCTTTTTCTATGTGCCGTGTCCCTTCAGGACGTTAGCGATCATGGCTCTCTACTTCATAACCCCTAGTAAAATTCGTCTTTTTGTTATCTCTCCTGAACCCTGTTCTACCATTCATTTACACAAGTTTGTTAGATGGCTTATACGCTATTTGCCTCTTGCTCTCAATATGTTTTATGAGTGTCAGATTTTCCAAGCTTTCTTTCCTCATTATGTGCCCTAGAAATTTCAACTGTCTTCTGCTGTTAATTATACATGTCTATTTTGTTTACATTTTCGCTAAAACTTCGTCGTTGCTCACATGTTTAGTCAATGGCATTCTCAGTATCCGTCTGTAGAACGACATTTCTGTTACTTCAAGTCCCTTCTTCATCTATGAGGAGATTGTCCAGCATTCACTGCAATATATCAGGACTGATATTACGTAACACTTCAGTACTCTTTTTTTTTTCTAATGAAATTTTTCTGTTTTTTAGTATTTTGCTTAGCTTTTGCAAGGCTCCTTTGGCTATCCCAATGTGTGTTCGGATTTCAGTGTCGCACTTTCCGTCTGCTGTTAAAATACTTCCCAGATACTTAAATTCTTGTGTTTTCCCGATTTTGGCAACTCCAATTTGTAACTTGCATGTTAGGCTGTCCCTTTTTCTGACAACCATGCATTCTGCCTTCTTGCAATTAATGTTTAGTCCTTTCTTGCCGCTTTCCTTCATTGCCTTCGGCAGGAATAAGTAAGAATGATCTTTTCACAAGAAATATTCAGTTTTCTAAAATGACAAAGACAATGCAAGTGAGACAAGAAAGAGAGTAATCGTGTCATGTTTCTCAAAAAATTCCAACAAAAATAATTCTCTGTCGCCATGAGTATGGTTTCGTCGTTGTGTCCAGGACTTAAATTGCAAGCGTGCGATAAGCTGAGATAGTATTTCACAGCATACACCTTTGCTTTGGTCTTCACCGGAGCCCATGTTGCAAATCGGTGTCAATTATAATTAATTGAAGACTTGCAACAAAAGCCAACCCACGTGCCACTTCTACGCGCACTCACAGAGACATTTACACAAAGACCGAGTAGTAGTAATAGTTGTAGTAGTAGTAGTTGTAATAGTTGTAAATTTATTAGTAGTAGTAGTAATAATTGTAGTAGTATTAGTAATAGTTGTATTAGTAGTAGTGATAGCAGTAGTAAGAATTGTAGTAGTAGTGGCAGTAATAGTAGCAGTAGTATTAATAGTTGTAGTAGTAGTAGTAGCAGTGTTAAGAGTTGTAAAATTAGTAGTAGTAATAGTATTAGTAATAATTGTAGTACTAGTAGTAATAGTTGTAATAATAGTAGTGATAGTAGTAGTAATAGTTGTAGTAGAAGTAGTTGTAGTAGTAGTATACTGAAGTACTGGTATCATACTGGCGGATAAAGTAGGAACAGCGAACCGAGTTCAAATTCTGGACGAACGGGTTTCGTTCACTTCGTGTTAATGCCCTTGGGAAATGTATTAATTCATCTTCCAGAGTCTACGTGTTAAATGGCAAAGTAAAATGGGCTTTTATATGACAGTGGATGCTGAACACCCCTCCACACACACACACACGTATAGGGAAAAAACTTTAGGCAGCAGAAATGTGATTCTACAGAAGGATACTGAGAATTTCATGGATGGAGCCAGCAATTAGCAAAGAAATCATAAAGAAAATGACAATCAGTCTCGAAGAAGGACAACTCTGAATTCAAAATCGATTACGCATGGGGCTGGCAACTCCACTCTGTAAAAACCTATTTGCTACAGAATCCACAGCAGCGACACCTAGTGTTGTGAGTCTAATAGCAACTAAAGAAGAGGAGGAGTTTGATAGTGGTATAGAGTAAGAAGAGGATGAGAAGATATCTGTGATATCATAGGTAAGATTAATTAATATATAACTTATTAAGAGAAAACTGGATGCAACAGGAATATAGTTCTACAGAAGGATATTGAGTATTTCATAGACGGAGCGAGTAAGCAACAGGGAAGTCTTAACGAAAATGGCAACAGAAAGAACATTTATACTCACAATCAGGAAAAACAGAGCTGAAATTCCTTAGACATAATGTGGAAGGAGGTCTTGGAAAACCTAACCCCCACAAGACATATTGAGAGCAAGAGAGATACAGAAAAGCTGCGAGTCACTTATCTGACGTGCTTGTGTGAATAAATGGTGGAACGAAGGCGGGAGACTTGACAAAGGGAAAAAACTGCTACGGTCACACAAGATAGGAAGTTGTGGTGAGCCATGATTGCCCATATCCTACATATAAGAACAAGAATGGTCTCTCTTGACTTGGTTAGTCTACGAGAAGAAAATGTCTTAATTTCTACAGGATGAGTGTACGCGTGTCGTGAGGGCCCGAAAAGGACATTCTTTGGGTCTTGTCCTCCACCAGATGCCCTGGACAGCACTTTAACGCTGGATACTGGAAGCGATGTCAAGAGGGTGGATCTGGAACTCCTTACTCACTCAAAAAAAATCCACTCACGTATAAGCTATTCTTTCTTGAAAGGAGCTATCATCCCTCGGGCTAGATAGCGATTTCTTTCACAGTCGAGTTCAAAGAGCTTGCAAATGCGCACTACAGTCAATTGAAAATCTTTTTTATTGCTGTATAGTATAAGTCTCCCTAAGGAGTATTGCTGTATAGTATAAGTCTCCCTAAGGAGTATTACTGTATAGTATAAGTCTCCCTAAGGAGTATTGCCGTATAGTATAAGTCTTCCTAAGGAGTATTGCTGTATAGTATAAGTCTCCCTAAGGAGTATTACTGTATAGTATAAGTCTCGCTAAGGAGTATTGCTGTATAGTATAAGTATCCCTAAGGAGTATTACTGTATAGTATAAGACTCCCTAAGGAGTATTGCTGTATAGTATAAGTCTCCCTAAGGAGTATTACTGTATAGTATAAGTCTCCCTAAGGAGTATTGCTGTCATATCTGGGCTGAAGCTTCCCACTCCTCGCTTACTTGTTATTATAGAGCTCAAAAACGTCTGCGCGGCCTCGTGCGGGGTGAATTATTTTCCACCCTACAACCCCTTTCCCCAGAGACGAAACGTTGCAAGCCTCTCGTTAGTCCATCGCTATTTGCATGGCAAGTGCTCTGATGAGCTACATTCCTTGGTTCCACCAGCTCTTTGCAGCTGGGACCCGCTGTACCACGTTCACATGGATGAATTACCCTCATTCCCTTCGTATTCCATTAACAATGAAGTAAGTTCCACTCGGACAGCTTCTTCCCAAGAAGTGCTGTTTTGTGAAACAAAGAAAAACATCCAGTAGGATGCTTCTCGTTCACTACAATCTTAACCTCTTCAAATCTCGGGTTAACCGTTGTCTTTCGTACACTTCATGAACTGCGCTTCTTGCCTTCTCTTACGCCCATACAACACTACACAGTAACTTCTACAATGAGTGGCTCTTGGGCCTTGTATTGAGGGAACATAGGTATATAAAAATGGATACACACCTAGTATCCAAAGGTGGGAATTTTGAATTCAGTGGTGTCCTTCAATTAGACAGGTTACCAATCACTATTAGAGGACCCAGTCTGTCTTGCTGATTAATTCATAGCTTGGGGGAGAAAAGAAGGATTCATACTCTTCCCAAAAGTATTTGTGCGAACGTGAAAAGAACTTGGCTGGAATTCGAACTTTGGCCGCCATTTTTAACTTTCCGGGCTGTTAATCCGTAGCACTACCCAAACTAGCCTAATGATGATGATAAGTAGTAGTAGTAGTAGTAGTAGTAGTAGTAGTAGTAGTAGTAGTAGTAGTAGTAGAAAGAAAGAAAGAACGAAAGAAAGAAAAAAGATATTAAATAATCAGGTTAAAACGACGAAAGAAAAAGGCAAAGAAAAAGCTATGAGGAAAAGAAATGGAAGAATAAACGGAGATATCTCGCTATATTACTTTGACTTCTCTTCAGTGAAGGCATTAAAGGTGAAGAAAAAATAAATTTGTTTAGATTAATGTAATGGAGCCTTTTTATTCAGATTAATTTAACATATCTAATTGTCTCCCAATCGACACACAATGCTGATTATGCTGGCCTCTTGTTTGTTGGCTTTAATTATGGAATGCCCGTGAATCTCCCGCATTGAAAAAAAAATAGAAAAAGAAGCGATCACTCGTAATTTCGTTGACACTTTAATTTCAGGTCAGAAACTTTGGTGTAATTGGAATAATTTATTTGCTTTGGTTTCATCACATCACCAGATACTTTTTAATTTAACCGTGAAACAAAGAACCTAACACAAAAATTAACAGGGGGTCTAATAAATATATATATATATATATATATATATATATATATATATAAACTGAAAAGTAACCTCTCAGCTGCGAATATGGACCATGCTACGTTTGAGGACATAGCAATTGATTGCAATGAGTGGAGGACTACTTGCTACAATGGCATCAAGAACAATGCAGCATCAAACATCACCAAGCTTCGTCACACTAGGGAAAGGACTAAAATATATGCTGCTGTACCGGCCACACACTCCAACAATCCACACTCTTGCACAATCTGTAGACTTCTTTGCAAATCACTAGCAGGACTGAAATGTCACTTGCGACTTACACACAGGGTTGAATAAGCACAGTTGTCGGAACCTCATACGTTGAAACCGACGGAAGAGTCCACCATATATATATATATATATATATATATATATATATATATATATATATATATATACTACAGTTCAAAAATTTGAAGCCATTCCCAGAATTAGCATGGTATGAACCTTACAGAAGAGTGAAACCTTTCCATCCAAAAAATGTAAAAGAGTTCTTAGAGTCAGTGAAAAAAGAATAGAATCAATTATAAAACTTATTCTTAGAGAAACTTTTGCAACGAATGCCAAAAATTTGTCCTGCAGCAATCAATGCTAAAGGAGGATATTTTGACGAGAGAAAAAGTTAATCATAAAATGCTTTTTTTTTCTTTTTGGCATATTAAAATTCTTAATAAAAATCATGTCACACTTATTTTTAACCATGTATAATAATTTTCTATTATTTAAGGTACAAAACAGCTACTTTTGCGGCCAATTTAAAAAGTTACCATCTGTAAACTGTCGTCTAAATTAATCAAAAAATGAAAATAACACTGATATCTGATTTTAACAGATGTATTTACCAAAATTACACAAAATATTTAGAATTACTAAAGAGCAAATTTATTCAATAAAATCGCCATTGGTTTCACCCACGAACTCCAGACGACTTTGGAATCTCCTGCAACTCTTACGGATGGTCTCGATTAAGTTGGTGAATGATGCCATAATCCTTGCCTTCACTTCATCTTTGGTGTTCAAGGAGTTTTGCTGGTCTCTCGCTCACACATAATAACCAAGGGTGTTACAGTCTGGGGAGTTAGGTGGCCAGATGTAAGGGGTGATGTTGTCGCAGAAATTGTCCGACAGTCATGATTGTGTTTTCCAGCTTGTTTGGCATGGTGCAGAATCCTCTTGCCAGACATAGGGTCTTCCAGCAGCCACCCTCTCGACCCAGAGCAGCTCTACGTCCTCAATGCACTTTTTGTAGGACTTGTTAAGTCTGATGCCCTCACCAGCAAATTCGGGAGTTTGTTTCTTATCAGAACGATCGGAGTGAGTTTTCCGAGGAGCTGTACTTTCATAATCACCATTACACTCATCCAACTCTTTTCGAATCCTCTTCACTGTCCTCAGATTTATACCCAAACACTGAAATGTCCATACTCAAGTGATGTGGTTTCTCTTATTTGGTACGGTTCTTTGTTTATGATATAAAACAGGCGGAAAATCGCTCGCTTGAGTCTGGATATTTAAAGAAATAAGGTCATTTGATTTATGGTCCCCACTTATCCTCAGAGATTCCAACACATTTTTGCTTCCATACAGTTTTGTCTTTCTTTCATTCTAAACTGAGAAAGCCAAAGAGAGCAGACGCTCTCGGCGAAACGCGTCGTTAATAAATTTTCCACTTTCTCTCACCAGTTTCGTTTTTATTTCGGATACTATTATACATCCCACAAGCACACATATCATATCTTATCGCTACAAACGTTATTTTTAGCGGGTGCGTGTTTGAGTTGCTATCATTTTTTTCAGTATCTGTCTATATCTCTGAGATGAGGTATTATGATTACTTGTATTATTTACATTATTCAGATTGTTATCCTCATCTTCATTGCCATATTCACAAAGTTTCGGCCGTTGTCCGCTCCGGCCTTCTTCATGTGATTAGAATTTCGGACCGAACTCTTTATTTTGCCCACCAGGGTAGATTGTTCTAGTTCCACGTGCCATGCCTCTTCCTGGTGTCTCAGTTATATCCCTTCAGCTCAACACTCCAAGTTTTGGTTCACCACTGCTGTGGCCTGGTATTGAACTCACGACTCTTTGGGTCTAGTCACTAGATCTAACCAACGTCTTTATCCACTGGGCCATGTGTCCTCGATAAAGTTAAAAGGAAATAACAGCGACATCCGGAAGAGGCATGGCACGTGAAACTAGAATAGTCTATCCCGGTGGGCGAAATATGGTTCGATTCGAAATTCCAGTCACCTGAAGAAGGTCGGAGCGTGCAACGGCCGAAACGTTGTGAATATGGCAATGGAGATGAGAACAACAGTCTGGATAATGTAAATAATGGAAGTAATCGTTTTTTCCATTTTCTTACACAGTGAAATTAATGACGGTCTAAATTGAGAAGTTCTACTAAATAAAAATTATGCCTCCGACATTTTTTTTAGTAAGACTTTCTCAATCTAGGCCGGTTGATATTAAAATCATACGGGTATGGGAAAATATAAAGCTGACCAAGACGAGATAAAAAGGGCCAAAACAAACTGGGGAGGTTGGTAATCTCAAGCTGGATCATAACCAAAGATGTGGCCGGGAACAGGCCGAGAACAACATTACTCACATTAACTAGGTACACAAAGCTAGTCTAACCTAACTACGGGAGGGCTCCACAGGAAGCCGCCCCAATGTGACATAGGTTGACCTAAAAAGAAAATCAAGGCTAGCCCCGTTCAAACGAACCAAGCTCGCCTCTTTCACCCACCTTTCGCTGAAGACTTTCGAATGTAACCGTTTTCTATCAGTTCTAATCTTCATTTTGAGCTGATGCTCAAAGAATCGGATCAGATCCTGATGAGAAAGACGCTTGCCTCGCAAGACTTCCTCCTATCGCCTAGTCCAAATCACCATTCGGGCCGTGGCCAGCAGCGTCAGAAACACCATTCGTTTCACCCGGGAATACGGTGGCGACACATTGTCACACGCGTATGCGCAATGAGCACAAGCTTTTCGGGAGCGACACGAGCCGTCATCTCGCCGACATGGTCACATAAGGGGCGGACTCAGGGACAATGGTAGGTGTGCGAAGCCGTTTCTTCTAAACCAAGGCCACACCGTTCACAGTCTAGCAAATCCGCCAAGCCCCATATGAAGGCCTTGTCATTGAGAGGCAGCCGATTCCGAGCCAATCGCCAGGTAAGCGAAAACTCAGGGTTACTGAGATAATCCGCCGCTGGCGCCCAAGACCAGTAAGAGCGAAACTCCTCCTCCGACAAGATGAGCCGCTCACGAAGGGAATCCTTCGCGACCACCTCCAATAAATGACGATAGATCTTCCTAGGCTGAGAAAGGTCAATGGACCGAGGAACAGCCAACAAAGGCAAACTACACTCGCGAAGAAAATCCGATTGATCCCGGGGTCTACGATGGCGCTCAACTCGCGAGATGGGGGGACTGATAGTAAGGCAAGGGAACGCGTCCCTAACAGTCCCCACCATAATCAAATCTCCTGTCAATGCGCGGCGTAGGAAAGCCAACCCCGAGGCGAGTTTGTGGCTCGCCAAGTGTCGCATTCCCAACCCCCGATGTCACGGACGTTGTGCAGAGACTCGTCTGTCGACCCGATTCCCGCGACTCCTCCATAAAATGGAGGTTAGCGAACGCTCGAGCGACTTCCTATGGTCGTCACAGAAAGGAAGTACGGATAATCGATAAAGAACAAGGGGGAAAACGTAAGTGGCACACGCCTCCGCCCTGCCCTTCACAGAAAACCTCCGTCGACGCCAAGTCTGACCGGCTCATACTTCAGACCAATTTTTCTCCAGCTGGAGGTCGGGTCCAAACCACACTCCAAGAATGCGGACAGGACCGTCTGTCCCACCGAAAGGCCCCGGAAGATCGATACCCTTCCAGGCACCTAACCGCAAGCCGGACGACATGTCACGGTTTATCTTAGCCCCTGTCACCTTTTCGTACCGATCAAGCGCCTTCAGTACCGTCTCAATGTCGCTGACGAACCGACCTAGACAGCGCAAAAGCGCCCGACAGCTTCCCGTTCACTTGTACCACAGCACTGGGGAAGCGATACAGGAGTCTAATCCAGCAGCAGAAGTCGGGTTCGAATCCGGCGGCCTGCAGGACAGCCGAAAGGTAGCGATGGTCAACCATATCAAATGCCTTGGACTGATCTAAATTGATCAGCGCGGCTTCATCGTCGTCTTTTACACCCTCTATGATTGTGCGGATCAGATGCAGGTTGCTCTGAATTGTTCGGCCCCCTCATAGAACAAGTCAGCTCAGGACCCTACAGAGACTCGGCAACTAACTGCAGGATCTTGGCCAAAATCTTTAACTCTGTGTTTAGCAGTGTTCTGGGCCTATAATCATCTAAATCTCGCCCAACACCCTTGCCTTTTTTCAACAGAGTGATCACACCTCTGGAAATCCGGTTGGTGATGGACCCCGACCCGAACCAGTTGTTGAACACCACAGTCAAAATCGGGACAAAGATGTGCGACAGCCTCAAGTACAATTCATAGGGTAAACCATCAAGACCGAGCGACTTGCCTCTCCTGACCTTCTTTACTGCCGCGTAGACTCCGTGATCTCTCCTTCGCAGCTAGCCGCTTCAGTCGGCGAAAGCCGAGGAAAGTCAGTCAAATATCTACGAAACTCCTCATCACGGAGACCAGGCTCCTTGGTAAACCGGCTCTCGAAATGCCGCCGAGACGCCTCGCACATGTCAGTGGCCTGAAGAGTATGTCACTCCGGACTCTTGACTTCACCAATGTAACGATCAGAACCTTGACGGATCTCTTCCTTGCGCAATTATAAGCCCATGTTCACAGCTTCGGAAGACATCTTGCTTAACCTATGTGTAATTACCTGGCCCATGTAGCGCTCGCTAGTCAAACGCTCCAGGGCCTCTCTAGCTAAGGCTATCTCTAGGGGATCCCACGACCACCGTCCTGGAAAAACTAGCCTTAAGCGTCTTCACCTTCTCAGCTCTATCTAGGGCGAGCCGTTTGCTGAAATCAGTGGTTAAGGACCTAATCCTATCCTTAAGTCTCTCCCACCACTTATTCCCCATAACCGCCCCACTAACTCCCGCTGCCCTAAGCTAGTTATCTGCTCCTGGAAGTCCCGCCTGTCCAGTAAAGACAGATTGAACTTCCAGTACCCAGCCATTCTAGGCCTAAGATCTAACGCCACCCGGGTACAAACAAGTTTGTGATCCGAATAGCCTCCCCAGTGAAACGTGGGACAATCTAATAAGTCTACGTCGGCTCCTCTAACTAACATTCTATCCAGGTAGCTAACTACCTGGGTAAAAGGCCAATTCTGAGCCCACGTCCACATTTTCCCACCGGGGTGATCAACCCGGTATCTATCAACGTGACCAAATTCGTTGATCAGATCAACCATGCTACGATCGACCCTCTTCCCACTAGCTCCTCATCCCCTGTCTAACTTGGGGTCCATGATGGCATTCCAGTCTCCCATTAACACTAGGTGCGTTGATTCCACCAGGAACGGCCGCAGCCGCCGAAAAAACGAGACCCGCTCCTCCCGGTCGTTGGGCGCATAAACCGCAACGACTCGAAACGAACCACTTTTCACGGCGATATCGGCCACGAGAAACCGACCCTCGGCATCGGTATGCACAAGGTCCACCTTCGCATCAAGAGTACATCTAACCAACAAAGAAACTCCTCTGGCCTGTCGGTTCCCATATGCTGAATAGACGACAAATTCGTTAGATAGCACACAAGCATCGACGTTGCAAACAAAGTGGGTCACTTGAATCGTGGCAACCTCCACGCCGAACGACAAGAGATCACGGAGCAGACGGACAGCCTTACCCCGATCCCTCAAGCCATTCGCATTCAAACTGGCTATAGACATCTTCTAGGTCTGCAAAAAAAGAAAAGTAAGCGCAAAAACCTACTCACATACGGGCCGGACATCTGCAGCTGAAAGGACCCCGACGGATTGTCCCAGGCTCCCTGTCCCCATCTCTGTCGTCATGCGACAATCTAGGACAATGCCCCCGATGTCCGTGGGATATGTTAGCTTTAGAGCCCTGTATAAAGCGGGATGGAGTATAAGGCTCCCCCCCCCCCCCCCGGGCGCAAAACTTTTGCAATTTTTTCAAATCAGGAGATCCCATTTCCACCATTCTAATGTCTGGGATGGCCTCCTTAGCCTCCCAAAGGTGATCCCATATAGTTAATCCCCTCCCCACGTCCCTAATCACTGTTAGGACACCTGAGGCTTTCGGGAAATTTTTGGGGTCTTCTATTGACATCCCACCGACCGAAGTCATTTTAAAGAGGGGCTTTAGAAAAGGTTTTTGTTGCGAGGACAGGCCCCGTTCCATAATCTTCCTGTCTACTTGACATGTCTTTTCCCCTCTAGGGAATGGCCTATTCCTTTTCCGGGAAGTGCTAGGAGGCGCGGAGTTGGTGGGAGTAGAGACAGAAGGAGGGTTGCTGGAAGGAAGCGTGTTCAGAACGGGTTTTATTGGGGGAGAGGTTTTTGCTGGTGGCGTGTTGGGAAGTGGGGAAAGTGGAGCCCTAATAGGGGAACAAGAAGGGCTCCTTTTGTTTTCCAGTTTTGTTGACTTGGGAAGCAGGGACGGAGTTGGACTTGGTTTTGTTCAAAACCTTCTCCGTCCTGCTTCGACCAGCTCATTTTTTCTTTCTTGGACACTTTTTCCTCTTCCTCCCCTCTCCCTCTTTTTTAAAGAGGCAGACCGCGGTGGGGGCATCTACTCCATTTCCACTTCTTGTTGCTGCTCCAGTTGAGGGTCATTATGTTGCATCTCCTTCACAACCTCCCCAGTTTGTTTTTTTTGCCCCTTTTATCTCGACTGGGTCAGCTTTTTATTTCCCTATCTCCGTATAATTTCTTATCCATTTCCCACTCCCTTAGCCAGAGAGCTTCTTGATTTTGTCTAATGTGCAGAATACAGCGTCCTCTCTGTTTTGAGGGTTGGACGGGCCCTACTAACATCAGTTCTGTTTAGTTTACTTTGTGTTGATTTTTAGTTAATTATTGGGTTCATCTCCCTTCCCTCTCATTCTTCATGATTAGATTTTTATGTATAATAATTTATTATCATTAAATTTTTATGGCATGGGGCGCGTTTTGTAGGACCCCCTGAAGAGGATGCGGCATTGTGGTGTATGGAGGATCGAGTGGTGACGGACGAGTTTTTATGGTGAATCTGGAAATTGTAATGAGTGAATGAGTCGTGAATCGGATTTGCTAGGTATAGGATAGTTAGTGTCGACCAGCCTCAACCCCTCCCCATTTTAGGCCATGTGCCACAATTGTATGTATATACAATAAATATCTACGTGTCCCTTTTTTTTTTGGTCTACGCCTGAGTGTATTAAGACAAGCAAGTGTTAATCGACGTGTGAACGTTTTATTCATTTTATTTTCTAAAGACTCTTCAATTTTTCAGTTTTTACTTTTCTGTTTATTTGTTCATATATTTGTGCATTTTTGTTCTTTTCTCTTTTCGTCTATTTCCATTCCTGTATTTTTACCCTCCCCACGGTTTTTTGTTTTCATTACCTTTTTCGTATTTGTTTGAATTGTTTATTGTCTTTGGTTGTCCACGTTTCTTCTTTCGTTTTATTTTGTTTGTTTTTGACATTGTTTTCGTAGATAAAATAATTTAAAATAATTAAAAAGAAAAAAAATAGGAAAAGAGCGAGTACAATGCAGACACTACACCGCCGGCGTCTTCAGTAAAAACGGCCTGGTCAGAAAATAGGCCGAGGAAAAAAGATGCAGAATATTATGCGGAGCAAAGAAAAACTTTTGAGGATTCCTTTAAGGAAAATGAATTCCTCACTATCCCAGAGGCGTTGGAGGCTGTGACTACCAGAATAGTATCCCTGCTGAGTTTCGACGTCAAAAGCCGTAAATTAATTGAAGTCAACAGGGAACCTATGGAAGAGGTCTTAAAGATTTTAAAAATCCATCCTACGGTGCTGGCAAGACGAACGAATGCCATATGGGACATTCTCCTTCCCACGGAGCAGGAAGCTAAATATCTAGCAGGAAGTGTGCTCACCACAAGAAATCTAAGACTGCAGACGGAGTACATGGGCACCCGTAGGACAAAGATAACAGTTCACGTCGTGCCCGTGGATATTTCGGAAGACTGAATGGGGACTTTCTTCTCGAAATTCGGAAAAGTGGAAGAGGAAGAAATGAAGGCTCTATTAGGCAAGTCAGGCATCGCGACAGGAGATGTCGAACTACAAGTCACATTGACCCGGAAAAATTTTGGGTAAATACCCAATATTTTGTTGTCCAGAGAGAGGAAAATGTGGGTCGTAGTGGAGGGCAGGAAACCGAATTGTTGGTTGTGTGGTGTCTTGGGACACATGGCGAAGGATTGCCCCGCGAAATGTCTTCAACCTGCAACTGGGGACACAACTACAACAGAATCAACAGTAGTTGCAGCGACTGTGGTAGAAGGGGTAGCAGACAAAGACCCCGATGGTGCCTGGAAGGAGGTGGGAAGTGGTAGGAGGGCGAAGACTGTACCGTCTCCCCCCCAAAAAGGAGACTACAGAGAAACTTCAACAACCACCAAAGCAGCAGACGAAAAACGAAAATAAAAAGAGTGAAAGTAAGAAGGAAATTAAGAAAAATCCTGAAAAGGACGTAGCACAAAAACAGTCGCCAAAAAAGCAGCAGCAGCAGCAACAACAACAACAGCAGCAGCAAGCTGAGATGGAGGTGGACAAGATGCCTCCACCTAGAGCAGCCTCTCTAAAGAGAAGTAGAGAGGAGGAAGAGGAGGTAGAGACAACATCACAAAAGCACTCCGGGCGTAGTAGGGCGGAGAGGGATATGGACAAAACCAGGTCCTATTCCGTCCCTGCTTCCTCAAACAGTTGAAGCACCCAAAACTAGAAGCCTCCCTTCTTCCCCTTCGTGTGCTCCGTCCCCCTCGTCCTCAAACTCTTCCCTTAATTCCCTATCAACACCCCCTCATTTGTCAACCGCTTCCCCTCCCCACCACTCCAAAGCTACTAGGAAGAAAAAGAAGAAACTCTTTTCGGGACCGGAAGCAATTTGTAGGGTGGACAGGGAAGATTACAAGAAGGCCCTGTCCAGCCAAAAGAGAGCCCAATTGGGTCCTTTGTACAAAATGACAAGTTTGGATGGGAAATCAATGGAAGATCCCCGGAATTTTCCAAATTTCCCGGGTGTCATTTCGTGCATAAGGGACACTGGGGCCTATTTGATGATCTGGAGTCATGTGACAGAGGCAAAAGAGACCTTTTCCAACATGAGAGTGGCTGAAATAAACTCTCCTTATTTGAGGAAATTGCGCCAATACTGTGCTGGGAGGGTCCCTGTTATTCTCTACCCCTCCCTATATAGTTGTCTAAAATTAACTTATCCCACGGAAGTCGGTGGAATTGTCCTTTATTCAGTATATGGGGAACGACAAGCCAGAGGAGTTTCTTTGCTGGTTAGACGTACTCTTGATGCGAAGGTGGACCTTGTGCCTACCGATGCCGAGGGTCGGTTGATAGTGGCCGATATTGCCGTGAAAAGTGGTTCATTTCGAGTTGTTGCTGTTTCTGCGCCCAACAACCATGAGGACCAGGCCTCGTTTTTCCGGTGGTTGGGGATGTTCCTGGTGGATTCAACGCCTCTAGTGTTAATGGGGGACTGGAATGCCATACTGGACCCCAAGTTAGACAGGGGATGAGGAGCTAGTGGGAGGAGGGGCGATCGTAGCCGGGTTGATCTGATCGAAGAGGTTGGTCTCGTCGATAGATACCGGATCGATCACCCCGGGGGAAAAATGTCGACGTGGACTCTTAACCGGGTGATTAGCTACCTGGACAGAATGTTAGTTAGAGGAGCCGACGTAGACTTATTAGATTGTCTCACGTTCCACTGGGGAGGCTATTCGGATCACAAACTTGTTTGTGCCCGGGTGGCGTTAGAATGGCTGGTTACTGGAAGTTCAATCTGTCTTTACTGGACAGGCGGGACTTCCAGGAGCAGCTAACTAGCTTAGTGCAGCGGGAGTTAGTGGGAGCGGTTATCGGGAATGAGTGGTGGGAGAGACTTAAGGATAGGATTGGGTCCTTGACCACTGATTTAAGCAACCGGCTCACCCTAGATAGAGCTGAGAAGGTGAAGACGCTTAAGGCTCGTTTTTCCCGGGCGGTGGCTGGGGGGATCCCCTAGAGATAGCCCTAGCTAGTGAGGTCCTGGAGCGTTTGACTAGCGAGCGCTACATGGGCCAGGTAGTTAGACATAGGTTAAGCAAGATGTCTTCCGAAGCAGAATTGCACAAGAAAGAGATCCGTCGAGGTTCCGATCGTTACATTCGTGAGGTCAAATCCTCGGAGGGACATACTCTTCGGGCCACTGACATATGCGACGCGTTTCGGCGGCATTTCGAGAGCCGGTTTACCAAGGAGCTTGGTCTCCGTGAGGAGGAGTTTCGCAGCTATTTGGCTAACGTTTTTCGGCTTTCGCCGACTGAAGCGGCTAGCTGCGAGGGAGAGATCAAAGAGGGTGAAGTCTACGTTGCATTGAAGAAGGTCGGCAGAGGCAAGTTGCCTGGTCTGGATTGTTTGCCCTATGAATTGTACTTGAGGCTGTCGCACATCTTTGTCCCGATTTTGACTGTGATGTTCAACAACTAGTTCCGGTCGGTGCCCTTCCCCAACCGGATTTCCAGGAGTGTGATCACTCTGTTGCAAAAAGGAAAGGGTGTTGGGCGGGGTTTAGATGATTATAGGCCCATAACACTGCTAAACACAGAGTTAAAGATTTTGGCCAAGATCCTGCAGGAGCGTTTACAGCCAGTCGCCTTCTACCATTGCACCCAGGTCCGCCCCTTATGGGACCATGTCAACGATTTGACGGCTCGTCTCGCTCCCGAAATTCTCGTGCCCATTGATCCTGCATGCGCGTGTGACAACGTGTCGCCCCCGTATTCTGGGGTGAAACGAATGGTGTTTCTGACGCTGCTGGCCACGGCCTGAATGGTGATTTGGACGACGCGACATGAGGAAGTCTTGCGAGGCAACCGTCTTTCTCATCAGGATCTGATCCGATTCTTTGAGCATCAGCTCAAGATGAAGATCAGAACTGATAGAAAACGCTTGCATTTGGTTAAGTTGTTTTTTCAAAATGCATTCGTTTTCGATATTTATTGCGTTTTTATACACAATTGTGGCACAAGGCCGAAAAGGGGGAGAGGTTAAGGCTGGTCGTCACTATCTTATACCTAGCTAATCCGATTCACAACCCATTCACTCATTACAATTTGCCCATTCACCACAAAAACTCATCCGTCACCAATCAATCCTCCATACACCATAATACCGCATCCTCTCAAAGGGGACCTACAAAACGCGCCCCGTGCCATAAAAATTTAATGATAATAAATAATTATATTTAAAAATCTATGACGAAAAATGAGAAGAGAAGGGAATGAACCACAGATTTTGCAAGCGTATCTTGGATGTAGCACAAGGCCGAAAGTAAGGGGCACTCAATGAGGATCGAACTCACTACTCAGTCGTAATTGTTGTAGCGAGACAAGCTTGCTAACCATTACGCCACCTCGAGGTGCCCGAAATGCATTCGTTTTCTTTTACCGGCATAAACTATTCAAAATTTACATTATCAAAAAAAGAGGGTTGGAATGTTGTATTCATATGCAAATCTCCAACATATAAATAGCAGTCGATACAACTGGTGGCTAAACTTCTCCTGACATTTGATGTAATGGAATAACCAGTCACCCCCATGAATGATTACACTATAGGTAGTAAGTACCTATAAAGTCAACTGTCTACAAGAGTCTTAAGGAAAAGTGAGAGAGAGAAGACGCAAGCACGTCCGACCTTCCAATTACTGGCACTCACTACTAGATTGACCTGTGTGTATAACTGTACCGTATTTTCATATTGTACTGGTTGTGTACAATAAAACCTTTCTTCTATTATCCACCTGGTGTTAAGTATTTATTCCCTTAGCACGGAATATACATCATTAAAGACTAAACTACTAGAGAAATAGTAGTGAATACTTTTATCTATTATAGCTTACAACAGATATGTGATTCTTAATTTCAGAAGTATAAAAATACCCTTTGTCTTTCGAATTAAGTAAACTCCAAAAAGAATTTACACTACTTACATTGTTCGAACTCTTATCCTCATCTTTATTGTCATATTCACGGCGTTTTAGCCTTTGTTCGCTCCGGCATTCTTCCGGTGATATACATGGCCCAGTGGATAAAAGCGTTGGTTGAATTAATCTAGTGACTTGATCCAAAGAGTTGTGAGTTCAATACCTGGCCACAGCAGGTGAACAAAAACTTGGATAGTTGAATTAATAAAGGAAAATAACTGAAAATGAGATACCCAGGCATGACACGTGGAACTAGAACAATCTACCCCGGTGAACGAAATAAAGGGTTCTGTCCAGTTCAAAATTCCAACATATATCACCTGAAGAAGGCTTGAGCGAACAACGACCGAAACGTCGTGAATATGACAATAAAGATGAGGAGTAGTCCGAACAATGTCAATAGTGTAAATAGTTACAATAGTATATCTCAGAAATGTAGATAGATCTCTAAACAGAAATAGGATTCAAAGTTACTGACGTTGGAATTTGCGAAATAATACAAACTCGACATTGAAAACATTGGCAATATGCGAACAAGAGAAATAAACTGATTTTAAGAATGCCAGAGAAAGCGTTTTAAGAAAAAAGAAATTTGAATTGAAAGACAAGAAATATTTAAATCGATCGCCGGAAAGTTATAAAAACTGCTGCAAGTAACGTTAATGTTGAAAGAGTAGAAAAGTTAACAAAACAGATGGTTGAAAGACTGATGAAGGTTATAGAATGTCAAGGAGTCCATATTAACATATAAAATAATTTATTCAAGTATATGGGATATAATGTTAATCAAATACATGTTTCTATGAATTTCTTTCTAACTTATAAATTATGCTATCGTTTGTAATAAAACCTGAAACCTCCAAAACAAGTTATTATTAACATTTTTAATAATGGCAAATATTGTAATCTGAAACTCACATGATATATCTACTATCTATATTTCTCATGTTGTGTGTCTGTGTGTCTGTCGTGGGCGTTGTTACCTCGCCCAGGCCGCATTTCTCACCGGATTTCGATGCGGTTTTCACAACAAATTTGCAAATGGCTGAACTGAAATGTGTTTTGAACAATGAGGAGGAAATTTTGAACATCACTTATAACAATTAAATAACAAGTAAATAAAATTTTCATGTGTAATTATACATTTAATAAATTATCTCTATGGTGCACGTCTTTTGCCTCACTCTGTATATAAGAATACAAAACAGTATTCAAGCAAAGAAAATATATGGGAAACAATGAAAACTGCTGCAAATAATGTTAATGTTGAAAGAGTAGAAAAGTTAACAAAACAAATGGTTGAAAAACTGATGAAGGTTATAGAATGTCAAGGAGTCCATATTAATATGTAAAATAATACAACAATATTTTAACTGTATGGATTATTGTGTGAATAAATCATATGCTTCTATCACGCAAATATTTTTAATTAGTTATAGCTATTTGATTGGAAAGTACTGTCTCATTTGAAGACAAAAAACAACAATAGCTTCTTTGGTCTTGATTGATATATTTAATCAAGGTAGCATTTCTCCTAATTACCGATAACGTAATCCCATCGATTTGGCAATTTTTCTATTCCTCAGGTGTAAAATTATTCCGTATCCAATGGAAAGAAACACTCAATAACCTTCTGTAAATGCTTCACAATTATTAAAATGTTCTAATGATCTGAAAAATATGACAGGCAGATGGAGCAAGTTCAGGAGAGTAAGGAAAATGGGACAAAACTTCTATAGTTAGTGGTATAATCTTTCCTTGAGTGACTCGGGCAATATGCGGTTTTGTATTGTTGTATTAGGATACTATTAATCAAGGATGAGCGCGTTTTAAGCAAATGTTTTGTTTATTGCTTCCAGTTGACGATAATATTTCCTATCCCACCAAACACAGAGCATAATTTGTTTCCGGTTTAGTCCTGGTTTGGGGATAAATTCTCCTTTTTCAGTGGGTGCTGACCATTGTTTTTTCATTGCATATGATTATAGAGAACCTACCTATTATCACTGGGGCTTACGGCCATATCACGTTGAAACATTGGTTCCCGTACGATCACCGAAGTTAAGCAACGTCGAGCCTGGTCAGTACCGAAATGGATGACTGCTTGGGAATACCTGGTGCTATAAGCTTGTATGTGCGGCTGATGTAATGGATAATGGCTCGGAATTGTTAATCGGAGAACCGAGTTCCAATTCTAGTTGGGTTCGTTATATTTATTTACGTGCAAATAACCTTGGGAAAGGGATGAAGCCACCTTTTGTCCCTTCAGCTATAGGTTAATTAGTAAGACTTATACCACTAAACTATTATTATCTCAACAAATATTCTTACAATCTAAAAATATTTTCTGACTTTAAATAACATGCAATAGGTTGATAAGTCGTAAAAAACGAATCAGTTATTCATTGAAATAGTGATTATTTACACAGGCATATCTTATAGATTTATTTACTTTCTCTGGAATATAAATGTATAGAAACTACTGTGGCCACAAAGTGAGGGATCAGTATATATTGATTGTAATATAGAATTGATCCGCTACTTTATATACACATTATAATTTTTTCTTTGTTTATCAAATTTTGATTAGGTATGCATTCAACGTTTCTCCCCCAGCTATGGGTTAATTAGTAATATCTGTATTGCATAATAATTATTATCTCCAAAAAACGAAAAAAATTTTCAATCTAATATTTTCTGGCTTTAAAAAAAAACAGCAAAAGGTTGATAAGCCGTAAAAAAACGAATCAATCAATCTATTATCACGGGTGCTGATTTTGCCCAAGAAACTTTCTACTCTTCAATGACGAGCAGAGGACAACGCTTTATACTAAGAAGCAGTGAGATGATGAGGAAGTCATTGAACAAGTTTAGACATTTTTCATAGTTCTTGAAGGTGTTCTATGATAGAAATCTGAATTGTTTTACTAATTCCCATACAGTTTGCTTAGATTTTCCTAAACCACGATATACAGAAACTCAATACTAACAGAACTTGGATGTCTAGGTCGATGGAAATCTTCGAGAGATAATTTTCTCGGTCTAAACTGGCCAAACAATCGTTGGCACGTCCGGACACTTAAAACTTCCATCGACAGAACGAATATGTCTTGCCGCTTCCGTTGCTGAAGCGACCTTAATGAATTCAAACAGCAAATACAGTATCTGATATGGGGGAATCTAAATTAATTTTAAAAGAGTAAAATCGATACAAAATTTACACACTCCGATTTTAAATAATCTGAAGACAGAAAAAAACACTAATACGTAAAACGTGATGGTTATTTTACCGTAAATATTGAAAAAGTACCCTCAAAACGACCCTGTCAAAAATGCAGCAGGACTTACTATCGAACCCAAGAAAAAAATATATTGCGCTTAGTGTGTTTGAATAATAACACTTGACACCAAAAAAATAAGTTATTGTTTGTAGGTTTATTTCGAATAGATATTATCAGCTGATTATGCATGTACGCATGTGTTATGGGCACGTGGCGGAGTGTTTAGAGCGTCCGAATTCTGACCATGAGACCCGGGTTCGAATCTCACCATGGTCGATTTGTCAGGAAGGAAACTGGTGAGTTTGGAAAGTGCCTGAAAACCATACGGCAGGTTGACCCAAGCCTTGTGAGTGAAATTGGGTAGACGCAACCCTTGTGGACCGTCGATAGCGTGCTGGCCCTTCAAATTGTTGATTACTCTAGATAACACGCTCGCTCAGAAACTGTAACCAAAGTCTGCTCAGCATGCTTGCCGTAGGTAGGTGCCGAGCGAGCGTCTGCAGTAGGCATTGGCTAGCCGCCCTATTAGACGGGTATCCTCGAATACGAGTTGCCAGCTATTATATGTATTTATGGAGAAACCGTCGTTATATCAGACGTGCTTTAGAGCGCATCGGCCACGGAGTGCGTCGACATTCAAGCAAAGTTGAAACGCAAATCTCTGTCAGACTCTCGAAAGCATTTATATCGTCTCATGTATCCTAACGTAAACAAAGCAATTTCTAAGGAAGTGGTGTATTTTTATTTATTAATCCGACAGATTTAATTGCTTGAAAATTATATTTAGCGGATACCCATATTTGAGTAGACGTTCCGTTTATTTATTACAAAGTATATATATTTATTTTCGTTGACCGGCATGAATATTCGAAAACTTTTATCACAGGAAAATATGCGGTTTTTGGCAGGATTTGAACCGGCGTCCACCGGGGCAGAGGAAACCGTCGTTAGACCTGACGTGCTTTAGACCGACACGGCCACAAAGTGTGTTGGTGATCAGGAAAAGTTGAATAGTACCTTTATATATATATATATATATATATATATATATATATATATATATATATATATATATATATATATATATATATATATATATATATATATATATATATATATATATATATATATATATATATATATATTCGATAAACATCTTGAACTTTCAGTATTTTTATACAGTAATTCATTTCATTTAATGGAGTAATAGATAGCGGCTCGGACTGAGGAATCGTAGAGCAGAGTTCGAATTCCAGTCGAATCTATTACATTCACTTACGTGCTAATACCCTTGGGAAAGGTGTGAATCCTCTTCTACTCCCTCCAACTATGGGTAAATAGCAGACCGGGTTCTATAGCCTCGGATGGCAACTGGTCTACCGTAGAAAAAATGCCAACCTACTGGGGGTAAAAAGAAACAAATCTGCCTCTTCAGTCATGTATCGAAAGATACATGATCGCCTATGCGTGTATTACGCATGGCACACAACGAACTGAATCCATAGATAACATACATTAAACATTATACAATATTTCAGATCCAAATTTAACTAATTATTGTATCAGATTATAGCGAACTGATTTAGCCAACCTTGCGTGTGTGTATATATAAGAGCAATGTCAATTTTCATCTTCTGTCTTCTTTATTCTTGTTCTTTTATTGTACCTCTCGCCTTGATAGTATTCTTCCTAATATTCTCTAACATTCAGTAACCCCTTTCGTCTTAGTGGCTTTATTGCCTTGTTTGAGGTGAAATTATTAATATATCTAATTTCGGTTGAGCTCTCTGGTTCGAGGTGTGGGCTTGTAAACAGTGACTATTTAAGCTAACATTGCACGACTCTTTGGCAGAATTGAGTCACTCTCAGTCACTGTGTGTTTATCTAAATCTAAAAATAAACACGCTAAAATTCACCTTCATCCCTGCCGTGCGCCGACAGCCTACTGGTAGAAGTTCCGATTGACGCAAATTCAGTCGGGTTTCGATCATAGCTAGAGGCAACCGGACGTCTAGCCACACTGATGAGCTGTGAAACAGCGAAACAGTCTGTCTGTGGATGACAAATATATATATATATATATATATATATATATATATAAATATATATATATATATATATATATGAAGAAATATAGTCTTAAGGTGTGCTATATTTATGGGATAAAGTTCTAAATATCAGAGATAGAGCGTGTGTAAATTATAAAAGCGAATATTGAAGTCAACACTTAGAGGCGACTGGCTGTTTCATGCTAGACGCAATCGTCAGGCTATATATATATGTGTGTGTGTGTGTGTGTGTGTGTGTGTGTGTGTGTTTATATATTTATAAATATGCATTCCCATATTTCAGCATTCAGCACCAGGGAATCGTTGCATTGGGAACTGCGGGTAGAATTTGATACAAAATCCAAATAAAAGCGGCCGTATTTTTTTTTATCGTTCTTACTCCCATCGTCGGACGCTGGTGACGGCGGGATTGTCTCCAAATTTCTGACGTCAGAAGAGTCACGCGCTTTCCTCTCGGCAGATGAGAACCAGCTGTTGATATCGGTCGAGAAAGAAAACGAAGGAAATGTTTAAAGTGGTAGGAAGAAGAAAAAATGTGATACGCAAGGAAGGAACGTGTAAAAATTAAAAATATGATCGTCGTAAATGGTAAGAGGATTTGAGAAGAGAATGAATGAAAGAATGCAGTGAAGAAGAGAAAGAAAGGATAAACGATGAAACGGGGGGGGACTAGGAAGAAGAAGAAGAAACTGGAAGATAAGAAAGAGTAAAGAAAAGAAGAAAAGACTAATGGAAGTATAAAGCAAAAAGAAAGCAAAAAGAAAAGAAAGAAAAATTGCAAAATAGGTTAAGAAAGAAAGAAAGAAAGAAATTGGAAAGGTGAGAAATACATTAAGAAAGAAAAAAAGAAAGAAAGAAGAAAGAAAGAAAGAAAAAAAGAAAGAAAGAGAATTGAAATTGGAAAGGTGAGAATTGGATTAAGAAAGAAAAAAAAAAGCTGCTTAATTTTTCGGAAGGAGAAAGAAAAGAAATCTAAAAACAGATGCCAAGAATGAAAAGTGAAATAGATGAAAAGAGGGCGACAAAAAAGAAAATAATGAAGGAACCAAATCAAACCAGAAAACACGTATAGTAAAATTAATTAAAGTCAACATAAATTAGAAAGAAAGTTTACAATGTAAACAGATTTTGATCTTTAGTGAGGAAGAAAATCTGATTGGAAAGGACAAAATGGAGAATGAAATAAGAGAAGGAAAATTGGAGTGCATTTGGACTGACTTGTGAACGATACAGTTACGTTTCTCATGTTTGTGAGAATTTTGTTTTCGAGACCAGGTAAAAAAAGAGAATTCAAATACTGATGTTCAAGCAAGGTAAACCCTACCAATTAGTATCTACTTAAATAATTATTCTACCTCTGCGGTCCGTATTTGATTTTGGTCTATAACAACTTAGCTGAAAAAATAGCATAGGAACGAAGCAGATAAAATTGAAAGAAATAAGAAAAAGAATGAAAATGCTAAAACAAAAAAGAATGGTATAAAAATCCAAAGAAAGTTGGGAACTGAAAAATGTTGACGCAGCAAGAAAAAGTAAAACGAAGAAATATTCAGCGAAAGTAAGATGAAAGAAAGAAAGAAAAATACACATCAGTAATCAGGAGGGAAAAAAGAAAAATTGAAAGAAAGAAAATCAATTGTAGAGAAAAACGAAAGCGAAGAAGAAAATCTGTAGAAAAATCACATAAGGAGAAAAGAAAAATGAAGAAAACAGAAAGAAAATCATTAAAAAAAAATCGGAGGTCAAGAAAAACTGAAGAAAATCCCAGAAAGATGAAAGAAAAACAAAGTTGAAGAAAAAAAATGAAGTCATAAAAAAAGAGATGTAGATTTGTAGTTTTTAATATGAAGGTGAAGAAAATAAAAACAATCGAAAAAAAATAACGAGAAAAGAAAAATGAACTAAAATCCGAGAGAAAGAAAAGAAAAACAGAAAAACACTAATAATAATGAAATCGGTTTTATTATTTTAAAAGAGAAATTGTGTCGTGTTTTTGAAAATTTCAGGGGAAATTATCTACTACCACACTTGAGCTTTGTCGTTGTGTCCAGTACCTGTGTCGCCAGCATGCGATAAGCCAAGATTGTGTTTCATAGCTTGCTCATTTACTTTCGTCCTCATCGAAGCCCACATTTTGGACCTATATCAGTTATAATTAGCTATAGATATGCGACAAACGCCACAGTACATAACATTTTCATTTAAACAAAAAATGTTTTGTGTCCTTCTTGCCTTCAGAAATGAATGGCACACTCTGACCCAATTTATTCAACACCAAGAACCGTCGATAGTCGACTTATTTTCTAAAATGTCAATTATTGACGGTTCCTGGTGTTAAATTACAAGAGTTAGTGACATTGTTCGACAAGAGTACCTTTTAATTGTTTTAAATATCAGTTTTAATTGATTGTTTCTTACAGTTTCTCAACCCTTTCCAGATTATTTAAAGCCAGAAAATATTTTAGATTGT
This sequence comes from Acanthosepion esculentum, assembly GCA_964036315.1. Taxonomy (NCBI): domain Eukaryota; kingdom Metazoa; phylum Mollusca; class Cephalopoda; order Sepiida; family Sepiidae; genus Acanthosepion; species Acanthosepion esculentum. The sequence continues at coordinate 68,962,523 of OZ038504.1, forward strand.
GAAAACTTTTTTTGAAGATAATAGTGATTTACTGATGCAAGTCTTACTAATTAATCCATAGATAGGGGGAAGGAGAAAAGATGGTTTCATACTGTTCCCAAGGCTAAGTGAATCTAGTGAACCCAACTGGAATTGGAACTCGACTCTCCGATTTCCAATTCCGAGTCATTATCAATCACACCACCCGCACATCCAAGCTTACAGCACTTGGTATTCCCAAGTAGTCACACATCTATGTCATAATTAGGCTCGACGTTGGCTTATCTTCGGTGATCATATGAGAACCGATGTTTCAACTTGATACGGCCGTAAGCCCAGTTTTCTTTTAAATTTAAGTATTTCTAGTTTAAGAAAAAAAAAACGCTGTTGGCAATTATTATTAATCTGTTCTTGTTCCATCTTATTTCTGTTGGTTTTTTTATTTGCAAGGGCCATAGTGGCATTCTACGACTGTTAAAAAAGCAGATTCTATGACGAATCATGAATAGACCTCTGTTAATTGGTTTAAACAGCCAACAGAAATAGAATCAAAGAAAGGCTGGTCAGGACCAATAACATTGCAGATTCTTCTTTGCATTTTATCAAGGATCTCTAAATATATATCAGGAGCACCGGACCATATGTGGCAGCAATATTCAAAGCAAGGACGAACGGTAGACTTATAAAAATATATGATAGATTCTGAAGAGAAGAATTGTCTAGCACGACACAGAGAACCAACTTTCATAGCAAAAGACCTAGCAATTGATTCGATATAATCTTTCTACTTCATATCAGTTGAGAATGTTAGCTCGAGAAGGTGTAACGTGTCACTCGCCTGGAGGTTGGCATTAACCATGCTAATAGAGGGAAGAATGGATTCTCTCAGACAAGCAGATTCATTATGAAGGAGTTAAAATTATCAAGCCATTCCCTGTAGAACATTTTTAGATCACCTGCCAAATTTGACCTTATCGCGCATGCTCGTTAGGTAGGTCTCTCGATATTTCCCTCTGTCAATATATCCTGTGTGTGTGTTAAATTCTTCACGATCTTTTTGTTATGAAATTTCGAATAACTCTTTCTTTTTAAGTATAAGTGTTCTTCTTCCCATTTTCTTCAAAACTTCCGAGTTGCTCACATCTTCAGCCCATCCGCCTGTAGATTAACTGTCGCTTCAAGTCTTTTCTTCGTCGATAAGGAAATATCCCAGCTTTCATTCCCATACAGGAGGATCGATACGACACATCAATTCAGCGCACTTTGTTTTTCATCCGTCTATATATCGGAAATGATGTATTGTTACTATTTACACTATTTACATTATTCGGACTGTTGTCCTCATCTTTAATGTCATATTCACGACGTTTCGGCCGTTGCACGCTCCGGCCTTCTTCAGGTGATTGGAATTTCGAACCGGGCACTTGTTTTCTCACACTGGGGTAAATTGTTCTAGTTCCACGTGTCATGCAACTTCTAGATATCTCAGTTTCCGTTATTTACCTTTTACCTTGAAATGTTGTTATATGTGTGTGTGAAAAAAGTCAACACGTATGTGCGTGGTTCATAGTAAAGAGGATACAAGAGAATTTGTTTCTTACTGTGGACGGTATTGCCGTAGTCTGAAGCGGTCTCTTTGAAGTTTGTCAGCGCCGTCGCTTTTAGCATGAGGTCGTGAAGTTCACAAGCGAGAGTGGCGCATCCTGTTTGGGACCGGATTTCGTGTGTTTTATACACTTTCTCATAAGAAAATCGGCTCCATCCCCCACTTCCTCCATGATAATAAATTTACATCTTTCTTTTCCCAACTCTCTATATATGACTTGTTTATATCTTCTTTTCCCCACTCTATATATATGACTTCTGGCAAACACACAAGATACAAAGTTCACAGAGTTTTATATAGTAATAAGATTTTTTTTATATCGTCTACCGGTCTGCATATTTGTGAAAAATAACATTAGTTATTGCATCTTTCACAAGATGCAATATCTGGATTTTGCTTGAAGATTTGGGGAATCAATATACAACACGCTTTGGAAAGATTTCAGTTAATTAACTCCGGTAAATTTTAATTATTTTTAATTATCTTTATGTCCTAAATTTGGTAGAAAAAGAATTTCTGAGACTAGAGGTATCCAAGGGATGCGTTCCGTTTATAATTCATAAGTATCTGTGTGTGCAATTATTTATAACCTAAGTGGGTATCAGAATGTTTGAATAGCGATCAGCAATGCTAACGATTAGACACCTTCAATTTAATTTTGTAGAAAGAAATTACAAAACCTCCTACAGAAGCCGTCCTGGGTATGACGATAAACTACATCCGCGTCCTGGGTAAGACGATAAACTACGTCCAACAGCAAGGCCTCTGATCAGGAGGCCTTGAGGAGCGTGGAACCACCTCTTAATTGCTGGTGTTCCCAGGTCCACCCTGACCCGGGGTGGTAGCACCTGTTAGGGTCCCCGCTATGGGCAAATAGTTAACACCGAAACTGAGGTAAAAAGCATTATGAAAGTGTAAAAATAGCTTTTAATACCAGAAGTACTTTGTAAAAAAATTATTACCAGAAATAAATTTTTGAAAAAAAAAAAATTACCAGCAATACGTTTTTGAAAAAAAAATTGTACCAAAAATAGATTTTTGACAAAACAAAATATTACCAGGAAAAAAGTTGTCGGCATTAAATGACCCATTGAGGTTCATATGCCGTAAAACAAATCAAACCAAACTCCTAGAGAAGGTAGCGAGAAGAAGAGAATAAGTATAAACTACAAGACAGAATGCATGGTCATCAGTAAAAGGATAAGCCTGAAATTAGATTTGCATATCGGAGACACTAAAATCAAGCAGGCGTGGTAGTTTAAATATCTGGAAAGTGTTTTGACAGAGGACGGTAAGTGCGACACTGAGATCCGTAGATGTATTGGGATCACCAAGGATGCATTCCAAAAGCTGGGCAGAATATAACGAGACAGGAGGATTTCTTTGGTAACAAAGAAAAAAGTACTGGGCTGTTACGTGACATCTGTCCTCCTTTACAGCAGCGGACGGTCTCCTCAAAGATGAAGAAGAGACTCGAGGCGACGGAGATGTGGTTCTACAGAAGGATATCATGGGTCGAGCATGTGAGCAACAATGAGGTCTTGGCGAGGATGCAAACAAGGAAGAGGTTTATACTTAACATCAGGAAGAGGCAGCTGAAGTTTCTGTAACACGTAATGAAAAAGGAGGGCCTGGAAAATCTGATACTCACATGTCGAATAGAGGAAAAAAGAGATAAGAGAAAGCAGCGCATGACATACCTGGCGGGCTTAAGCAAATGGATGACAGTATGCGGTCTGGGGGAGGTAGCAAAGGGACAAAACTTATTGAGAGCTACAAGGGATGAGGGGAAGTGAAGAGCCATGATCGCCTACGTCCTGAAAGGCACTGTGCATAAAAAGAAAAAGAAGATTTAACAGCGATCTAGTAATAATTTGGAGGACAATTTTTTCTTATTGTTGAACCATGATTGCACACCCCTGATCCAGAAACCAAACAACATACCCCATACCTTGGAGGCATTCGGATTCTCCGAAGTTAGCAAGAAAGGTCATAGACTACGGTTTATTGGGATACGAAAGGTATTATGACTATTTTCAGAAGGACCAAGCAGTTAAAGAAGAACAATGTTTAAAATTGCGCTATCAATTCGCAGGCATTGAAAGAAAAAATGTCGACAAAAGATTTACAAAGGTGTTATCTTTTTACAAAACAATGCAAGGGTTTATAGGGCAGTGAATTTTTTGAAGAATTTAAAGTTTGTGTACATTGATCATCCACCTTACTCACCAGCTCTTGCTCCCTCTGACTACTTTTTATTTCCAAACCGTCAAAGGAGTTTGAAAGGAGAGGAATTTTCGAATGCTTCAGTATTAGATTATTTCAATGACTAAACATCGTAAAATTTGGAGGATGATTGCAATGGCGGTCTAATTTAGCTAAGTGAAGAGTGGAGACCACAAATAGTCCTCCCCAATCAAGAACAGCGGATTTTTAACGTTCACTCGACGTACTTACTTGGGTATCGACCATTACGATATACGACTTTACAACAAGGGTTAAAAAAATCTGTGATATGATATACTGCGTTGAACTACAGGGTAAAAATATAGAATAGCATATAACTTTAATGGCTCTAGGTTGGGCCGATAATTTTTCAGCATCTCCTCATATATGTCTGAACTTTAGTTAAGGTATAAGACGAAAATTACTAAAAGGAAAATTGTGGAAGCAGTCAAGATAAAGAATGATTTTGGGAATATCCGCAGTAGATCATCTTATGGATTCAGTAAATTGTGATTTCATTCAAATCTTAAATGAAATTCAGTCTTGCAATAAAGAACATTCAGTTTGTCCTTCCTTTCGCGTCGTTGTTTCGACGAGTGACCAATTTAATGAATTTTCTGCCTGTGAGAACTTTCATTCATGAATCCACTTTCAGTGACGTCATCAAGGCATCACGTGCAAAATCGTCTGGCACATTCATTTAAAAATTTTGCTCTAGCTACGAAAAACTGAATGTCACGAGCAAACAACATAATAATCACTGGAGCAGTTCGCCACATCTGACTTCGTTAGCGATGATTCATCGTTGGCATTCTATATTTGACGTTGCGATGATTCATTGTTGGCATTCTATATCTGACGTTGGGTTAGTGAGGTTCGTTTCCATATCTTCTCTAAATAAGAATAAACTATTCATTGCAGTCTGTTTATTTTATTTTATCTGTTGATTAGTTTACCAGTACCGACAAAAAAACGTCGGATAATATATATATATATATATATATATATATATATATATATATATGAAAAGTAAAAAGTAAATTTTAATCTGAATTATACTTACAAAATACAAGAACTTGATGTTATTCTGCATTTTCTGGTTTATATTCAGTACTTCTTGACTAAAAGTAGAATTAATATGACGTTTTCTTTATCAAGTTTAACATAAAATTCTATTTCTGCTACATTAGCAGAAGATCCTACTATATAAAAATGAGAAATTTACACACTATATATATATATATATATATATATATATAGAGAGAGAGAGAGAGAGAGAGAGAGAGAGAGAGAGAGAAAATATATATTAAGAAAATCTATGGCAAAGTGGGAAAAATGTCTTGTCACTACAACAATCTATTTTTAGTTAACAGTTAATATATTTCAACTTTGAAAATGGCCAAATGTATAGCCGAAAGCACTCGAAAAAAATAACATATGGACATTTTTATATAATTTATCTACTGAAAAGATAAAATTATAAGATCACATGATAAATTATATAAAAAACTTAATCAAAGTACTTATACTTTGTTTTCCATATGGAAAATAAAGTATAATATATTTTTTAAAAATCTTCCATGTAACTTTTCTATAAATACTTTCATGCTCTGGTGAACTTTCCTCTACGCAGTATTTGATTGGCAGAAAGAGTCCATCATTTTACAGTGGAAATGGCTAGACATATCTGTAAGTTCTATGCTAAGAGTTTCTATTCTCGTACTTCTCTCTGTAAAACATTTTTCCGACTTCTTGCTTTCCAGCCAAGGTTGATCTTCAAAAATTTAAGTACAATATCAATCGTTATTTTCTATCTTCTTTATTTCTGTTCTTTTATTGCACTGGGGTTTTAATAATGTATTGCCGGTCTTCTTTCACACTTAGTAACGCCCTCTTGCGTGTTAGTCGCTTTATTGCCTTGCTTGGGGCGAAATCATTAAAAACAAAATGAACGAAACCAGAGAAGCGTTTCGTGACAAAAGACATATCTTCCGTAGCTAAGAGTGGGGATTGTTTTACCTTTTTAAAACTGTGTTTAATTTTAAATTAATCTAATCAATCGATAAAATAGTCAATGATATTATAGTTTCTTTTGAAGTAGGCGACTGACGACGGCTGGTACGACTAGTGTTTGCCCTTGTGGTTATTTCTTAGAGAGAAATTAATAAGATAAAGGGCTCTCATTAAGTAAAAAAAAACTGAAGCGTTTGAGGAAAGAAAGAAAAATATGAATAGAGAAATAATAGAAGAGAAAGACTAAGAAAATAAGAAGTGAATAAAAAATCACGCCAAGTAAAGGTGGGGTACATTAAGAAAGAAAGAAAGAAAGAAAGGCGAAAAGGAATTTAAAATAATTGCAAAAGAAACAATGTATACAAAAACGTAAATAAAGAAAGAAAGAAAGAAACAAACAAACAAACAAACAAGGAAGGAAGGAAGGAAGGAATACGAAAAAGAATTTAAAATGATAGCAAAAGAAACAATGTATGCGAAAATGAAATTAAAAAATGAAAGAAACAAAGAAAAAGGAAGGAAGGAAGGAACGCGAAAAAGAAATAAAAAAAGTATTTTAAAAGAAAAAATTATAAAAAAACGAAAGTAAAAGTTGAATGAAACAGAAAAATAAAAATACAAATAGAAAGAAATCTACAAATAAATAAAGAAATCTAGAAATCTAGAAAGAAAGAAAGAAAGAATACATAGAATAACGAAAGTAATAAAACATAGATGCACAAAACAGAAAAATAGATAAATAAAAAAGTAAAAAAACGAAAGAAGGAGAAGGGACAAAAAGAAACGTTTTAAAATACCAAAAAAATAATGTTTGCAAAAAAAAAAGAAAAATATTAAAGTAAGATTGTTTAAAAAAGAAATATAAAACGAAATTTTCCACGAATAAAGTATAAACCTAAACGATAAAGATGCAAAGTGTAAATTTCTACTTTCCTCGTCCACAAGTAAACATTGAATTATTGGGGCATATTTTGGCGACCACTGCATTTGCAGACGACATTTAATTTTAATTTCTGACGCAATATTTTTCTCGTTTTTTTATTTTTTTTTTTCGAAACCATAAATATCAAACAAAAAAAATTATAAAATATAACAGAAATAATTTATTTAGAATTTAACCCCGAGAAACGAAATTAAAAATATCAATAATTTCCATATGTTTTGAGGAAAAAGAGTAAGCTTATTATGAATATTATAAAAATATATAGAAGTTATTTATATTTTAACAATTTTTAAGGGGCTTAATAATCGATAAAATAATTGTTTAAATTATGAAAGATGCTATTTTGCCTTTTAAATTTTTTTTCCACTTCCGAAAAAACTTTAGAAAAAACTTATTCAAAAATCAAAATTTTATCTCGTCTAACATCTCCAACGAGAAATGACATCCGCCAATGTCATAAGCATCCATATTTTTATATAACTATTAATGATCGAGAACATCTCATAATATTTTTCTAGGATAAGATAAGTTTTTTCTCCAAAGATAAATATATATATGTATATTTGTTTGTCACTCTGAAAGTAATGCTTCCAATTTTATTAAAGCCGGACGCTGATGTTATGGTAGCAGCGTCTCAAAACCGTTTCACCATAAAGATTTTTTTTACTTTGCAACAGATAGCAGCTCTATGGCAGTCTGGCAAAATAGCGTTCGATATGATAGTGCTTGGTAAAGAGAGATGTGTCATTGAATTCGTAAATTCCCAAAAATATGCTCATTGATATTCATAGATGCTTGATGAATGTTTACGGAAACCAAACAATGGACGTGAACACAGGCGGTGGGAAATGCGTTCCAGAAGTAGCGACACCAGTATGGGGAATACACACGTTTACAAGGGTGAGATACAAAATATTATTCGTTAATGGTGAAAAGGCAAGGTTAATGGTGGTGACTACAGTTAGTCCCCTGTATCCGCGGGGGTTAGGAATCGGAACCGGCCGCGAATAGTTAGAATCCACGAATACTTGCACCCCCACCTAAAAGTGCTTATAGTTACCTATTTTGATTGTTAAAACCCCATATGCCTTAAACTTTCATCCTAAACACTTTAGAAACATTTCAGACACTTTTTTAAAACATTTTTTAAAATAGTATTCGTGACCATACACTTAGCGTCAATTTTTTTTTCATACGTACAATAACCGTTTTTAATTACGCATAGATCAATACAACCATTAAAAATACTGTATAAAATATGTATAACAAGACATAAAATATAAAGTTTAAAACATTTTCTAAAAACAGAACTGTGATGATGCCCCCAGACTTAGCATAAGCCATTTTTAAGACCCCCAGCCGCGGCCCCTAACAAAGAACAAAGCCCAAGCACTACCCATGTTTTTCCGTTTGTTTATTTTACAATGACGATGTACAATTCTGTCGATTTTTACCATAAAAATGGACTGTTATATGTTTTAAGTCACTTAAATAACAGGAAAATAATACAAGAATATTTTAAATAAGTTCTATCAAAAAATACGCGAATCGAGGGAGATCTCAGCGATTAATTTGTTCATATGTTCTTCAGAAAGACATGCAAATATTCGGGGTTTTCGTGAATAATAAGTACATATGTTCTAAAGACAAATCCGCGAATGTGTGAAGCCATGAATGCTTAAACGAGAATAGGCGGGGGTCTCACTGTATATGGAAAAATAGCGTCTTATTGATGAAAAATCTACTCGAGTTTCTATCTGAATTTGTGGGATGAGGAGTTATCACTATCTACACTATTTGCATGCGAACTATTGTCCTCATCTTTGTTGTTGTTATCCCAATGTTTCGGCCTTCACGCCCTCCGGCTTTCATCTAAATTCATGTAAATAATCTACTCGAGTTAACTCACTTTCATTAGCGATACTACCGGTGAGATCTTTTTATTACCAATGGTAATTTTAATGGTAATATTAGCCGTTTCTTTATAAGGACACATTCTTCAGTGTTACTGTCGGTTGAAATTTATTGTTGTGGATTCCGGGATGAAATCCGATATCAATGAATAACAAACGCCAGGAATGGATAAGGAAAATAAATGTATTAACGTAATAATACAAACTGGTAATACGGGTTAGTAGATCCAGGAATGCAGGTTAGTAGCAATAATATATATACAGTCTTGGTATTGAAGTATCGCGGTATGACTCCTTACTGAGTCTACGTGCTCGCTAACTGTGACGCTTGCCGCCGTCTCTGTGTGTGTGACTTACTCTACTACTACTGAACTCTACTACTCTTCTGTCGTTCCGTCTCGACTCCTTGACTTAACGTACTACCCGGGTATTCACTGGCAGTAGTATATGTATACCTTGGGTGAGTCCATTTGTGTGGAAAGAGAAGACCCCTTAACATTTATAAAACCATTTTCTATAGTTTACTATTGTCCTTCTTTCTAGTCTTAATAGAGACTTCCTTCCTAACCTCTTGTTTGAAGTATGGTGGAACGTCAGCACTATGTCATTATTTTATCTTCTTGTTGTATGCGTTATCCATTTTAGCTATTGCTGCTGTTGGAAGTCTTCAAGTGAGAAGCTTTTTCTTATTTGGTACAGTACAGTACGCGATTCTGTAACGCCAGCTCACGACGCTCGAAGAATGATTGTCATTTCTAAGACCTACAGGGTTCATTCATCCGGTGCGACTGATATTAAGAACTGAATGGAATTCTCAGAACAAAGTTATTAATAGTCTTTCTATCGCAGTGGTTCAATATAGTTTCAACATCTTGAACTGGACTCTAAATTATATCAGACGGATAGATTCTAAGACAAGAAAGCTTCTTTCTAAGCATAATATGCATCACCCAAAGGCTGATGCAGACCGTCTAGACATACCCCGTAAAAAAGGTGGAAGAAGTCTTATTCAGCAAGAATTGTCATACAAGGTAACAACTATTAGCTTACTTGTTCATGATGACGGTAGTCTTTGAGTATAGAAACCAGAGGTTGGCAGTGAATATTTCGAAGACAGTAGGGAGGCGTAGTTCAGGTTAGCAGTGGATATCTCGTTTCAGTAGCAGAGCGTAGTTCTTTCTTCTGTTCTGGTCATCTTTGGTTCTGACAGGTTCGCATTGGACATTCGTAGAGAGTAACCAAAATGGCCGCCGTTATATAAGACGGATTGAATATTTTACGCCTTCTGATTGGTTAACCTTTGTTTGGGGAACTATAAAGTGAGTCCAGTCATTTGAGTTTACTCACTAGTATATACATAATGGTACACAAAATTGTAACATTACTAACATATATAAAAACAACAAAGAACTGGATGATACAATTAGTCAAAACATACAAAAACAGAAAGAAACAATATTCAATCATGAAAGAAGGTTGTAAATACAAACGAGATTTACATTTAATAGATTCTGTAGAAAACCAAAACAGAACCCAAGAACCAACTGTTGCATAAAAAAAATGAAAAAAGCCAAGAATAAAGCTCTTGGGCAGATAAAACAACCCTAGCGAGGCAAACCTCTGCATAGCCAATATCCAGAACGTTCTAAGAAAGCCGATGTTGATAAAGTTAACACTCATTGAGCATCTGGATTAAAAGTTGAAACAGAAGGTTTTATTTTTGCAACACAAGTCCAAAGCCTTTTCCCGAGGAACTTTCAGGCAAATATCATACATAATAGTGTGGATCCAGAATGCTAGTTCTGTGACAAATATCAGAAATCTATAGACCATCGAATCTCGGGATGTTCTGTACTTACGCTAATGAATATAAAAATCTTTCCTATAGAGTAGGGCAATACTTACACTGGACAATGTACAAAGACTTTGGAAAAGATGTTAACAAACACTGGTATGAACATCACCCAGCACCGGTTACAGAAGTAGAAGACATCAAAATTCTATGGGATTGCACAATCTTTAGAGACAGGGAGATTGAAGCAAATTGGTCGGCCATAATTGTCAAAACCGAAAAGAAAAACTTGCCTACTAATTGATATGGCTTTCCCAGCTGACTGTAAGAGAGCAACCAAGGAAATTGAAAAAAATATTCAAGTATAAAGACCTGAAAATTGAAATACAAAAAATGTGGAAATTGAAAATACTACCAGTCATAGTAGGTGCGCTTGGAATGATAAAAAAGGAACACAACAACACATTGAAAAAAATCCCTGGAAATTTCAACTTAAGAGAAATACAAAAATTGTCTTGATAAGTACATCCAACACACTAAGAAGAACTTTGTCTATGTAACGCTAGTGATGTTATGGAAGTTAGAAAAACAAATCATGGAATGTCGCCATAACAACACACCACTACCTACTTTAGGTCTTTCCGCAAACTTGGTAGGTAGTGAGGCCATAGCAGAAATCGAAATAATAATAATAATAATAATAATAATAATAATAATAATAATAATAATAAACAAACCACTGCCATCTGCAAAACGAAAAACTGGAAAGCACCAGAAATAGCCAATTTTTGGATTAAAAAAACTATCTAGCATCCACCAAAACTTCTCACGGGCTTATATAATGATAAACCCAGAAAAATGGCTCACATGGGGAGTAACATACCTAATCCCCAAAACAGAAGAGACAAGGAACCCGAAGAACTATAGGCCCATCACCTGCCTACCAACAATATACAAGATCCTCACTTCTATCGTAACTGTAACGTAAAAATCTCAAAAATGTGGCACACGAGGACATCCATAATCACAGTTGTAGTTGGAGACCTCAGATTGATTAAAAAAGGTTCCGATAGACTCGCTGAAGGGATCCCTAGTAGTCCATGCCTTAAAGAAATACCAAAAAATTTACTCACAAGTACAGTTCACACATTAAGAAGAGCTTTATCTATGTAAAATGTGTGTGATCTTTGTTTTGATTTTTACAAAAAAAATGATAAGTGGAAATTGTCATGACGCCATTTCTGACCTTAGGTCTGTGGTTGGAACCCAGAAGGAAATGGTGTATACAAGAGAAACCCAAGGAATTATTATTATTATTATTATTATTAATAATAATAATAATAATAATAATAATAATAATAATGAAATTATATTCGACCAGAAATAATTGTGAAAAATCATGTTGAAAACACATGTCTTCTGATGGGTGTTGCAGCCACAGCTGACAAAAGCACATTTTTGAAAACGTTTGAGAAACTAAATAAACACAAGGACGTCGAGATAGAAATCAGATGAATGTGGCATCACAAGACAACAACATTACCAGTTGCTACCGGGGCTTTAGGAATGAAATCAAATACGGAGATCAAAAAACTGGTAGCCCTAAAATATGTGACTTTCAAAAATTTATGCTCATAGGTAGTTCTCACATGTTGTGTAGATTTTTCTCTGTTCAGTGACCACAATTAGGTTTTTTATACTCTCTCTCTCTCTCTCTCTCTCTCTCTCTCTCTCTCTCTCTCTCTCTCTCTCTCTCTCTCTCTCTGATTTCATGGCATGTAATATGTTTGCATCTTTTGATGAACCAAAAGTTGAAGTCGCTGGGAACAACTTGTACTGCACAAAAGCAAAGAAGAAGAAAAAGACGGGTAGGAAGGAGAGGTTAATGCAAAGAAGAAGGCAAAGGCGAAGAAGAATAAGAAGGAGGAGGAGGCAAGAAGGAGGAGGAGAAAGAGGTGGCAAAGACAAAAGTAAAAAAGAAAAAGAAGACGATGAAGAAGAAGAAGAAGGGAAGGAAGGAGAAGCTAATGCAAAGAAGAAGGCAAAGGCGAAGAAGAAGAAGGAGGAGAAAGAGGCGGCAAAGGCGAAGAAGAAGAAGAAGAAGAAGAAGAAGAAGAAGAAGAAGAAGAAGAAAGAGGAGGAGGAGGAGGCAAGAAGGAGGAGGAGAAAGAGGCGGCAAAGGCGAAGAATAATAATAAGAGGGAGGAGGAGGAGGAGGCAAGGAGGAGAAAGAGGCGGCAAAGACAAAAGTAAAGAATAAGAAGAAGACGATGAAGAAGAAGAAGGGAAGGAAGGAGAGGTTAATGCAAAGAAGAAGGCAAAGGCGAAGAAGAATAAGAAGGAGGAGGAGGCAAGAAGGAGGAGGAGAAAGAGGTGGCAAAGACAAAAGTAAAAAAGAAGAAGAAGACGATGAAGAAGAAGAAGAAGGGAAGGAAGGAGAAGCTAATGCAAAGAAGAAGGCAAAGGCGAAGAAGAAGAAGGAGGAGAAAGAGGCGGCAAAGGCGAAGAAGAAGAAGAAGAAGAAGAAGAAGAAGAAGAAGAAGAAGAAGAAAGAGGAGGAGGAGGAGGCAAGAAGGAGGAGGAGAAAGAGGCGGCAAAGGCGAAGAATAATAATAAGAGGGAGGAGGAGGAGGCAAGGAGGAGAAAGAGGCGGCAAAGACAAAAGTAAAGAAGAAGAAGAAGACGATGAAGAAGAAGAAGGGAAGGAAGGAGAGGTTAATGCAAAGAAGAAGGCAAAGGCGAAGAAGAATAAGAAGGAGGAGGAGGCAAGAAGGAGGAGGAGAAAGAGGTGGCAAAGACAAAAGTAAAAAAGAAGAAGAAGACGATGAAGAAGAAGAAGAAGGGAAGGAAGGAGAAGCTAATGCAAAGAAGAAGGCAAAGGCGAAGAAGAAGAAGGAGGAGAAAGAGGCGGCAAAGGCGAAGAAGAAGAAGAAGAAGAAGAAGAAGAAGAAGAAGAAGAAGAAAGAGGAGGAGGAGGAGGCAAGAAGGAGGAGGAGAAAGAGGCGGCAAAGGCGAAGAATAATAATAAGAGGGAGGAGGAGGAGGAGGCAAGGAGGAGAAAGAGGCGGCAAAGACAAAAGTAAAGAAGAAGAAGAAGACGATGAAGAAGAAGAAAAAGACGGGTAGGAAGGTGAGGTTAATGCAAAGAAGAAGGCAAAGGCGAAGAAGAATAAGAAGGAGGAGGAGGCAAGAAGGAGGAGGAGAAAGAGGTGGCAAAGACAAAAGTAAAAAAGAAGAAGAAGACGATGAAGAAGAAGAAGAAGAAGGGAAGGAAGGAGAAGCTAATGCAAAGAAGAAGGCAAAGGCGAAGAAGAAGAAGGAGGAGAAAGAGGCGGCAAAGGCGAAGAAGAAGAAGAAGAAGAAGAAGAAGAAGAAGAAGAAGAAGGGAAGGAAGGAGAGGTTAATGCAAAGAAGAAGGCAAAGGCGAAGAAGAAGAAGAAGAAGAAGAAGAAGGAGGAGAAGGAAAGGAGGAGGAGGAGGAAAGAAGGAGGAGGAGAAAGAGGCGGCAAAGACAAAAGTAAAGAAGAAGAAGAAGACGATGAAGAAGAAGAAAAAGAAGGGTAGGAAGGTGAGGTTAATGCAAAGAAGAATGCAATGGCGAAGAAGAATAAGAAGGAGGAGGAGGCAAGAAGGAGGAGGAGAAAGAGGTGGCAAAGACAAAAGTAAAAAAGAAGAAGAAGACGATGAAGAAGAAGAAGAAGAAGGAGGAGGAGGAGGAAAGAAGGAGGAGGAGAAAGAGGCGGCAAAGGCGAAGAAGAAGAAGAGGGAGGAGGAGGAGGCAAGAAGGAGGAGGAGAAAGAGGCGGCAAAGACAAAAGTAAAGAAGAAGAAGAAGACGATGAAGAAGAAGAAAAAGAAGGGTAGGAAGGAGAGGTTAATGCAAAGAAGAATGCAATGGCGAAGAAGAAGAAGAAGAAGAAGAAGAAGAAGAAGAAGAAGAAGGAGGAGGAGGCAAGAAGGAGGAGGAGAAAGAGGCGGCAAAGGCGAAGAAGAAGAAGAGGGAGGAGGAGGAGGCAAGAAGGAGAGGAGAAAGTGGCGGCAAAGACAAAAGTAAAGAAGAAGAAGAAGACGATGAAGAAGAAGAAGAAGGTAG
>OZ038504.1:68982086-68987086 GCA_964036315.1 Acanthosepion esculentum
AACCAACCTGTATGACTTACCCGAAAACTCAATAATTCTCTGCGTGTGGCTTGATATCACCATCAACTCTGAAGGGGGCTATAATTTTCTTTTCTATATTATTATTTTTTATGCGTTGCTTCCTTTCAAAACAAGAGCAGTCATGACTCTTCACAGCATCCTGTCATTTATACCCTTACCATCACTCACAATCCTTGCTCTTGCCACCCATTTACACTGTAGAGAGGTTACCCACGCTTTTTCTCTGCCCTTCTAACCTTCAATATTTCCTATGAGCATTACATTCTCCAAACTCTCTTTCCTCGCTATGTGACTCAGAAATTTCAACTGCTTCTTTTCGATTTTAAGCATAAGTGTCCATAAATTCTCCATAAAACGTCATCGTTAACTCCCATGTTTCAACCATAGAATACTCGGCATCTTGCTGTAAAGTCACATCTCTGTCACCAGAAGTATCCTCTTCATCTTTAAGGAAATGCCCACATTCATTGCTATATAAAAGTTCATCGCTCTTTTCTTTGATTCTAAGGACATATTTCCTATCTTAACATTTTGTTTAATCTGTAGAAGGTACCTTTCGCCATTTCAATGTGTCGTCGGTCTTTTATCACATTTGATCTCCCTCTGTTACCACACATTTCACGCCAAAACTTTGTTCTACCTGCCCATATACTGTTGCCTTTTCTGAGCCGGATTTGTTCATTATTTCCATGAAGAGCACAACTTCTAGCTTAACCATCAAATTCAATCGATTTAGCTCTAAATTTATCCCCAAAAATTACCCCGTCCTGGGTACGACGTTAAACTGCATCCAACAGCAAGGCCTCAGATCAGGAGGTTTTGAGGAAGCGTGGAACCACCTCTTAATTGCTGGTGTTCCCAGGTCCACCCTGACCCGGGGTGGTAGCACCTGTTGGGGTCCCAGCTATGGGGAAATAGTGAACTTCCAGGTCTTTTCCAGCACATTGAAACAATGATGTTGCCAACTACACTTTTTTGAAACAATGATGTTGCCAGCTATACGTTTTTGAAACAATGATGTTGCCAGCTATACGTTTTTGAAACAATGATGTTGCCAGCTATACGTTTTTGATATATTTAGTAAATATATCTGGCATTAATGGATCTGGCATTAAATAACTCATAGTGGTTGATATGCCATAAAACCCCAAACAACCAACCAAACCAAAAATTACCGTTTATAAATCAGTTTTCATGTACTGCTTCGTTTAATTTACATGCTTCTCTTTACGATGTTTACTTAACCCTTTGCCTGTCCTGCGTTTCATATGTGGTGCACAGGACATGTGATTTCCATGTCCATACATCATATATATTTCACACGAGCCATGATTTTAAAAGGATAAAACTAAGGAAACTTAAGAGTTTACTGTTTAGCAGGACGTCTGAGGAAAGGCCTAATCTAATATTCTGGGCATCATATATGACCACAAAACACTTGCCTGTTTTGTTACTGCAAGGCAACTCAGCTTATTTGGCAAATAAACTGTACTGATATATAGTGTTTTATATAATAAAATCCTGTGGATGACACGTGATGCACAGAACGTAGACTAAATAACTTATGATTTGTACACTCTGTGCATCACATGTGGTGCACAGGTTTTTTTTATGTGAAACACTATATAAGCTGAGTTGCCTTGCAATACTTATAAATCTGAAAACAAGCATGAACGTTTGGATAGTACATACGAAAATGATCTGGACAGGCAAAAGGTTAAAAGTCATAGTTTCGTTGCTTTCATGTCTTTAGCCAGTGTCCTTAATATTCTACATGTTTCACCCAGTTTACGTTCACAGTATCAACGTTGTTGCTTTTTACCCTTTTAATTTTTCTCAGATCTCTTTTTGTGATATTTTTAAGGCCAGTTTTTTCGTGTTCTTATCCTGACAATATTTTCTATAAATAAATCTATATATTTAAATTAAATATTATAATTATATATTATTTTTTCTTGTAATATATTTAAATTATATTTAAAAGGTTAAAAGTGATAGTTTCATTGCTTTCATGTCTTTAGCCAGTGTCCTTAATATTCTACATGTTTCACCCAGTTTACGTTCACAGTATCAACGTTTTTGCTTTTTACCCTTTTAATTTTTCTAAGATCTCTTTTTGTGATATTTTTAAGGCCAGTTTTTTCGTGTTCTTATCCTGACAATATTTTCAAGGCGGGAAAGAACTGTCCTTTGACTTCCGTTCATCTCTTTCGCAATTTCCAACGTTGAGTTCCGATCCCTCAATAATTATTCATTATCTTTTTTTTTTCCTTTTTTTGAGGCTATATCTTTCTTAGAAGACATGTCCATCTGTCCATCGCTATATATCTTACACTTAAAATAATAAGGATCAATAAGTATACTCTTTTTTTTTCAGTTCACCCCATCCAAGACACAAGGGGTTAATGAGCCTGAAATAATTAGAAAGCAGAAACATTATTAAAAAGCGAGAACAATAGAAGAGTAATCAGGAAAGCAGTAGATAACGATTGACATTGCATTTATAATTTTGAACATCAAAGTTGGCCTGGAAAGCATGTAACAGAAAGAGTGTTCCACAAGCGAGAAGTGTAAGAAAAGAAAAGCAGAGCACTTACGGTTACATCTATCCAGCTTAACTGTAAATTGATGAGACCTTATTGCCAATCTAGTACTGCGTTTAAATTTTTTAAAAGTCTAGGTAAGAAGAGCTCGTCACAGAGAAGCAACCTTACGGTGGTGTGAAAATAACTGAAACCGAGAAGCCAGGTGAAGACCAATAATATTGCTGATTTTTCTTTGAATTTTACCAAGAATCTCTAAATATATAATAGGAGCAACGGACTATATACAACAGCAATATCCAATGCATGAACGGATGGTAGACAGCTCATGCATGCTTATAGTTCATACTATTATGGTCAACTGATGGAAGTTTGAACTTGATCGCAAGTTTTCTTGCTGCTATTGCAGTGCAAACATGACCGCTCCGCAAGCAGTGTACACCAAGATGGAACTCATATCGGCATAAACTGTACCTCTTACTCTGTAACCCTCTACTTCGAGTGGCTCTCGGGTTTTGTACAGGGTGACCTTCACTGTAAGGAAAGGTCAGTGTTGAAATAACTCAAGATTAAGGATAGGCTGAAGGAGAGTGGAAACAAAATGTTAACGTAACTCAGTTACTTCCAACTTTTAAGTAGTGCCTAACACACACACACACACATATGTATATGTGTGTGCTTGGGCGTGTGTGCGTGTGTGTTTGCCTAACACACACACATATGTATATGTGTGTACTTGGGCGTGTGTGTGTTTGCCTAACACACACATATGTATATGTGTGTACTTGGGCGTGTGTGCGTTTGTGTTTGCCTAACACACACACACATACAGTAGCGGCCATAATATAAGGAACGGAAACAACAAAGACATAAATATGTGTATTACTTAAAAAGTAATGCATGGTTAGCAATGACATTTTTACCGAATAAAGATTAGGGTGTAATGCATAAATATTATACAAAGTTACAAAAATTTACATAATAGTTTTTTTTAAATAAAGATTAAATGGAACAAATGAAATAAGCTACTGGACAAAAGTTAAGGAACGATGTTAATAATTTGCATAAACCTTTCATTTACATTGTTAAAAACCTCGATGGAGCTTTTCAACAATAAGTAAAAGTTCATTTATCATTAGGACTTTATTTTTAAGCAATATGGCAAATTCTACACGCAAAACGCTCTCTCTTTTGAAGAAAAAAAACTCCTTATCGCTAACTATCAAGAAAAAAGTCAATTTCAGAAATTTCTGATATTGTTCATAGGTCTAAAAGTGTCGTTCATCGTGTAATTAGCAGGTATAAAACCGATAAAACGTTAGATGCAAAACCAAAAACCGGCAGTCCTCCCAAAGAGAAGATCGAAGAATTGTTAGAATATCTACAAAAAACCGTTTTGAAACTGCTACATCAATTGCCCGTAAATTTAATGAAGAGACAGATAATAAGATCGCAAGGAAAACGGTTGCTCGCAGGTTAAAAAATGCAGGATTGCATGTCCGTATTCCAGCTTCGAAGTTTCTCATTTCAAAGCGAAACTAAAGGGCACGCCTGGAGTATGCGAGAGAACATGTTGTTTGGACTGACGCACAATGGGATACAGTTCATTTCAGTGACGTGTCCAAGTTTACTATATTTGGTTCTGAGGGCAAAACTTACGTACGCCGTAGAACAGGTGAAAGACTGTCTTCTCAATGTGTCAAGAAAACCGTTAAGTTTGGTGGCGGCAGTGTGATGGTGTGGGGAATGATTTCATCTGCTGGAGTAGGCCCTATCATCCGCGTACATGGCAATATAAATGCTGAGATTTACAAAAGGCTTCTTCAGCAGCATGTGGTACCAAGATTACACCATAATCTTTATGAATCTCCTATTTTCATGCAGGACAATGCACCTTGCCACAAGGCTCGGAAGATTATGGCTTTATTGGAAGAAGAAGGAATCGCCCTAATGAAGTGGCCAGCCCAGAGACCCGACCTGAATCCAATAGAAAATGTTTGGGAGATAAAAAGAAAAGGAAAGAAACCCGAAAAACCAGGATCACCTATGGGAGTTATTGAAAGACGAATGGGAGGGAATTACTGCTAATTTTTGCAAGAAATTAATTATATCATGTGGTCGACGATGCAGAGAAGTCATTGAAAATAAGGGGATGTTTACCAAATATTAAATTTTGTTGATATTTTGTTCACAATCAAGTATTAACAAGATCGTTCCTTAACTTTTGTCCAGTAGCTTATTTCCTTTGTTCCATTTAATCTTTATTTAAAAAAACTATTATGTAAATTTTTGTAACTGTGTATAATATCTATGCATAACACTCTAATCTTTATTCGGTAAAAATTTCATTGCTAATCATGCCTTACTTTTTAAGTAATACACATATTTATGTCTTATGTTGTTTCCGTTCCTTATATTATGGCCGCTACTGCATGT
>OZ038504.1:68992086-68994586 GCA_964036315.1 Acanthosepion esculentum
GCATATCAACCTGAATGGGTTATTTAATGCAGACAACATTTTTAGGATAGGTTCGTATGAATAGAATAAGTATTTTTTTTTCAAAAATGTATTATTTGTAAATACCATTGTTTTTCTCAAAACTGTATTGCTGGTAATATTTTTTTTCAAAAATGTATTGCTGGTATTTTTACTAGAAAAATTTATTTTTATACTTTCATGTTGTTCAGACCCCAGTTTAAGGGTTAACTATTTCTCCATAGCTGGGGCTCTAACAAGTGATACCACTACGCGTCAGGGTGAACCTGAGACCGACAGCAATTAAGAGCTGGTTCGACGCTCCTCAAAACCTCCCGATCTACATCCTTGCAGCCGGATATAGTTTCAGTAAGCTTGGTGTCTGTGTTCTTAGCGAAAAAGAATAAAGCGGCTCGTTGATAAACAAAGGCAGAAATTACTTATACCCTATAATATACGAGGGTTGTTGAAAATTTATCGGCCTAACCCACTTCCCAAAATCAGTATTTCATATATCAGATTACTGATTTTGGGTAGTGTGTCGGTCCGAGATCTTTTCTGTACTCCACCCATATATATATATATATATATATATATATATATATATATATATATATATATAAGACTAATCGTTTCCAACCAATCGTCTGCTAGGATGACTATTCAATCCATTTTGCAGACGCCTGCTCAAGTACATTTCTGTTCGTTCAACACCCACAGAGCCCTACACTGGTTTATACTGCAGTTACTCAGATCGGACTTTAATTAAAATTTCTGGGAGAGACCAAATTATCTAGTTTATCTAGACTTGGCTTTCCCGGATGTTTTCGGCTAATACTTCACCCATTTTCAGAAGGGATCATTTTCCGTAATGACGAGGATTAATAATAATAATAATAATAATAATAATAATAATAATAATAATAATAATAATAATAATAATATGGCAGTCCCTGCAGACTGCAATGTATCTTTGAAGATATTCAAAATGCTGTAAAAATACAAGCACTTTGAAACAGAAATCTCAAAAATGTGGCACATGGGAACATCAACAATCCCTGTTGCAGTTGGAGCCCTTGGACTGGTTGGAAAAGATTCCAGTAGACTAATTGAAGGGATCCCTGGAAGTCCATGCCTCAAAGAGATACAAAAAATTGTTCTGACAAGTACAGCCCACACTTTACGAAGGGCTTTATCTATGCAATTTTTTTTTCTTTTGCAGTGGAAAGTGTCATGATGCCATTTCTAACCTTAGGTCTCTGGGCGGGACCCGGAAAGAAATGTGTAAACGCCAGATATCAAAGAAAATAATAATAATAATAATAATAATAATAATAATAATAATAATAATAAATAGATAAATAAATTAAATCTTACGTTTTATATTTCTATGGCCGATTATCTTTGGTATTTATTTATAAATAAAATAATTATGATGCTCTTACACTGCTTGCCTAATAAAACCTGACATCTCCCCGAAAGAAGATACCACCAATGTTTTTAATAGCGATAGATGCAAACTGAAATTCACGCGATATATTATTTCAAATGTCATGAAAGTTTTACAAACATTATTTGATTGATAAGCATTATGAACACATATATGCTTAATTTAGTCTGAATTTATGCAAACTCCTACATCAGAATAGTTCCGGTTCATAAAAGGTTATAACACGTAAGTCTAAGTTTATTTTGCTGCAAACAAATAGCAAAATGTATCCGTAGTTTTATAATAACATGTTGTTTTTTTTTCTATGAACTTTTTGGATCCTGATTTGACTATGCCAAAGAAACAGGATATTGAGGGTCTGTCGATACATCCGTTCTCTTCCTTTTGCACACATTGGAATGGGTTATCCATTTCTTAATTGCTCATCTTTTTGGTAATCAACAATCTTAATAAAGTCAAACCCTCGGTCACGATGACTTGTGACTTCGTGTTATCACAACAATCGGTGGCTTTTACCCAATTCCATTCACAAAGCGTGCGTGTTTGCTGGTATCTAAGATACTTTTTTTTTTACAAAGACATTCTTTGAATCCTTCAACTCATCTTAACCTTCTCGTTGTACAGCTCCAGTAAATCTGTGAGTTTCTTCCCATACATATTACCGACGTATTGGAAGCCATTTAATATTTCAGATATGTTTTGTTTAAGTGCATACTTTCACAGGCGTGCAAATAGGGTATTTCCTTTCAAATGGAATGGTAATCTTCACTGGAATGTCCCTTTAATAGTTCTGGGATTGGGTAGTTTTGGGTTACTCTCTGCCACTGGGGGAATTTTAGAAAGTTGAGAGAGTCAGCAGATGTCAGAAAGTTTTCACTTTGATAATTAAACCAGCCAAGTGAAATAAAAATTGTCTTACGATTCCCTTGTCAACTATAAACTGTAGGATATTTAATAGCTAGCTATTATATATATATATATATATATATATATATATATATATATATGTGTGTGTGTGTGTGTGTGTGTGTGTGTGTGTGTGTGTGTGTGTAT
>OZ038504.1:68999586-69029586 GCA_964036315.1 Acanthosepion esculentum
ATAGGAATACATTGTAAAATATTTTAATATAAAATACATTGAAAATTATTATAATATAGGAATGCATTGGAAATTATTTTACTATAGGAATGCATTGGAAATTATTTTATTATAGGAATACATTGGAAATTATTTTACTATAGGAATACATTGTAAAATATTTTACTATAGGAATGCATTGGAAATTATTTTACTATAGGAATGCATTGGAAATTATTTTACTATAGGAATGCATTGGAAATTATTTTACTATAGGAATGCATTGGAAATTATTTTACTATAGGAATGCATTGGAAATTATTTTACTATAGGAATGCATTGGAAATTATTTTACTATAGGAATACATTGGAAATTATTTTATTATAGGAATGCATAATAAATTCATAACTTGTCATTTATGTAACCTGTCTTATGAAGGATAGGATTTATTAAACAAATTCATCAAAACTCTCATTCATTCTAATGATTCCATGTATAAATGTATAGACCAAAAATCCTCCTTCGCCAACTTCCTTTAATCTCCCAGTAATCTATATATATATAACCCGATAAATGATTAGTGACAGTTGATATGAAGATCCCAATGATGTGTGAAACTGAGTTACCATGCACTACCTCACTGCCCCCTCTCTCTCTCTCTCTCTCTAAATGTATATATATATATGTGTGTGTGTAGTGTGTGTGTATCATTTTAAACTAAATGCAGCGTATATGTGTGTTTTTTATCATTTCGCCCCGAGCGAGACAATAAAGCCACTAAGATGCAAGGGGATTATGAATGAATATGAGAAAAGAAATACATAATTAAACATAGTGAACAATAAAAGAATCGTAGTTAAGAAGACACAAGATAACGATAGACGTTGCATTTAAGTTTCTGAAGATGAAAGTTGACTAGAAAGCAAGAAGCCAGAATAGATTTCACAGGAGTAAAGTGCGATAGACGAAACTCTTATCATAGCACGTGTACAGTTACGTTTAGCTATTTCAACCGTAAAATGATGAGACCTTACTGCCAATCTAGTACTGCACTTAAATTAATAAAGGCTGGGTACCGTAGAGGAAAGTTCATCAGAACAGTTACCATGAAAGCATTTATAGAAAAGGCTCAGGGAATCTACGTTACGGCGATGGGAAAGGCTTTGAAGCCGAGATCTCAGGTAAGGACCAACAACATTGCACATTATTCTTTGGATTTTATCAACAATCTCTAACAGACCGCCGAAATGTCATTGTTTATGTTAAGATACGTTTCGTGAGCAGATATGATTGATCGAGAAAATTCGTCGAAGATTGTGTGTTTATAAGGAGTAATTTGGACTTTGCTAACTAGACGCTTCCCTATAGCTAAATAGTATAGCACGTCAGATCAAATGACGGTTTCCGTATAGGAATACAGGTCCGATTCCTGTCGGAGGACGCATATTTTTTTACAAAATGCCTCGAACATTCAGGCTGGTAAATGTAATTAATACTGTTTAATTAAAAACAGAGCATTTACTTAAATTGTATGTATAAAAATAACGTATAAACAGAAAATATATTAAATATTTTTCGAACTTAATCCATTTCATTACATATATATATATATATATATATATATATATATATATATATATATATATAATAATTATTTGGTTTTTCAGTTACAGGGAAGTCACAAAATTGCCAGTTGCATATATATATATATATATATATATATATATATATATATATATATATATATATATCACAAAATTGCCAGTTTCATATATATATATATATATATATATATATATATATATAAGTCACAAAATTGCCAGTTGCATATATATATATATATATATATATATATATATATATATGCAACTGGCAATTTTGTGACTTCCCTGTAACTGAAAAACCAAATAATTATTCGCTTTTGTATACCGATGTATATAAACGCGTGTTAAGTTTTTATTACATTGTTATAAATGTAAACAAAACAAATATTCATAATTACCGTTCACCTACTTAATACTATAAGTACTTTAATATTAATACTATAAGTACTTTAATATTTTATATAAATTATTTAAATATGCGGAACTAATAAAATCATTCTTATCTGAAGATCTGACAAGTGAGAAATCCCGAAACTCAAATAAGTATTGTAAACCTTTCTTATTTCTCATTCAATAATTATTCGTCCCCACAACCATCGAGCACTTTATAGGCAGAAATTCTGTGTTATTATCAACTATTAGATAGAAACGATGTGCTTGTGATTGTTCTCTTATTCATCTACGTGAAGGATTTTGTCTCCCATCTGTACTAATAGCCACGCTATATAGCCTCGAGCCTCAGTGAAATATACTCATCCCTCGGTATTAAGGGCCTCCCTTTAATGGATATCAGAAGAAATGTACAAAATCTTGAACAGTTTGTATTAGGTCATCCCATAAGTTCTGTCCGAATTTTAACTTTTTGTTAAAATGAACAAAATTTAAAGAGTATTTTATAATGTCTAATGGAGCTGAACATTATTTTTATGTTTAGATGCATTTAAACTGATCAAATTTTATTTCAGAGAACAATAAAATTAAATTTTGTTTGATTAAAACCCTGCTAACATGGAAGTACCCAGGAATCATTTGAGGCACATAATGCTTTACGAGTTCAAGAAAGGAAACTCAGCAGCCGAAGCGGCTAGAAACATTCACTCAGTTTATGGAGAGGAGTGTGTGAATGAAAGAACTTGCAGCAGATGGTTTGCAAAATTGAGAGGTGGAGATGTCACCCTTGAAGATGATGATCGAACCGGACATCCAGTTGAGTTTGATGAAAAGATTCTTGAAGCAGCCCTTGAAGAAAATCCTGCTTTATCAGTTGAGGAATTGGCAGTGGTTCTCAGTTCAAACCATACAACTGTTCATCGTCATCTTCAACAACTTGGAAAAGTTCCTAAACTTGGAAAATGGGTGCCTCATGAATTGTCTGAAAACAACCTCAAATCCCGAGTTGACATCTGCTCTTCTCTCCATTCTCGCCAACTTGTTTAACATTTTTTGGATAGACTTGTGACTGGCGACGAAAAATGGATCTTTTATCGAAATATTAAGCGTCGTAGGCAGTGATTGGTAAAGGGGAAGGACCCCAGCCACAGCCGAGAAGGGAACTTCATGGGCAAAAGGTCCTTCTTTCAATCTGGTGGGATTGCCAAGGAATAATCCACTTTGAATTCTTACCACTTAATGCAACAATTAATGCTCAAATATACTGTCAGCAATTAGAGCATTTGAACCAAGCTTTGAGGAAAAAAAGACCTGCTCTAGTGAATCGAAAACGGGTGATGTTTCATCAGGACAATGCGCGACCACACACAGCAAGAATCACGTCACAAAAGATCAAAGAACTTGGTTGGGAGAAAATTCCTCATCTCATCCACCTTATTCTCCTGACCTTGCTCCTTTAGACTACCATTTGTTTCGTAGCTTACAGAATCATTTGGAAGAAACAGCTTTTGTAACACGGGAAGAGGTTAAAACTGACATTTGTGAGTTCTTCGAATCAAAGCCAAAAGAATGTTACAGTAATGTAATTAGTAAGCTTGTTAATAGATGGAAGGAAATCATAGATAATCAGGGAAAATACATTGTTGATTGAATCTGTAATTAAATGTAACATTTGGTCACTTGTTTCAAAATTCAAAATTCGGACAGAACTTATGGGATGACCTGATACTTTGGGGCCTCGCTACGGACGGAGTTGTGGCAGCGCTGGATACAAGCCGCTGCTTCGCGAGCTGGCCGCTAGGTGGCGGTCCGCCACTTTCTTTACATCAGTCTAACCACACATGTAGTTTATTGCTCCATGGATTTTCCTCTTTTTTATATACCAATGCGTTTAAGGAGTTTATATTCATTATTCTCTATAATCATGGCGTCTGGCGGAAGTGTAGAAATGTGGAAAAAGGTGAATTTAATAATACCATAAAATCGTGTATATTTACATTGTCCAGGTATTTTACAGTGTCAGATTGGATAGTGTCCGTGATTAAATGTACAGTTCCATATTATTCCTCTTTCTTTTGTTATGTAGAGATTTTCTAAGCGTAGCTCATGTGTGGCACAAGGCCGAAAGTATAGGGCATCCAATGAGGATAGAACTCACTTTTCAGTAGTAACTGATCTAGCAAGACAAGCTTGCTAACCATTACACCACGCCGAGGTGCCCATAAATAGTGATTTTCCAAGAGTAGCTCAGATGTGGCACAAGGTCGAAAGTATGGGGCACCCAGTGAGGATCGAACTCACTACTCAGTTGTTATTGTTCTTGCGAGACAAGCTTGCTAATCATTACACAGCCTCGAGGTGCCCTATTTCTTTTGTTATGCAATTGATGATAATTGCCACGACAGAGTTAGTGTCGGTAACTACGGAAAATCGGCATTATCGGACCTACGCTTAAAAAAACCCACCTTTTATTCGTTATGAACGAGGTATGAGTGTAGAAGCAGAGAGTGGGCAACTTGTATGTTGGAGAAATTTGTTCCCCCAACAAATGGTCAGATTCCTCTTAAATAAACGCTAAAATATTATTTAAATATTATTTAAAAAATTAAAATCTTATTTCAGTCGGGTTTACTATTTTGACGGAACGAATACTTCCCACAGGGTGGCAGGGGGTATTTATTTGCGTGCCCACGTTGCAGTGGAATGTGACACAAGGTCGGAGTTTAATGTGGGATTCCAGAAAGCCGTGCAAAAATTGCTCAGGTCTCCTCGGAACTTCCCCTTTTGGGGACATCTCAGGCGCCGGATAATGATTCAGTCACGTCCCGAAGGAGAAGTACTGCCTGGGGGGATTACCTCCTGGAGTTTAAGCTAATATTCATTGCAAACTACCCAGTGTCATGGCGATGAGAGGAGTAAGCTAGCATCAATCATATTACGAAATCTTAAAGAGAGAAAAGAAGTGAAGATTAATTTGCATTTTCTTTTTCTCCCCGACGTTTAAAGTGTAATTTAGGTTCGGTTTTATTTGTTTGAGGCACGATCAAGTAATAGGTAGCGGCTCGGTTTAAGGAATCGGAGAGCTGAGTTCGAATTCCCGTCGATTCCATTACATTCACTTACGTGTTCATAACCTTGGGAAAGGTATGAATCCACTTCTATGGGTAAATGGAAGGACAGACAGGGTTCTATAGCCTTGGATGGCAACTGGTCTACCCCAGAAATAAATGTCAACCTACTACGGGGGAAAATCTGCTTCGTCGGTCATTTATCGAAAGATATATGATCGCCTAAGCGTGTATCACGCTTGGCACATAACTGACTGACTTGATTTATTTTACCGTATATCACCCTTTTCCAGGTTATTTCTGTCGTTTTGATAAATAATTGATAGATAAAAATGGGTTTCGTTTGCAGAAGAATAAAAAAAATGTTGACATATTGTTTTAACGTATTTTTTTTAACAATTCACCCCAAGCAAGGCGACAATATCACTAAGACTAGAAGTGAAAGAGAATGAGTAGACATCAAAAGGAACCGGAAGCCCAAGCCTAAATAGGAAATAAGGGATAAAGCTCTACTCCTGTTGAAAAGACCAGAAAGGGGCGTGGAACGGACGATCTACTCCTATTGAAGAAAAAAATAAATAAATAGTAAATAAAATTTCAGTGGAGTCATCAGAAGTATAGAGTTGCAGTAGACTTTAGAAGGAACCGGAAACCAAATTCTAAACAGGAAATAATGGATAAAGATCTACAACTTTTCAGAAAAGCGGGGAGGAACGTGAGCCAGACGATAGGTGGACCTATCTGCTCCTATATCAAACATTTCCATGTTATTTATGTCGTTTAGATCGGTAGACATAGGTTTGTTTTGCACGAGATCCAGAAGAATAGACATAGTCTGAGTAAAGAAGTGGCCTTTTAAGCAGGGCAGAAAGTACCCCTATGCATGACCATATACCCTGCGTACACCCAAACGACAAGGCGAGTTGTATTTAGGAATTAACTTTTAACAGAAGTGAAATCTTTAACCTTTCCCTTGAACGGTTAGATACTAATACTGTTGTTTGAAATCAGTAAAGTTATTAGTATAGAGCAATGCTTCTTAACCCCGGCTCCATTGACGCCGTAAAGGGTCCATAGATGGATTTCAGGGGATTCATGTAGATCAGATAAAAATGAACATTTATACTCGCTATACAGCCCCTATAACAATGAACGGTTTTCCATTGAAAGAAATAAAATAAAGTGTAACCTGCATTACTTGAAAGTAAACATACCCAGCCACTACTTATAGAGCAATGCTTCTTAACCTCAGGTCCATTGACGCCGTAAGTGGTCCATAGATGGATTTCAGGGGATTCATGTAGATCAGATAAAAATGAACATTTATACTCGCTATACAGCCCCTATCACAATGAACGGTTTTCCGTTGAAAGAAATGTAATAAAATGTAACGTGTCATTACTTGAAAGTAAACACACCGAGCCACTATTTACATTGCCGACCGCTAGGCATCTCTTGTCTTTGCTGTTGGGTCCATGATTATGCCATTATTCTCTGCCCAGCGCTCTCTTTTTGTCACTCCATAAGATCAAATGACAAATGAATCATTTTCCACAATTTATTACGGCATATCTTCTCATTTACTAGTGAGGATTAATTGGCAACAGTTTCTTTCGTGTGTGGGTGGCTGTAAATTGATGTGTGTGCAGTGTACATGAGGGTGAAAGATGGAGAAAGGCCTGTGCCAGTGTTGTGAAAAACTCAATCAGACTGTGGGTATCTACTTGTCTGTCTGTCTATGAAAGCCTTGTTCTTATAAGGATCTGTGACATAAGGTGTCCTTGACTCAAAATCGGTTAAGAACCACTGGTATAGTGTATAGGGTGTGTGACCTTTTCCTTTAAGCCATACCAGATCAATATTTTCATAACCAGCGAAAATTGATATTGTAAGTTAATTGCATTTGTCCGTTCTACCTACCAGAGCTATGTTCAAGAAAATTATGTCGGGGAGAAAAAGATCCAGCACAGAGCGTCTTTTCTGGAGTGAAACAATATAACTTATTTTTTTTTTTCCTTTGCGCTTCCGTGCTTATGACATTATCTTTTTTGTGGTGACTAACGGGAAAAGACCCTACTTTTTGACACGTTTTAAAGAAATCCAGAAACGAAAATAAAGCTCCACACCCCTAAACACAATGAAACGCACCTTTATATGATGTCATTTGAACGAAGCCATTTTTACATTCCCAATACGAAACTGTCACTCGACGAAACCACACACTTAACCCTATTCATGATTCTTTGCTAATACAATTGAAACTGTTTTAAAGAACAAACTGTCCGCTTATCACTTGCATGAAAAGAATTTATTGAAGTATTCACAGGCTTACAACGATCCGCGTCTTTGCAAAGACAATTTTGAGGCTCTACGTTTCGCGCCTTCAAGGATTGGCTTCAACTGATAATAGCAATGTGTTGAACTAATATTTCGACACTTTTTTCTGCAAAATCAATGAATACTCCACTGCTGACACACACGAAATAAAAGATTAAAATGGATACATTTCAATGGATATTTTATTTATGGCAGCAAGTTACTTTGTTAAATAGTATATTTCTCAATCCGTTATAAAATGTATTTTATCAGTCCAGCACCAATCATTTATCTCGCATAACGAAAGCTGAATTTTTCAGTGCGCCGCCGTCACTACCGAATGTGACACAATATCAATTGAAAGTGGGTTTAACGGCAATACTGTGAAAATATGTTCAAGCCCCCTCGACACATCCACATTTTAGGGTCGACTCAGGCATCGGGCAATAAACTCGGTTTCCTCCCAAAGGAGAGGTGGTGCTTAGGGGCTGGTCTCCGGGGGCTTGAGCGAATATTATTGGCAGAGTAGCCAAAACCTATGCCGACCAGAACACAATACTCGCATACCGAGAGCTACACTACCCTTATTGCTTAGCCATTTATATAGTCTATGCATAAGCTGTGTTAATTAGGCCATCATTTACATATCACTACACAATTATTAAAACATAATTATTGAAGAACAACAATTCAGAATTTCCCAGAAGAATAGATGATTTAAAATATTAAAAATTTCATTTAGTAACTAAATATATTAAAATAAATCAATTATCCACGTCATTTTTTTCACAGTACAAATATTTTATTTAAAAAAGTAATTAAAAAGATTCGAATAAAAACAAAAACTATTTTGGTTTTAATTTCTAATTCAGGGTATCATATTCCGTAGCTTAAAATTCAATTTTCAATCGATTTAATTTGTCTGGGAATTTATATTTAAAAATGGCAATATTAGGTGTTCAAATTATAAGCGTCCCTCTGAATTTTTACTCTTTTTGTATGAATTCTATAGTCTGGCAACTAGGATACTTTAAACTCAATAAAAAAAAAGCTCTCATTTAAGCACAGAATAAAATTCTATGTATAAAAAGAGATAAAGTTCGTAATAAACTCTCATTTAAATCACCAGTTCTTGTCTGAACATAGAAGATGAGCAAAAATTGAACCTGAACGATGTGTCCATGATTGACCGCTTAGGAATACCAAGTGCTGTCAGTATCTTTTTGCCAGATGAAGCAAATCTTATTAAATAACCTTGAGAAGTGAAGCCAGCACGAGTAGTTTAAAAGCTATCAGCGCGAAAAGTGAGACCGGCGAGTCGAGTTCAAATTCAGGGCTAATCCATTGCGTTCATTTTTTCGCACAAATGTCCCTAGGAAAGACTTGAATCATTTTCTTTCCCCCTCAGCTAATGATTAAATAGCAGACGAGAGCGGACTTTCTAGCTTTGGGTGGTAACCAGTATAAGAGAAGGAAAACTCTAAATTCCAAACCTTATACAAGGCAACTGGAAACCACTTCAATATCTTTCCCAACAGGGCATGATAGATAATAAATAAAAGGAATACGTGAAGTGCCTACATCTTTAAAGGATCCGATATTTAAAAGAAAATGTGAGTAAAGTTGTAAAAAAATCCGACAGAATATTAAATATATAAGACAAATTGGTAAACCTGTACTTTTACATGTTTCACCCATGTAACGACGTCATCGGAAACATGTCAATGTAGATCTCCAAATGTTCTTACATATTTACTAAATAATCTGTACTGATATATATGTCTATATTTTAGTTTATGACGTTACCGTCCTGTTTTGATATGAAAAAAATATGACGTATATTTTTTTGTCTTCCCCTTGATTTCAGTTGCTTTTTACTGCAACCGCTCAGTCTGCCATTTTACGACTGTTATTGAACACCGCGTCTACACAAATTTTAAAAAAAAAAACGGGACTTTCGACTAATCTCCAATTCGCTTTCTCTTTGCCTCGTGAAGTTCGTCTGAACACCACAGCTGTTACAGTGATTTTCCAAGCGTAACTCAGACGAGGCATAAGGCCGAACGCATGGAGCACCCAGTGAGGATCGAACTCACTACTAATTATTCTAGCGAGACAAGCTTGCTAACCATTACACCACCACGAGGTGCCCACGCCACAGCTGTTATATACCGTTTGAGTAACAATTTTCTAACGACCGTAGTATGATTATCTGAATAGTTTCGAAAAGAAAAGGAACTGAAATTAAGATGAATACGAATAAAATATTAATCATCACTGACAATGATCTATCTTTTAATATAGTTCAAGATAATATCTAAATAAATGATGCCAGTCTACTAGTTGCAGACGCCTGCCCTGGCGCATTTGTGTTTCTTCAACACCCACCTGTGGTTTACACTGCAACTATGCTGAGCAGACCTTAGTTACAGTTTCTGGGGGAGAGCGCGTTATCTAGCATGATGAACAGTCTGAACAAGACCAGCACGCTCAAACCCTCGGTCACGATGACTTGCGACTTCGTGCTATCACAACCATCACGGGTACTGTCTACCCAATTCCACTCACAAGGCTTGGGTCAACCCGTGGTATTGTTTTCCAAAGGTGCCACACGCTGGAATCGCCTCCCCCCGATCGATAACATCAAAAAGTCACCTTCCTGACCAATCGACCATGGTGAGATTCGAACCCGGGTCTCATAGTATGAAAGCAAACGCTCTAAGAACTCGGCCACGTACACATGTAAAGACAGCATACTCTAGGGTTAACTGTTATCTTCCCCATATATCCTCATGAAACTGTGACTCTAACCACTTACTCTGGAACCTTCTACCTTGAGTGGCTCTTGGGTACAGCAACTCAGTTCTTAGGAGGTTTTGAATTCAGAGTTGTCCTTCAAGGACGATCTTTGAATTGCTATGATCCTACGATACTGATTCATACATTTTTGCGCGTAAATGAATGTAACGACCCTGACTGGAATTTGAACTCAACACTCCGATTCCTAAGTCCGAGCCGTTATCCATCGGGCCTCCATATTTGTGCAGGGTGAACATTATTGTGGATAAAAGTCTAGTATATGCTTTTAGAAGGCCACTCCAACTCATTCTGACCCTCTAGCGGAACAGCGCGATTTTTTTTGTTTAAGTGTTTGTTTTATGTTACTCAATACTTTATAATGTGCGTGAAGAAATTTAACACGGATGATCAAGTTCTTTAAACAGCTATTTTACATATGTGAGAACATCCACTTTGCTAATTAAGAAGACAAGAATTTATGCTCTGGGTATAGAGTGAAGTAATAAAAACCCACGAGAAAATCAAGGAAAGGAAGTCTATTGTTAATATCAAGTTCTTCATTTTAGAAAAAAATGTTTTCTTCAAAGGTTTATTTACAAAGTTTTATTTCATCTAGATTTTTCGCTCATGTGAATATATTAATATATTGAATATATGCCAAGGGTTAGTTCTTGTTAAATATTTTATTTTTGAACTATATGAGTACATTAAGACCCAGATCGTGTCCCATAGCTATGCCATCAAAGGAAATGTTACCATGATGGATATAGAAAGGTATTTGTGTAGTATAGTAAATAAGAAGTTTATGTAGAATTGGCGGTTTAATATTAGAAAGTAGGAATTTAAAAAAAAGTTTATATATATATATATATTTATATGTCATTCACAGACAGTACTGTTCCGCTGTATCACAGCTCCTCAGTGCGACTAAACATCCGAATGCCTCAAGCCAGGAGTTAAACACAACTGATTAGGTGTCAGCCAGAGCTATCTTCACTCGGTAGAGTAACACAACTAAATCTAGCATATTGTTTTTACAAATGTAAACAAATGCCAATCAGCCAAAGTGCTCCATTCATTTTACTGAAGAGCTTTGCATTAGTGCAGGTGGCTGTTGTTTATAGAATTAGCTTATCACTCAACAGTGCTCAATTGAAATGTATTTTCAAGAGCTAAATTATGTCATTCACAGACAGTACTCTTTCGCTGTATCACAGCTCCTCAGTGCGACTAGACATCCGAATGCCTCAAGCCAGGATTTAAACACAACTGATATTTTGTATTATTATATCTATTGCTCCTTTGACAGAGATATTGATAAACAGACATCTAACGAAGCAAGGATGCCATTATTGGGTTTATTTGAAGAAATCTATTAGCAAAATTGACACAATATTTCTTTGCTAAATACGACAGGATCAACGTTTTGTTTTTTGTTTTTTTTCTTTTATAAATGAGATATGGTTGTTGATATTTGTTAAATTATGGAACGTAAAGTTAAACCAAGTTCATGCGATATCACTTTATGTCGTTAAAAATCGAATCCAGTTTGGATCAATAATCAGCTTCATATTTAAAATATCAAAGATGCGACTATAGGTATCCTCAACGGAGTTTTTTCGATATGAAGACAGTATTATTTCTCATCAGCAGCATGGCCGCTCGTTTCCGAGTGTCAGTCACATTTGTGCTTTATCAACACCTACACAACCAACCTCTGATTTATACTACACCTATATGGAACCGAACTTATAGAATTACAGAATGCGGAATTTATACTTATATGCTGTGGAGGCACGGTGGAGTAATGGATAGCGGCTCGGTATTGATTAATCGGAGAGCCGAGTTCGAATTACAGACAGATCCATTCACTTATGTTCTAATGCCATTGGGAAAGGTATGAATCCTCTTCTCTCCCTTGCTATGGGTAAACAGTAGGATAGACAGGGGTTCTATAGCCTTGGATGGCAACTGGTCCACCGAAGAAAGAAATGGCAACCTACTGCGGGAAAAAAATCTGCCCCGTCAGTCATGGATCGAAAGATACATGATCGCCGAAACTTGTATCACGCATGGCACTGACTGAATGAATGTGTTCCACCAGGGTCATATACGGTTTTAAATCCAGTTCACTACTCTTTTCTTTGTTTTTAACGAAATTTGCCTGTTCTTTAATACTCTCAGCTTTTTGATTGAAAATTTAAGGATAAAATCCGCTTTCTATTTGTCGTCTGGTGCCGTGGGTGATACTCCCATATGCGAATGGCCTGAAATTAGAGAGTCCACGGCGCCGTGCTGTGCCCTGGAGTTGTCTAGGCTTGAGGAGAACGGCAAAGATGCTCCGCTGGCTTTTGAACGACGGAAAGCTCGTCCCAGACAAAGATCTCCAAGTTTTTGTTTCTCTCCAATATGCATATATAAAATATACATATTTAGTGCATGCATATATAAAATATGTATATATAGTATATGCATATATAGTATATGCATATATAGTATATGCATATATAAAATATGTATATATAGTATATGCATATATAGTATATGCAAATATAGTATATGCATATATAGTATATGTATATATACTATATGCATATATAGTATATGTAATTATAGTATATGCATATATAGTATATGTATATATAGTATATGCATATATAGTATATGTAATTATAGTATATGCATAGTGTATGCATATATAGTATATGTATATAAATACTATATGCATATATAGTATATGTATATATAGTATATGCATATATAGTATATGCATATATAGTATATGTATATATTATATTATATGCATATATAGTATATGTATATATAGTATATGCATATA
Source organism: Acanthosepion esculentum (assembly GCA_964036315.1). Classification (NCBI taxonomy): domain Eukaryota; kingdom Metazoa; phylum Mollusca; class Cephalopoda; order Sepiida; family Sepiidae; genus Acanthosepion; species Acanthosepion esculentum. The sequence continues at coordinate 69,012,583 of OZ038504.1, forward strand.
TAGTATATGTATATATAGTATATGTATATATAATATCTAGGTCAAAACGGCAGTATGTTGCAATTTTATTTTCCATCAGTATATATATATATATATATATATATATATATATATATATATATATATATATATATATATATGAGGCATGAAACGTGAGTATGTTTTTTTTAGCACTGAAGTATGTTTAATGAGTAGTAATACAACACCCGGGGAATTGTTTCACAACGGCTGCAAATGTTTAAACACGTTGAACTCTGGGATACTTTTCGTTTTTTTCTCCTTATATAATGAGATCTGACTTGTAAAGTGTACGCCCTAACAAATAACAAAAATCATATCATGAACGACAAGGGGTAGTATTTTATCCTACTTTAACATTTAAAACTTCTCTTGAGCCCCTCTAAAAAAAAAAATTGAAATTTCAAGGAAAAGATGCAACGCAATACTTTTTATGCCCAGATATTTTATACACTGCGTAAAGATTAAATAGCTATTATTATTATTATTATTATTATTATTATTATTATTATTATTATTATTATTATTACTGAGAGTTCATACATGTAATAAATGGCGATTTAGGCTGCAAACTAAGTGACAGCAAGCGTTACCAATAAACGAGCAGACATCTTAGAATCCTCGCTGTTGAGATGAACCGTTTCCTTATAAGGAAGCATTCGGCTTACAATGACTGAACAGTTGCCGTCACTGTCGATTGATATTTATTAGTTTTTCTCTTAAATACAGTTTCTCAGGAAAACGGGTTTTCTGAAGTCCATCAACTGCTATAGCTCAATTGGTGCGACTGTCTCAAGTTCCTTTGCAAGTTCGAGATACACTATTTACATTGTTTGGACTATCGTCCTCATCTTTGTCTCCATATTTATCATAACGTTTCGGCCATTGTACGCTCCGGCCTTCTTCAGGTGATTGGAATGTCGAACTGAACCCTTTATTTCGCTCGCTAGGGTAGACTGTTCTTGTTCCACGTACTATGTCTAATGGATGCCAGTTATCAGTTATCTCCTGTTAATTCCCCTCTCCAAGTTCTCCACCGCCTTAACCAAGTATTGAACTCACACTCTTTGGGTCCTGTCACTGGATCTAACTAACGCCTTTATCCACTGCGCCATGTGCCCTTGAGGAGAACTTGGAGAGGGGAATTAACAGGAGATAACTGATAACCATTTCCCACAGATGCAGCGTTACAAGTCTATCACCCCTCTGTCGCTATTTCCATGGCAAATACTCGGACGAATTTCATTCTTTAGTTCCACTGATTCAGACCTTCACTGCTAAGACACGCCATGTTACGTCCACAGAGTCGAGAACCAGCCTTATTTTCCCGTGTTGAAAAGGTTCGATTCAGCATTACCATTTCGATAGCAACCATCTACCTTGAATATCTCTTGAGCCTTGTATTTGATAACATTTAATATATCAAAAAAGAACGAAAATCAACTTAAAGAATTGATGATTTGTAAATCGCAAATGAAGTTAAATAATGCTTTGGGAAATGATTGATTTACTTTTTACGGCCTAACAACATTTTTGAGGCTACTTAAAGCCGAAAAATATTTCTATATTGTAGGAAATTTTTGGAGATAATAATGATTTTCCGATACATGTCTTACTACCTAACCCATAGCTAGTAGAAATCAGTGCACAAACAAACTTGCCAAAATCAGTGAACAAACCAAACTTGCCAAAATCAGTGCACAAACAAACTTGCCAAAATCAGTGAACAAACCAAACTTGCCAAAATCAGTGCACAAACAAACTTGCCAAAATCAGTGAACAAACCAAACTTGCCAAAATCAGTGAACAAACCAAACTTGCCAAAATCAGTGCACAAACAAACTTGCCAAAATCAGTGCACAAACAAACTTGCCAAAATCAGTGAACAAACCAAACTTGCCAAAATCAGTGCACAAACCAAACTTGCCAAAATCAGTACACAAACCAAAATTGCCAAAATCAGTGAACAAACCAAACTTGCCAAAATCAGTGAACAAACCAAACTTGCCAAAATCAGTGCACAAACAAACTTGCCAAAATCAGTGCACAAACAAACTTGCCAAAATCAGTGAACAAACCAAACTTGCCAAAATCAGTGCACAAACAAACTTGCCAAAATCAGTGAACAAACCAAACTTGCCAAAATCAGTGCACAAACAAACTTGCCAAAATCAGTGAACAAACCAAACTTGCCAAAATCAGTGAACAAACCAAACTTCCAAAATCAGTGCACAAACCAAAATTGCCCAAACAGTGAACAAACCAAACTTGCCAAAATCAGTACACAAACCAAAATTGCCAAAATCAGTGAACAAACCAAACTTGCCAAAATCAGTGCACAAACCAAAATTTGAAATCGGCATGCCGAATTCACTTTCTAGTAAATATTTAATTGGCTAACTTCGTAGCTAAGGTAGTTTTGTATTTCGAACCAGCACTTAGAAAACTTACACAGATGTTTTTAGTCCCATCTGTCATGCTTTATATCATGATCAGCTAAGTATTTATTAAAGAAATTGCTTCACGAATTGCAATCAAATTCGAAAAAGAAATCCTTATTTTACTGGATAATAAACCCTCCATTTGATTTAATATAAAATAACTTCCTAGGTTAAATTTTTCGCTTTAGATTTAGAATTCATTCCTTGGGTGTCAAGTTCCTAAGGTTTGAAAATGCATGTGACTAAATGAATATGGACATTTGCATTATTTACATTATTCGGACAGTTATCCTCATCTTCATTGCCATATTCACAACGTTTCGGCCGTTGTACGCTCCGGCCTTCTTCAGGTGCTTGGAATTTCGGTGGACGATATAAAGGGTTTGGTTCCAATCACCTGAAGAAGTCCGGAGCGTACAACTGCCGAAACGTTGTGAATATGTCAATGAAGATAAGGATAACAGTCCGAATAATGTAAATAATGCAAGTAATCATAATACCTCATCTCAGGGATATAGAAAGAAATATGGTCATATTCAAATATTGTCATTATTTCCGATATTTATCAACCCCAGCTTTGTACAGGTCATGTCAAAAGCCACAATTTCCAATCGAATAAGGATTTCCGAAGCGGTCCTAGAGGGACCCTCACAATTTGGAAAATTGACGCATCAGTCTTCCTATTGCCGTCTCAACTTGTGGTACACTGAACTAAGCTTAATTAATAAAAATGGCCAATTCTCAAGATTTAATGTATTGATTAAGCTTCACTTAACAATATTACAGGCTATATACAATACTTTGTTTTTCCCTAAACGGTCACCCATCAAGTTACTGAGCAGACTGGATGATGCTTAACTTCAGTGATTAGATGAGAACATGCTAGTCTAGAATGATTTGACCGTAAGCCTATTTTCTAAACTGGGAGGTACTGCTTGCCTTCCATTCTTGAAAAACAGCATTCAAAATATTGGCTTTTACTCGTGTTCGAACACCGAACTCTTGCACTGGCGAGAAATACACGGTTTCTAACAAAATGTAGGACACAATTTATGTTTGTTATCTGTTGACGTCGATTTTTGCCTCGAATTTCGTTTTTTTTTTTCGTTTGTTTCAAAACGGGGCTTTTAGTGAGACAAGGTTTTACTCATATATATATATATATATATATATATATATATTGAAAATATTAGTGGTCAATAAATAAATATATATATATATATATATATATATATATATATATATATATATATATATATATATATATAAAAATTTGCAAATGGATAGAATCCAGGTAGAGCTCAATGTCCAGGATATATATATATTTGTGTATTTAGACAGCAATCCTTATTTCATGCATATTTTATTGAATACGACAGACAAGGTGCTTTGTGTATATATATATATATATATATATATATATATATATATATATATATATATATATATATATATATATATATATATATATATATATATAGGGTGTCCCAAAAAGTGATATCATTTAAAATGGGAATGTCTGAGTAACTACATGTCCCAGGCAAACGTAATTAAATAGATTTCATGTTGGAAAATAAAAGATTTATTTATCAAAATTTGAACAAGATATTCAAAGGGATGTAGATTTATTAACTGGTTTCACAAAGTCTCACAAATGTTCAAAATTCAAGTTGCCAGCATGTCTTGCGTAAAATTGTCCAGCTACAAAGTGTCGTGCGAAGAATCTGGGTTTCCATAGCTGCTCTTCTTACAGACTTTCTGGGGCTTCGCACAAATGATTCCCGAACCTGACTGACGATATCATCCAATACTGTTGGGTGGTCCAGAACACATTGCACTGCACAAACAGCCTTCCTCTTTTTTGTGCCATGTCCATATCTTTTTTCCATTTGGTGCATTTTTATTGAATCTTCTCGAAAATGCACGCTGGACACTCTTGTTTGACTGTCTTCGAACAGATTCTAACATACGAATGCCTTTTCATTTCTTGTGAACGTCATTCTTCACTCTGAAGAAAAAACACCGTGTATATGTAAGAATAGACACTGAAGACAGCTCCAAGGACATGTGTGTTGGATGGTAGCTCAACTATTTATATATGCTGGTCATTATAGGTACCAAAGTCATATATTTCCGGTTTATTGTGTTATCCTAACTGTTATTAGATTGATGAGAACGGTTATATTTTAAATTATTAAAGTCTATTGAATACAAATAATTATAGGCTACCAGTGTGCGGTAATTGTATAACTATTATATAGGTTTGTCTGTTAATTTTTAACTCATTATTTATTATTGACACTTGGGGTATTTTGTATTTGGTTATTAATTATTCACCACTGATTATTATTATTATTATTATTAAAATTATTAAGTTGTGGTTGAGTGAATTCGTGCAGTTTTTTAATTTGTGTATTAATTATTTCCGTAATTTGTTTGTTTTTTAAATGGCTATATTATTTGCTTAGTTTAAAGTATATTATATTAGCTGCATTGTATATAGTGCATACATATGCATTTTTCTTGCTGATGTTTTCCAGAGTATTCGTTCTTAGTTTTCAATTTTTAAGTAACTCTGTAAAAAATATTTTCGTCTCTGCATTTTGAGATTTTAATTTTTATTGCTTTAGGAAAATGAGTGCAGCTATTTTTCCTCCAAAGGTTACAGTTTTTTTATTATTACTGTGCGTAGGTACTGTTTTCCATATTTTCCATAATCTAAATTTGGGATATTGTTTATAAGTTCCCATATATGTTTAGGAAGGATTGCGCTGTTCGCGTATTTACTATTGATTAAGAATGTTTTTTGTGCGCGTAGTTTTTGGTTCTAGGATCCTTCAGTTACTACTCTGTATATTTTTCTTTGTTATCTGCTGTTTTTACAGTAGCATGATATATTGCTTCGTAGGCAATTACCATTTAAAGTATATTCAAGCTGTGCTCTTCAGTTACACACGAGTTTGGTTTGTGTGGTTGATTTGCCAGTTATTTTGTTTTTCGTTTTTTTAATTATTTGTCAAGTTCTCGATGAAATTGTAACTGTTTTTTTATGTGTTTCTGTTGAATATGTTGTCGAAAGTGATTGATGTGTTTGTAGATTAGTTTAATGAATACTTTTCCTACTTTAATTTTACGTCTTTCTTGTACGGTTAGTTAAAGTATATGATGTTTCCTTTTGTTGGCTTTGTCTGTACTTTGTGGTGAGTATTGCCATAAGTTTTAGAGCTTTTTCATAATCTTTTTTGGTTTTGATGAATATGGTATTATTAAAAGAATTGTCAAATAATATACGGTTCATTGATTACGGGATTTGATTGAATATTGTTGGCGAATGGTTGGACGATGTGGTTATGTAAAGTGGTTTGTCGTAAATGGTTGATATATACCTTCCCTTAGTTTTAATGTGATATCTAGGAAATTTATTTCTTTTGGATCTGTTTTATGTCTATACCAAATTCTAAATTTTTGAAAATTATTGTGATTATTTTTCTGGTTTTGTCTGTTTTTTGTCTGTTACAGTTTCATGAGAACATCCTCCTTCTAGAGGCCTACATCCTTTTTCGATTATTTTGCTTAGATCATGAAGTATATATATGTGTTTATCAATATAAAAAGGCTCCATCGAAACTTCCCATTGTAACGTCGATCGTTTCTTCTTTCTTTAGCCAGGCAACTTCATTGTCAAGTAGTATTGTTTTTTAGCAGTGCTTGATAGTTTTTAATTCATTTATGCTTATTTTTATCTGACCCTGAGCTAAGGAGATAGGTTTATTTATTGTGGGTTGTCTTACTGAAGGATAGAAATCTGTTATATATAGTTGTATTCGCAATTATGTTTGTTTTTTAGATTACAGAACATATATATATATATATATATATATATATATATATATATATATATATATATATATATATATATATATATATTTCAAATTCTCGAGGACATCTTTATCAAAAGCAACCAACATTAAACAAAATTTATTACGGGTATAGTAGCAATGTTTTAAAATACATTTGAGTTCAGTAACATTTAATACATTTTGCAATTTACAATCTATGGTCATCCCCTTTGCATTGGGAACACTGGTTTACAAAACCTCGTAACCACAAAGGTTAATTTTAAAAATATGATAGCAGAGCGAGTTCGCACGTGTTTGCAAAAATCACCATCACCCCTGAGGATGATCTCGGGAGAGATTGAAAGTACTTGGGTTAACAAAAAATACGCCGCCTTCCATGATGAATTTTAACTCAAGAAGATAATTAGAGAACTAGAAAGGATTATTATAAAAATAGACATAATAATATATTATTTAATGAAACATGCTTGAATGAAGATATGCTACCTAAATACACGCGCGCGCACACACACACACACACACACACACGTGTGTGTGTGTGTGTGTGTGTGTGTGTGTGTGTGTGTGTGTGTGTGTGTGTGTGTGTGTGTGAGGCATTATTGTGATCAATTTTATTGTGATCAATTTCCAGTGGCCTGCATTGCACAACCTCTTCATCATATTAACATATTCTGTACTGGTGCACTATATGACACATGTCAGATGATGCTACAATCGTAGGCTTTTTGAGGGTAGGAGTTTCCCATCTACTACCTGCATGCAAACCGTTGCCTCCTATGAGAAGCTTATCCGCCCATTATCAGCACTCTTCAGGCCAGTTGTCTACGAAAGATATAGGGCCCAGCCTACCATACTATTTACCCATATCTGAGGAGAAGAGAGATGGATTCAAACTTTTCACACACACACACGCGCGCGCGCACGCGCACACAGACACATACACACACACACACACACACACACACACACATATATATATATATATATATATATATATATATATATATATATATATATATATTTATACATGTTTTCTGTAGTTTACTGTTACCAGCAACCAGAAACATTTTTTCTCCTGATGATGGCCATGTTGGTCGAAACTAGTCGAGGAATCTAAATGAAATAATAATAATAAAAACGTAAGAATATTAATCTACCACCCAGTATGTCTGAAGATTTTAATTAATTTTTTTTAATAATTTTTATCGTTCAATATATATATATATATATATATATATATATATAAATATAAAAGTGGACATGGAAGTCAGCACTTAGAGGCGACAGTCTGTTTCATGCTAGGGCAATCGTCAGGCGATTGCCCTAGCATGAAACAGACTGTCGCCTCTAAGTGCTGACTTCCATGTCCACTTTTATATTTACACACGCTCTATCTCTGATATTGAGCACTTTACCCCATAAATATAGCACACTTTAAGACTATATTTCTGCATATATATATATATATATATATATATAGGTTGTCCCAAAACATTTGACATCATTTCGCAGGCCAATAATTTTGGCAGTTCTTGTTGAAATAACCTCAACTTTTCACTGAATTTATAGAAACAGATCAAGATTTTATATTTAATGGAAGAGACCAGTACGTGCTTATCTCGATGAGAATCTGCCAGAGAGATTGAACAGGCGTGGTGGAGATGAAGGCAGTTTTCTAGTGAAATGGCCGCCACGGTCACCGGACCTGTCCCTGTATGATTTCTTTTTATGGAGATATGTGAAGGGACTGGTCTATTCCCCCCACCACCCCTCTTCCTGCATACATTGATAAACTCAAGCAGAGAATCACTTCCGTACTGGATAATGTTACCGGAGACATGCTACAGCGTGTTTGGCAAGAGCTTAACTACCAACTTGACGTGTGCCGTGTCACATGTAGTGCACATATTGAACACTTATGAAATCAGTCCCATAATAAATTTATGATGTTCAACACCTAAACTGTTCGATTTCATTGAGCTAGACTTAGTATTTTTCAGGATAATTGCTTTTAAAATCATGTCAAATTTTAGGGGACACCCTGTATATTATTATTCATTTTTTATCATTATTATTAAAAAAAAAAAAAAGACGTTTTGTGTCGATTAATTTTACTGGTCGACTTTTCCAAATTACGAATAATCATAAGAGTATCGACCGCTTCACACTCTTCCCCGGTTTTTTGAACAGGAGTAGAAGGTTTATCCCTTTTTTTTTTGTTTTTGTTTTTTTTGTTTAGGATTTGGTTTCCGGTTCTCTCTAAAGTCTACTTCAACTGTATACTTCTAACGCCTCCGCCTAGACGTCGAAATTTTATTTACTATTTATTTATTTGTTTTTTTGTTTTTTTTTTACCATTAGGAGTAGATAGTTTCAGCTATCTTCCGGTTTACACTTTTCCCCGGTCTTTAGAACAGTAGAGGTGTATCCCTTGTTTCCTGTTTTTATGAGTGTGTTTCCGGTTCCTTCTAAATTCTTTTCCGTCTTTTTCACTTCCAGTAGGCCCTTGCGTCTTAGTGGCATTATCGCCTTGCTTGATTTTAAAAAAAATAATCCTTCTCGGACAAGAAGAAAATTTGGTCAGAAATTTTCCGAAGTTCATTTTGGAAGAAATGTACAAGAAACATGGTCCAAGCTTTCGATTTGTCTTAACGAACATTTGTTCCCTAAATACAAAGAATATATATATATATATATATATATATATATATATATATATATATATATATATATATATATATATATATATATATATATATATATATATATATTCTTTGTATTTAGTATTAATTCTTAACAATAACACATTTCTAAAAAAACATATTTCGAATCACATCTAATCTTTCGTTGTCCTGTTATTACCTGGATGTACTAAAAAAAACAAATCACTTTCAATGCCTGATGATGTCTGTATGAACAGATGAAAGTACTAGCAAAAAAAAGACCTTATACAACTGGAATTTACTAAAAACAGGGATCATAACATTCATCTAGAGGTTCGTGGGTTAATGTAATTTTAATAAATTTGTTTGCGAAGATGTATTCTAGCCATTTATATCATTAACTTCACTAATCTATTTGTATGAATGATTCATATATATATATATATATATATATATATATATATATATATATATATATATATATATATATATATATATATATATATATAACTGTTGAAATAAATATATAACCGATTATATGATGAATAATAAAGTCTTTTCCTTATTATTTGTTTTTATACATATATATATATGTGTGCGTGTGTGTGTAAAAACAAATAATAAGGAAAAGACTTAATTAGTCATCATATAATTCGGCTATAAAATTATTTCAACAGTTATATATATATATATATATATATATATTTTAATAAATATATATATTTTAATAAATATATATGTATATATATATATATATATATATATATATATATATATATATATATATATATATATATATATATATATATGTATGTATGTATGTATAGAAAGAAAGAAAGAAAGAAAGCTATAATGAGGAGGAAGGAAACCAAGAAAAATAAATAACTTTATTTAAATTACATGTAAAATTGGGTGGATTTGGCAGAAACCTTTGTCTGATGTCATGTGATCGCCTCTGAAAAGAGAAAGAGAAAAGACGTTGGCAATTTCAAATGTTTTAAAATTGAATATTTCTTGAACTGGATATATACGTCGAGAACATTTTTTTTAGAAGTTAGTGAAGAAAATGGAGTGTAAAAAAAAGAAAAAAAAAGAGAAAGAAGAAAGAATGTTCTTGATATTTATTGTTTAGCCAGGCTTAAACAATTCGGTCAAATACAGTTTTTGGTTTTCTACATTTTTCAATGTATTCAATTCAATTATTTATTTTCCTTTGTTACACTTTCTTTTTCTAATTAGGCTTTTGTATATTTAAAAAAAAAAAAATTACCCTGAATTTAGGTGGATAATGTTTCTGTTTATTTTTTGGGCTGTCTGCTGCTTGGCTCTGTGACTGGAGTTTTCAGTCTGAACTAAATTGGTGTACGCTTCCATTTCCTATACTCTGAATGCATTTATATTAATACCAATATACTTTTATTATTATTATTATTATTATTATTATTATTATTATTATTATTATTATTATTATTATTTGTGGATCATTCAATAAAACATATGATGAAATAGCAGCGAATGGAACCAATCCATGATGAGACTTGATATTTTCGCTTATTACAGCATAAAGGCCAGGCTCTCAGCAACAACTACCCGAAAACAGATGCAAATATCAAGATGTATGAGTAAGAATAAAAACCACAAATACAGTTTGTATGGTGATCAAAATATTAAGAAAAGCAATGTCATCAATATAGATATCAACAGCAACTATTGCTTTCTAGTGCGTTGTTATGCTATTCTATTTACTTCTATAGACACCACTATCGTCTATATTCTCTAAGCGACAACATGAACTTCTATTGACATCTATATTTTCTATTCACTTCTATACTATAGACATAACTATATTCTATATTGTCTAAGAAATAATATTATATTAATAGTACCGTTATATTTCAATTTGCTTCGGTACGCATCACTCTTATACAACACGATGCAGAAGTGTTCATGGCTTGCCGTCCAACTTCCCAAAATGTAAAGAATTAAAAAAAACAATTTTTTAAATCCTTTTTTGGCTGGTCCAAGAAGTTTTCAGTACCTTGCCTCTCTCTCTCTCTCTCTCTCTCTCTATATATATATATATATATATATATATATATATATATATATATATATCAAGTATGTGGTGCAGTTCAATTTACATTACATGAAGCATTCATACACAAAACAGATATTGAAGTTAATGATATAAATGGCGAGAATACATCTCCGCAAACAAATTTAATAAATGACATTAACCCCGAACCTGTAGATGAATGTTATGATCCCTGTTTATAAATTCCAGTTGCATAAGGTTTTTTTAATTTTTTTTACAAGCTTTCATCTGTGCATAGACATCATCAGGTATAAAAATATATTTGTTTTTTACATCCAGGTAATAACAGGACAACGAAAGAATAGGTGTAATCCGAAATATGTTTTTAGAATTGTGTTATTGTTGATTGTAAGAAATTTTGGAGCGTGCGGTCACAACACTGAGGTTGAATTTTTAAATTTTAAGATTGTGCGTTTTTGTACTAATATGGTAATAAGAGAATTCTTTTCTACTGGTAGGTTTTTCAGTCAATGTGTCATGAACTAAATTGTTCAATAAATAGAGGAATGTCACAATTATTATCCGAAAGTTGCACGTCGGGTCAGTTATTTTAATATCAAGTATGTGGTGCAGTTCAATTTACATTACATGAATCTGTTTGCGAAGATGTATTCTCGCCATTTATATCATTAACTTCAATATCTGCTTTTTGTATGAATGATTCATGTAATATATATATATATATATATATATATATATATATATATATATATATATATATATATATATATATATATATGAAGAAATATAGTTTTAAGGTATATTTATGGGATAAAATCCTCAATATCAGAGATAGAGCGTGTGTAAATATAAAAGTGAACATTGGAGTCAACACTCAGAGGCGACAGGCTGTTTCATGCTGGACGCAATCGACAGGCCTGATTTTTTGCTGATAATGCTGTGTTTGTACGTATTTATTGTGCATTTTGTGCTATGTCAGTTTCATCATTTTTCAAATACAACGTCTTCACATGTCATGTCGGTTTTTAAAACATCGCGTCTTTACGCGTCAGTTTATGTGGTCGTGTCATTTTAAAAAATAACTCTGTCTTTAATTTTTCATACGAACTAAATTTCAAATAACAGAATTTTCAAATAACAGAGTTCCAATTACTTTTTACTGATTTTAAATGTGAATTAAGTTTAAGCGTCTAATGACATTTTCTTTTTCTTCCAGATTTAACAACTTAAGTCTTTGGCAATTTCATCCGTGAAAAGATTAACAATCAAGCAACTTGGTAAAGTTATCGAAGTCTATTACCTAAATGAACTTTCAAACAGAATTTGAATGAGAAGTTCCCAGGTCGCATCATCTCTCGAAACAGCGAAGCCAATTGGCCACCACGATCGTGCGACTTGACACCTTTAGATTTCTTTCTTTGGGGTCATCTCAAAAGTAAGGTCTATGTCAGCAAGCCAACAACAATTCAACAGGTGAAGGATGAGATAATAAGGTATATTGTTGAAATCGAGGAGCAACTATGCAGAGACATCATCAAAAATTTTGACCATCGAGTGGAGGTGTGTCGCCAAAGTCTTGGCGGACATTTGGGCGATATTATTTTTCACACATAATTTCCATGACTTAAATAACCTGATCCAATAGAGAAATAAATAAATTTTCACCAATAACACAGATTTATATACTGCTGACTTTGATCCGCCTTAATGAAACACCCTTTACAATGAATGCTTGTACCGACACAAAATAGACATCATAAATCATTTAATAGGGGAAAATTTAATATCTTCTGGGCGCACAATATTCTAAAACGAACTCAGAAATAAAGCAAGCATTAGCAATAATTTCTCTAACCACATATTTAAAATAAGAACGAATAATTTTATTGATTAATTGATTTCTTCTTTTTTTTTACGATTTCTCAACCTTTTTGAGGTTATTTAAAGCCGAAATATATTTTTGGATTGTAAGAATTTTTGGCCGATAATAATGATTTTCTGATACAAGTTTAACTATTTAATCCATAGCTAGGAGGAGAAGAAGTGGATCCATATCTTTCCCAATAGGTATTTACACGTAAGTGAATATAACGAACCCGATTGGAATTTGAACTCGGCTCTACGATTTCTTATTTTGAGCCTTTATCCATTACACCATCTGCACATCCAAGCTTACAGCTCCTGATATTCCCTAGTGCTCACCATTCTAGGTACTGAACAGGTTCAAAGTTGCCGGGAAAGCAATGAGTATACAGCAGAAATCAAAAGAAATAATAATAATAATAATTTTATGGGACTACACAATACACACAGACAGAACAATCAAAGCTAATCGCCCAGACATCTTTATTAGAGACCGCAAACAAAAGAATTACCTTTTTGATATTGCAGACTGCACTGTTTCTTTGAAGATCTTCAAAAAGCTATCAAAATGCAAGGACCTTGAAATCGAAATCTCAAAAGTGTGGCACATGAGAACATCAACAATCCCTGTTGTAGTTGGAGCCCTCGGATTGATTGAAAAAGATTCCAATAGACTCATTGAATTGATTCCTGGCAGCCCACTGTTCTCACGAGTAGAGCCCACACTTTACGAAGGGCTTTATCTATGTAAAATATGTGTGTTGTTTTTTGTTCTTTTTTTTTTCAGTTACTCAGTGGAAAATGTCATGACGCCATTTCTGGCCTTAGGTCTTTGATCGGGACCTGGAAAGAAATGAGTACACACCTTCTGGTGTGTACTCAAAAGAAATGAGAATAATAATAACAACAACAACAATAATAATAATCGATGTTTTAAAGCTAAAAATTTAAAAGCTAGAATATTTTATTTTAAAAAGCTGTAGTTTTAAAAGTTTGAAGTTTGTTTAAAAAGAAGAAATTTTAAATTAATTGATCTATTGGTTTGAACAGAAAGCAATTTTAAGAGCCGGACATTTTTTTTAGTTTATTGAAAGAAGTCATTTTAAAAGCTTAATTTATTTTTAGTTTAATGAAAGAGGACATTTTAAAAACATTATTTTTTTTTTGTATGTTTGATAGAAGAGAACCATATTTAAAAGCCGGAATTTCTTAATTAAAAAGCGGACATTTTAAAAAACAGAATTTCTCAATTTAAAAGAAGCCATTTTAAGAGCTAGAATTTCTTGATATAAAGAGGCCTTTTTTTAAAAGAAAACTACGTCAAAAGTCAACGAAATAAAACTACTGGAATCGGTAATAACACAAATACGAAAAGAAAGATAATAATTGTTTAGCAGCAATGAAAGGAGGAATTTTCGGAATAACTCGACACGATTACTTTAGATAAGAGAACATTTCGCAATGACATTAATTGAGTTGTTTACATTCAATTATACAAATTATTGTTTCTACTTTCCATCATGTGCGTCTATTAATAGAGAGGGCAATTTTCAAAGTACAGATTGGGATAAACACTCCTGGATAACATAACAAACTCTCTATGATAAGCTATCGATGCAGCAATCAAAAGTCTATCGTGCGATTGGCAATAAGAAGACAAGTGGTGAACATTTTAGAGCTGAAAGCAATTAAATATGTCATGTGTATCATTTTAGTGACCTTTCCCTCCTTATTTTCTCCAATTGCAATGAATCTCATAAGAAAAGCGATGATTATAACCAGGCCTAAAAAAAACTATAGATGATTGTCTGAGTGGTATAAAGTTTTGATCTTTGTGCTCGATCGGTGACATCAATTGCACCAAAGTGAAGATTAAATCGTAATGGTTATTTTTGCTATTAGTTGAGCATTTTACCTCAGCGGTATATTAGATCTGTATTGTGGTCTCGTAGTAAACGTTTGATTTGACTAGTTGAATATTTGTAACTTTTTGCTCTGGTAGAATTATCTCCCTTCCATTGCCGATGACAGTTTGCAATGTTCTTGTTATGACAATCGTGAGCTGTTCCAAGCTGTTTAAAAAGTCAGAAGATTAAATTCGATTCCGTGAAAAAACAGTGTACAACAATAAATGCGAATATATATATATATATATATATATATATATATATATATATATATATATATATTTGTGTGTGTATTTAGGCAGCAATCCTTCTTTCATGCATATTTCATCGAATACGACAGACAAAGTGCTTGATTTATTTTTATACAATTTCTCATGCGATCTAATAATTTGATTTCTTTTCAGAAATACATACATGCAATAACATACATGCAACAAACTATATCTTATTTAACAGTTAAAATATTTCATCCTTGAAAATGGCTAAAATTATAGCCGAAAGCGCTCGGAAAAAAGAACATTTGTACAGTTTTTATATAATTTATCTTCTGAAAAGAAAGAAATTATTAGATCGCATGAGAAATTGTATAAAAAAAACTAAATCAAAGCACCTTGTCTTTCGTATTCAATGAAATGTGCATATATATATATATATATATATATATATATATATATATATATATTATATATATATAAGTGAACATCGAGGTCAACACTCAGAGGCGGCAGAATTGTTCATGCTAAACGCAATCGCCAGGCCGCCTGACGATTGCGTCTAGCATGAAACAGTTTGTGGCCTCTGAGTGTTGACTTCAATGTTCACTTTTATATTTACATATGCTCTTTCTCTGATATTGAGCACTTTATCCCATAAATATAGCACACCTTAAAACTATATTCCCTCATATATATATATATATATATATATATATATATATATATATATATATATATATATATATATAGCTGTATGGATATTAGTGTGTAGCCCTGGGTTTCACACTCTTGCGATCATCAAACTGGTTTGTTTTTGTTTTTTAATGGATCTATTTATGCTTATTTGTATTTGAATATTTGTGTGTGGTGGAAAGAGGGGAATTATCTTCTGTGTTTCTTTGGGATGACACTCTCACATACATAGGCACACATACATACAGGTGTATGCATTTTAGTTTATAAAAACACGCCCATTTGTTTGCATATATATTTAAGTAATTCATTTTTATGTGAAGTAATTTAAGACATAAAAATAAAACGAGTCGTTGAACAAGGATGTGTGTTTTCACCACCATTCAAACTTTACAGTGATGCAATACTGAGAGAATTAGAAGTCCTACAAGGGTTCGTTATTGGCGGCCACAATCTTAATAACATTAAATATGCAGATGACACAGTGTTGATAGCAGACACAGAAAGTAAACTACAGGATCTCCCACAGAATTTAGTGAAGGAAAGCGGGAAGAAAGGACTAACTATCAATTCTAAGAATGTATAATTTCAGCAAAACGAACCGTCCAACAGGCAACTTACAAATTGCAGCCAGCAAAATCAAGCAAATACAAAAATTTAAATATTTAGGAAGTGTTTTAACACAGGACGAAAATGCGACACCGAAATCCGAGGACGCACTGGAATAGCGAAATATGCCTTCCAAAAGCTAAGCAAAGTATTAAGAAACAGGAGAATTTCGTTAGAACAAAGAGTTCTAGACTCTTATGTAACATCGCTATATGACAGAGAATGCTGGACAATCTCTTCACAGACGAAGACGTGACTTGAATCAATAGAAACATGGCTCTCCAAAAGGAGGCTAAAAATAACATGGACTGAACAAAAGAGCAACGACGAGGTTTTACAGAAAATGAAAACAAAAAGGACACTTATTTGTAATATAAGAAAGAGATTTTGAAATTTCTGGGGCAGATGATGAGGAAATAGTGCTTGGAAAGAGGGTTCTTTTAGTTTTAATTATTGGCTATTACATTTTTTTAATTTAACAACCAGAAAGACCCCTTCCTGCCTCTCATCAACATGGCTGATGCTAACCTCCAGGAGAATGACTCATTGTACCTTCTCAGGTTAACATTGTTGGCACATATGAAGTGGAAAGATTATACTGAATCCATTGCTGGGTCTGCTGCTAATGAAGTTGGACTACTGTTTCGTACTTGACAGTTTTTCTCTCCAGAATCTATCC
>OZ038504.1:69034586-69064586 GCA_964036315.1 Acanthosepion esculentum
GCGAATATGAACAGTCTAAATCTATCTGAATACACGTTAATTTAGTTGATTCAATCTTCACAAAGTGTCTGTTAAGTAATCGTCTTGCTTCAACTTGGTCTTGAAATAGACTTAGGCTTAATTAATAAATTTATGAGTGATTATTTTCCTTAGTCGTTTAAATAATCTATACAAATAAAATATTTATCTGCATTTAGGCAAAATTACTTCGCGGGTAAAATGAACCGTAATTAATCAGTTCCTTTACTCCTACGTCACGTTGATTGCAGTCTCATTTATTCAAGCCTTTCATGTGATGCACTCAGGTACCTTTGCTTATTAAGTGATCGCCTTGTTTCAACCTGGTCTTGGAATAGGCTTTGACGTGTCCGTCTTTGTCGTTCTTTTGCTAATCTTTTACTTCTGAGAATTTTTTTTTCCATTTCACTGTTATATTATTAGTATAAAACGTTTAACACGAAAGGATAGTTTAGTTTTTCCTTCCGCTTGTGCTGTTAGGCGTCGCGGGGAGACACAGTCGTCTTTCAGTGGCAAGGGGAATGGCCTGGAGGAGAGATATATCTCATGGGCTCTGAAAGTGCCTGCCACTGAGTCGCTCCAGCCTCTTCTTGGTCTGCCTCTCGCTCTCCAGTCAAAGTAGCTGAGGGTGTATGCTCGTACGACTGGTCGGTTGATAGGCATACGAGTGAAGTGTCCGAACCACTTGATCCTCTGCCGTTCGATGTGCTGTATGATTGGTATTGCTCCTATCATATCTTTTATTGCCTCATTCCTGATCTTGTCTCGCCTGGTCTTGTCCACTACTTTTTTCAGGCATTTCAGGCATTTCATCTCACAAGTGATCAGTTGCCTCTCAAAGGTTTTTGTTAGGGGCCATGTCTGGAACTGTTATGCCAATGTTGGTAGGAAAATGGCGTTGATGAGATTTGCCTTGGTACTCATGGAAATGCTAGGGTGTTTTAGAAGAGGAGCAAGTTAGTAACTGACTGCGATGGCTTTCTGGCATAATAATTTATAGGATACAAGGGCTAAACAGTGCATCATAAATACCATTAAACGTATACCAGTATAAAGGGAATGTATTAATTAAGCTATTGTAGATGTGAATTTGTTATCTCCGTATTATTGAATGTCAATACATTGTTTCAAGACTATTACTATTATATATATATATATATATATATATATATATATATATATATATATATTTATTATAATTTTTACCTACCGACCTTTTGGTTCTCACCAGTCGAGATGCAGCCGCATAGAAACAAGAATGCATTTTTGTAGTAAGCAAGTTGTTCTTGTCAGTATGTAAACATTTTAAAAAATAAATAATTATTTCTCTACTCTTAGTATCGAGCCTTCTTTTGAATTAATGCTGTGAGCGTTAGAATTTATATTATTTTCCTTCTCATTACATTCGGATATATATATATATATGTATATATATATATATATATATATATATATATATATATATATATATATATATATATATATATATATCCGAATCCAAGAAAGAATACTTTGACTTTAGAATTTCAGTTTTTCTGTTTATAACTAGTCCTGTATATATCGTCTCTTCATTTAACTTAAATGTAATATAAATATGTCTCCATTAACCATGTCCTGAAGATGGTCTATTTGACCGAAACGTCTGACGTCGACAGAAAAACAAAAACAAAATAAAAAAACAGTAAACTCACATATTCGGATTTTGCTTTGTCTTTTCCACATTTTCATCATACCATCAGATCTACATCCACATATTTGCTTACATACATATATATATATATATATATATATATATATTGGAAATTAGGTCTCTTCGTTTTACTGTTAAGATAGCTAGATATAACCATAAGTTCTATTCCAATAGCGATTTACGAAGCGTAGCTTAGATGTGGTAGAGAACCTAGTAAGGATCGAACTCACTATTCAGTAGTAATTGGTCTGGCAAGACAAGCTTGCTAACCATTAAACCAGACGGAAGTGTCCCAATTCTAGTCTAACAGATGTTTTTCACGGTTTCTTGCTAACCTGCTATCGGCAATCTTCAAAAGTTTAAATGCAACGTCAATCGTCATCTTCTGTTTTCCTGAATTTTGACTTTTATTGTCCTTTCTCCTCGCTAACTTTTCTTTTTCATTCTCCTTCCCTCTGAATAACTCTTTAGGTCTTAATGGTATTATCGCCTTGCCTGAGGTGAAATTGATTAAAAAGAAAGTGTACCGAACGAACATAAGCCTAGAAATCATCAATTATAAATCTAGCAACTGATCTATTTTATTCCTAGGATTTTTGTTCAGTATTTACTAAGAGAGACAGTATTATATATATTCAACATCATCACTTGATAGGACACCAGCGGTGTTGAAACAAAATTGCTATTTTTGTAGTGATTTTATAACATATTTATGTTATAATTTTTAAATAAATAATTATATATATATATATATATATATATATATATATATATATATTGTGCCCTCTGTTTTAGTAAATATTGACCCCCTCAATATTTACTAAGAGAGAGAGAGAGAGAGTCCAATATAGATAGATAGATAGATAGATAGGAACTGACTGAGATAGATAGATAGATAGATAGATAGATAGATAGATAGATAGATAGATAGATAGATAGATATAATAAAAACAACACTTAATATTATCACCTATTAACATGGACACAATATCTTGACCGTGTTTTCAAAAAATGAAAACATTATATAAATACATACATACATGCAACAAACTATTTCTTATTTAACAGTTACATTATTTCATCCTAGAAAATGGATAAATGTATAGCCGAAAGCGCTCCGAATAAAAGAACATTCGGACAGTTTTTATATAATTTATCATCTGAAAAGAAATAAAAATATTAGATAGCATAAGAAATTGTATAAAAAACTAAATCAGAGCACCTTGTCTGTCATATTCAATGCAATGTGCAGATATGTATATATATACATATATATATTGGACTCTCTCTCTCTCTCTCTTTCTCTCTCTCTCTCAGTAAATATTGACTAAAAACCATAACTATTTTTGGGAGTGTTGTCAATATTTACTAAGACAGAAAGAGTCCGATATATATATATATATATATATATATATATATATATATATATATATATATATATATATATATATATATATATATACGATTAATGTAAGTCACCTAACTGAACGTACGTATTTTTTAATGTATGTATCTAGAGTTATAGGAATGTTTTCTTTTCCACACACATTGTGGCAGTGTTCACAGTGCTTGAAAAATTAAACATTCCTCTAACTCCAGATACACGTACATAAAACAATCCATACACTCAGTTAAAAGTAAAAATAAAACGATCTTTGATAACAGCTAAAAATATAGCCGAAAGCGCTGGGACATATATATGATTCGAAGTGAACAATTATACACATATATATTTATGTATGTAATTCAGGCAACAACTGAGAAATAGGTGAACAAAACGTCTCTATCTGCGAAGAAAAATCTCACAGGGTTGACGCGTCTTGACATTTGAAACTTGGGCAGTAATAAAAATGAAACATTGGATTGTACATCGGTTGTTGACTCCCGTTGTTCCTGGATAGACATCCAAAATGCTTTTACCTGTTTTGTCTTTGTTTCTTTCGAAGAACGCGTTGGTTGTTTCCTCCTTTCTTCGTGGTGGTCAGGCTTAAACTTGCACCCCCCGGGCCAGAGTTGAAACAATCCATTTTCACTGGGTTATTTGAAAACTAATAACATGCTGACAATTCATACCTGAGAAATATTTTTTTCGTATAACTTTAGCGTAACTTTTAAAACAATACTCCTTGTGTCAGGTGGTATGAGATATATGCGTCCATGTGATATATATATATATATATGTATGTATGTGTATGTATATATATATATATATATATATATATATATATATATATATATATATATATATATATAATTGAACATTAGATATAAATATGAATATAAAAGTCAACACTCAGAGGCGAGTTTCATGTTGGACGCAATCGTCAGGCCGCCTGACGATTGCGTCCAGCATGAAATACCTGAGAAATATTTTTTTCGTATAACTTTAGCGTAACTTTTAAAACAATACTCCTTGTGTCAGGTGGTATGAGATATATGCGTCCATGTGATATATATATATATATATATATATGTATGTATATATATATATATATATATATATATATATATATATATATATATATATATATATATATATACATATATATATATATATATATATATATATATATATAATTGAACATTAGATATAAATATGAATATAAAAGTCAACACTCAGAGGCGAGTTTCCTGTTGGACGCAATCGTCAGGCCGCCTGACGATTGCGTCCAGCATGAAACAGCTTTGTACACTTTTATAATTATATTTACTTACGCTCTATCTCTGATATTGAGCACTTTATCTCATAATTATAGCACATGTTAAAACTATATATATATATATATATATATATATATATATATATATATATATATATATATATATATATATATATATATATTAGTAAATGGATTAAATCCGGCATATTTCTAATAAATTAGAAATATATATATATATATATGTGTGTGTGTGTGTGTGTGTATAATATATTTATATATATATATATATATATATATATATATATATATATATATATATATATATATATATATATATATATATATGTTTAGAAGAAAGAGACCACGCGTGCTTCATCTAGTTTATAAAATAGAGTAGATAAGTTTGTTAATAAAACAAAGGCAAACGAAAGGGCACTGATGTGATAAGTACGAAAAAACATTTATTATTAAACACATGACAGAAATTAATTAATAAATGTTTTTCGTGCTGATCACATCACCAAGCCGCTCAAACATTAGAAGCATTAGGAGTCGAATCAAGTAATGATATACACATGATAAAAATTCGTCACTGAGGCCTGTTGGAACAGTTGGTATGACGTTTGCTTCATAACTCAACTGTCAGGGTTTCAATTCTCGGTAGTGGATGCGCACAGCTGATGAGTCCCAAATATAGAACGAAACGACCGTCCAGTGTTTTCTGCATTCTGTTGAGGTTTCTTTCCGACTCAATAAATTACTTAATTATCAAATCTTCCTATCTCTCTCTCTCTCTCTATATATATATATATATATATATATATATATATATAAAAAGAACAGTATTGAGGATATTGAAAAAATGTTACTCTAATTAAAAGAGAAAATAATTCACTGAGACGAAAATTTCTAGAAAGTGCTTTAATCGCTAATTCGGCCACGGTAAAATTGCGTTCAGGTTCTTATGTAGATTTTGAGAGATTTTCTTTTATCACAATGTGGAAAATTTTAAAAACAAAGACGATATATAAAAAGAAAAAAAGAATATAGATGAATTTGGCCAGATTGCAAAAATTATTTGACAAAATTCTTTTAAACAATTTTTAGACTACCAGCGTCTCTCATTCATGCGCCTGTGTCGGCACAACAACGTTAACAAACCCAGTCCAATGCAGTCCTAATAGATGAAACGCGCCCCAAATAAACTTTTTCCATTCTGTCATATATATATATATATATATATATATATATATATATATATATATATTATAGTGGGTTTCAGCCTGTACAAGGCCCGGGGCCACACGAAGTAGAGAGTTACAGATTAAGTCATGCAGATATGCCTGGAAGATAACGGTTAACCCTAGACTTGAACAACTTATGACTGTAACCATCGAGGAAGCAACCACTTGGGAGTCGGTTCCGCAAGGCAGTGGTTCGTGGGAAGAAGCTGCATGAGTGGAACTTGCATCTCACCAAGCGAATATATGAAGCGAATGAGGGTGGTTCTCTACAATATACATAGCATGGTGGGTCTTAGCCTTGAAGGTTAGGACAGATGGAACTAAAGAAAAGAATTCGTCTCCTTCAAAGACACGGAGACTTTTTTTTAAGTCTATTAAGAGTGGAAAGTGGGCAGCACCCGCCCATATATTCATTTTCGGCCTGATTTGGTATTTATATATATATATATATATATATATATATATATATATATATATAGTCTTAAAGTGTGCTATATTTATGGGATAAAGTGCTCAATATCAGAGATAGAGCGTGTGTAAATATAAAAGTGAACATAGAAGTCAACACTTAGAGGCTCTAAGTATTGACTTCTATGTTCATTTTATATATATATATATATATATGTGTGTGTGTGTGTGTGTGTGTGTGTGTGTGTGTGTGTCGGTCAAGTATTGGTTAAATAGCAGGCGAGACTGTGTTCTCTCGCCTTGGTTGGCAACTAGTCTAGGAAAAGGAAATTTCAAACCGGAGGAGATTTGTGTGCAGACATCGTGGCACACTTTGTCCCATTAACCTGTTATCAGTTTTCCTAAAAAAGTTGATTGCATCTCCATGATTGATTGATTGTATTCTTTTTTTTATGGATTATCAACCTCTCGCACGTTATTTGAAATCAGAAAATATTTTTGTATTGTAAACATTTTTTTGGGAGATAATATTGATTTACTGATACAATTCCTACTAATTAACCCATAGTTGGAAGGGGAAGAAGTGCTGTATTCATAACTTTCCCAAGGGAATTTGTGCAAAATTAAATTCACCGAATCCGACTAGAACTGGAATTCGGATCTTCCTCTTCTAATTTCCGAGCGTTTATCTATTAGACCCCCCGCACATGGAAGCTTACAGCACCTAGTATTCACAAGCGGTCACCCATCTAGGTACTAACCAGACACGACCTTGCTTAACTTTCATGATCGTACTAGAACTGGTGTTTCACCGTGATATAACCGTAGGCGGTGACTCTAAATGATCCTTCGTCATTATAATCAAATAATATGTGTACAAAGTCTAGTACTTCATTTCTAATAAACAAACTGTTAGGTTTTCTTACGTCGAAAATCGTAGAGTCCATTATTTATATATATATATATATATATATATATATATATATATATATATATATATATATATATATATATATATATATATATATATATATATATATATATATACATATATATATATATATATATATATATATATATATATAATGGACTTTCTACGATTTAGATATAAGATATATATATATATATATATATATATATATATATATATATATTCTTATACCTATAATTCTCAAAATGTGTGTGTGTGTGTGTGTGTTCGGATGTTGTTTATGCATTTCCACAGTTTTCATCCGATTTTGATGAATTTTTTGTTTCATAGATAATTTTTCAGTACCAGTTTTGAATCCAAATTGTTGGCGACAATGGCTCTCCACTGCTTCCAGTCCATTATAACTCTCAGTAACGTTTTACTGTTTACTATCTGTTCTTGGATATATATATATATCTTTCATAAAAACTTTCATAAAAATAGTTTAAATTATTACAATAATATTATTTATTATACAGTTCCCTTTTCAGGGCCACCCCACCATTCAAATTGTTACCCACCCCCCACTACAGTTACACCCAAATGTTGTTACTAATATTGATTTTCGGGTGGGCTGATTTTAGACTTAAACTGCTCCAATTGAACGGTAAAAATTCCCAGTAATGAAAGACCCGGTCAAAGACGCGTTTTACTGCTAGTATATATATATATATATATATATATATATATATATATATATATATATATATATATAGAGAGAGAGAGAGAGAGAGAGAGAGAGAGAGAGAGAGAGAGAAAGAGAGAAAGAGAGAGAGAAGCGGGAAGAGAGAGAAATTTAATAGAGTTCACCCCAAGCAAGGCAATGAAACCACTGAGACACAAGTGGTTACTTGCTGTAAAAGAGTTAGAAACAGAAACATCACTAAGGAACAAGAACAAAAGAAGAGTAATCAGGAAAACAGTAGATAGCGATTGACATTGCATTTAAATTTTTGCAGATTAAAGTTGGCAGGAAAGCATGGAGCTGGACGGGAGTTCCACAAGCGAGAAGTGAGAGAAAAGAAACTGTTAGCACAGAATTTACGGTTACATTCACCTGTAAAAAAAAAATACTTTTAACTGCGCTTAAATTCAAAAAGTCTAGGTACCATAGCAAAGAGCTCATTCAAACAATTCCCATGAAAGTATTTATAGAAAAGACACAGAGAGGCAACCTTGCGACAAAAGTGACTGAAGCTAAGCCATGTTTTTGCTTATATTTAAATTGATGAGATCTATAAATTAAATTATATATTATATAAGTTAAATTATAAATTATTATAAATTAAATTATATATTAGATTGATAAGATCTATATATATATATATATATATATATATATATATATATATATATATATATATATATATATATATATATTGTGTGTATTTAGGCAGCATTTTTTCATTCATACATGTTTCATTAAATAATATAGATAAGTGTTGTCTATATATTTTATTTGTCTATGTATTTTAATGATAATGTTATTAAGCT
Organism: Acanthosepion esculentum; assembly: GCA_964036315.1. Taxonomy (NCBI): domain Eukaryota; kingdom Metazoa; phylum Mollusca; class Cephalopoda; order Sepiida; family Sepiidae; genus Acanthosepion; species Acanthosepion esculentum. The sequence goes on from OZ038504.1 coordinate 69,043,071, forward strand.
TATCAGACAATATGAAAAGAATTTACATAAAATATATAGACAACACTTATCTATATTATTTAATGAAACATGTATGAATATATATATATATCTATATATTTAAATTGATGAGATCTTGATTCCAGTCTGGTACTGCACTTAAATTCAAAAAGTTTAGGTACTATAGCAAAGAGCTCATTCAAACAATTCCCATGAAAGTATTTATAGAAAAGGCACAGGGAGGCAACCTTACGGCGGTGGGAAAGTGACTAAAGCCGAGACTCCAGATCATGGCCAATAATATTGCTGGTTCTTCTTTGGATTTTATCAACAAGCTCTAGATAAATAGCACTGGACCATATGTGACAGCAATATTCTAAGCCTGAACAAAGAATAGACTTATAGATGGAATGACATATATCATGCACACTGCACTTTACTTCGCCTCAGTTAACGACAGACTGAATGTCGTTTCAGATATCAGCTGCCATTTTGACTTTATCAAACTGATGAGCCTTACTGTAGAGGCAGGAGTAAATGGTTGTGTCACCAGCATAGATCCACCATTGAGAGCTGATGAAAGTCATTAACGAAAACTTAAAACAAAGTAGAACCAAGGATAGAGCTCTAGGGGACACATGCATTAATACGAAAGGATCTGGAAGAGTGGCCATTCACGATGACTTGCATTTTACGATTCCATAGGAAACATTGGATCAGTTCTAGAGTTTATCCGGAGACACCGTAACTTTTCCGCCTGTGGAGAGTATTTTAATGGATCCCCGTATTTGGAATAGGGTGCAGGTTCGAACCCAACCGGAGAGCACATTTTCTTTATTAAGATTTCCAAGGGTAGAGGAAGATAGATATAATACACAAAGTTTAAAATTTTTAAAAAATGACAAGAACTAGCCCTTCAAAGACAGATAGACAGGTAAATAACCACAGTCTGATTGGTTTTTCACAACACTTATACATGCATGCCTACATGCTGTCCCCTCATTCACAGTGAAAAAGAAATGAAGAAAAGTTGACCTTGTGCAAATGGAATGGCGGCCCCTACTTGTAAACGTGCGCATATATCCAACTCATAGTGTCACACCCAGATATGGCAGCAATATTCCATTTTAACTTCTGTAAAATAGAGCATTGGCAGCGGTATTCAGGTACTTTCTCCAGCTGCAAGTCGTTGATAAACGAAGAAAGAACGAGATTAACTGCAAAACTTCAACAACAGCAGCAGCCGCAGGTGAAAAATACAGTGAAGCATGACAAGCAGCAACATTCATCAGCAGGTCGGTTAAGTTTAAGGCTCCTCCACTCAGGAAAATCCTACGGGACAATAGCCTAGTTCCTCGGTTATCCCGATACACGGAAAGATATGTTAGGATAAACCAAAATTCCGTATAATTGGATACCAAAATTATCGAAAAAGAATGAAAAAAGTCATTTTCTGAAATAAAATTTAACATTCATATCATCAAATAACATTTTTAAACGATTTGTTGAAAGTTTTGCACAGTTTAATTCTCAATTTTTCTGTTTTTAGCGTTTTTCTGTCGCTAACTCATGAAACTGGGTTAAATTAGATGTAAATTCAAAATTGAAAAATAAAAATTCTCCTAGACTGTCTGCCACTCGGTTCTCCTATTCTAATTTCCGCGTTGTTAACCATTAGGCTACTGGTACCTCCCACAATGTAAGAGAAAAAAGAATACCTGTGTCGAACCAGTGTACAACGAATCGCAGTTGTCATCCTCGCCATCAAGAGAACTTTTCTACTCCAGTGGTCCAAATCTCTTTTAAACCAAGCTCGCCGTAATAATCTACTCACGGCGGTGAAAGTGTTGATTGAATAATGATCCAACAATTTGTCGGCCGCCATTTCATTAAATCGTTTTTTATAGGACTGGGCTTACCTATAAGGAATTTGTTTCAGCTATGTCAAAAGGGAAAAAAATAAAATTGCCAAATATGGCTACTTGTCAGTCGTTTCAGAGCTTCCTGGGAGGAAGGATTTTTATAAATTCAAAGGACCATTCCAATAATCCCAAAGAAACCGAAGTCTCAAAGATTCTACCTCTGCAGCTGTACAAGTGGTGATGACATTGTTTCTACGGCTCCGCATGAGAGCTAATTTCAGAAATTCTCTACAATTCTCATGAGGAAAAACATTTTTGAGATTTCGATTATTATTATTATTATTATTGTTATTATTATTGTTATTATTATTATTATCATTATTATTATTATTATTATTATTATTGTTATTATTATTATCGAATAAGTATTCGCACCAGTAATAAGTGGTGACTCACACTGTATGCAAAATGAAAGCAAGTCTCCTCAAGACTCCAGCACCCTCCACAGTATTCTCGTTGTTTTCAACAGTTCTGTCGACTGGATGATTGTAAATCTAATCCTAACTTCCAGTTCCACCAGCAGTTTCACTTTGTTCTTTAGGACTGTTCAATGTGCTCTGATAATGACTGGCACCTTGGCGTTCGACAACTTCTCTGGTAAGTTCTAGATGCAGTCAGCCAGAACAGCGAATGAAATGCATGCGATAGACTAAAGATTATACAGCGCTTCATCTACGTTAAATAACGAACACTTTTTGCATATATATATATATATATATATATATATATATATATATATATATATATATATAGTGCAACCCGGATATAAGAGACCGGATATAAGAGAGATTTTATCTGGTCCCAAATTAGAGCCTGTGTTAATGTATATATAATAGACCAAACCCGGATATAAGAGAAACCCAGATATAAGAGACTTCTTCTCCGGTCCCGACAACTCTCTTATATCCGGGTTACACTGTATATAAATATATATATACATACATATATATACATACATATATATACACACACACACACACACAAATATATATATATATATATATATATATATATATATATATATATATATATATGAACAATGAATTTTTTTGAATTTTTTAATCAGACATTTTTATAAGTTCAAACAGTGCATTCCGGTAGTATTCGAAACTGAGTCCCCTTTTTAGGAGAAAACACTGTCTGATCCGACCTGTTTTGGCTCCTCTGCTATGAAGAGATTCTCAATCAGGTAAGGTTCTATTCGCCTTTAAAGTACATTCACTCGTTCAGATTTTTTCGAAAGCCTCATCTGCTCAGATTTTATCCAAGAGGTAAACAAAGCAATTTCTAAAGAACTAATGGATATTTATTTTTCAATCCGACTTATTTTTATTACATCAGACATTATTTATATATATATAAATATGATATATTGTATATGAGTAGACACACCGTTTATTTTCAACAGTGTTTATTTTGTTTACCGAACTGCCCACTCGATAAAACTTATACTCCAATATACTGCAAGGAACAGGTTGTGATATTTCATTTTATATATATATATATATATATATATATATATATATATATATATATATATATATATATATATATATATATATCTGCTTCAGAATTATTATTGTTCCTTTTTATGCTTTTTTTTAATCGAGTTCACCCCAAGCAAGGCAGTAAAGCCACTAAGACACAAGGGGTTACTGGGTGTGGAAGAATTAGAAAAAGAAAGATTACAAAGGAGCGAGAACAAAAAGAGTAATCAGGAGGACAGTAGATAGCAATTGACATTGCATTTAAATTTTTGAAGATTAAAGTTGACCGGAAAGCATGGAGCCGGAAGGGAGTTCCACAAGCGAGAAGTGCGAGAAAAGAAACTGTTAGTATAGAATTTGCGGCTACATCTAGTCAACTCAATTATAAATTGATGAGATCTCGAAGCCAGTCTAGAACTGTGATTAAATTCAAAAAGTCTAGGTACCACAGTGAAGAGCTCATCCAAACAATTACCATGAAAGTATTTATAGAAAATATACAGGGCGGCAACCTTACGGCGGCGAGAAAGTGACTGAAGCCGATACGCCAGATCAGGACGAATAATATTGCTGATTCTTCTTTGGATTTTATGGATATTTTTGGTCCTGATCATATCCATAATAGTTTTGAATGTGGATATAATTATATTTAGATTGTTAAGAATTTTTTGGATAGTAGATGTTAAGGAGTTAGTAGATAATTGGTGTAACTTGCAGTATTTTTTATAAAAAGTATCTATGGACACAAAAAAGATCTTATACATAAGTTATCAAACTCATTTCTCATACACAGAAATAAATTCAACTACAACTGCGATTTAAAGAACGCCACACTTATTAAAAGGGAAAATATCTTACTTAGACGGAAAGTTCTTGAGAGTGTCGCTATCGAATCTTGCCAAAATGTTAATCTGCACCTTGAATCTTTTCAAATATCTCCTTTCCTAAAAAAAATACCTCTTTACCAAGGCAACATAGATGACTATAAACACTTTTAAAATTGAAAAGAAGACAATTAAATCAAAATCTTCTATTATTTAAAATAAATAAATACATAAATAATTAAGGAAATTAAAATAAAATAATAATTACATTTAAAAAGTAAACAAATATATATATATATATATATATATATATATATATATATATATATATATATATATATAAGCAAATAAGAAAAAATTGAGCAATAATAACAATATTGACTCACTTTTGTTTATTCGACATTAAATTACATCACTTAGCATCTTCCATAGATTACTTTGACTTTCACAGTTCGCCTTGAGAATATTTTGTGCGTTCTTAAATTTAAAATGTTTTAAACCTAACGATATTTTAACTTGTTTATGTATATATGGCGCAAAATAAAATCCATACATTTACCTTGCTAAAGTTCATCCGAGAACGAAACACGTTGGTAAAGATAGTTTTTCTTCGCGTACTGTCTTTTTTGCATATATATCTGAATTTTACATATGTGTGTGTGATATTTTTTTCTTTGGACTAAAGACTTAAGACACTGGACGATTTGTTTCGCCCTGTTCAAATGTTGTAAGTACTTTCTTTCCCCCCCCCTTTTCTTCGGGTGCCGATTTGTTTTGACATATCTGCAAGTTGTGTTATCCGAGCTTTTTTTTCCAACCGAGTATTACTATTACTAATATATATATATATATATATATATATATATATATATATATATGTGTGTGTGTGTGTGTGTGTGTGTGTGTGTTACAAACATTATGTCTGCTTATTTTTAGCATAATCCGTTCATATTCACGGATATTTTTCCGTGTATTACAATCAAATGATGCAAGAAATGATGCACTGTAGCAGCGAAAATTATAGTGCATTTCTTGCATCATTTAATTGAAATACACGGGAAAATATCCGTGAATATGAACGGATTAGGCTAAAAATAAGCAGACATAATGTTTGTAATTTATTTAATCAGATATGCCTAAAAGAGAATTTGCTGGCTAAATACACAAATATATATACAGAGTTTATTTAATTTCCATCTTCTCTCCAATTAACATGCGACAGGTTGTCTATACAAGACCCAAGGGCCAATCAATGTAGAGGGTTACTGAAGGTGGTAAAAGTAAGGGGCTCAATTTATGAGTATATGAGTAAAAGATAACCGTTAACCCTAAACTTAAAGTGATTAAGATTGAAGTGATCGGGAAAGCGTCCTGCTGGGATTCTGTTCCGCAAAGCAACAGTTCCTGGAAAGAAGCTATCTGAGTGGAACTTGCTCCTTACTAATGTAATATGAATGGAATGGGGATGATTTATTTCAATGTACGTGGCGTGTCGAATTTTAGCTGGGAGGGTTAAATTTGGAAGAACTAAGCAATGGAGCTTGTATGAACATTTTTCCTGGAAATAAATATAGAGTGGCGAGAGGCTTGTAACGTTTCGTCTGTAGGGAGGGAGAGGTAAGGTGGAAAACAATTCATCACCCAAAAGGACGCGTAAATGCTTTTGTAGTCTATCGAAACTGGAAAGTGAAGACAGGGCAGCTCCAGCTCAGATATGGCAGAAGTACATCATTTTCGGCCTGATTTGGCTCTTGTAAATGTAGAGCAGTGCTTCTCAACCTTTTCCAGACAATGGGCCATTTTTTTCTTCAGAAATGAACCACTCCTGCTTTTAATTTTAGGCTGTTCAATTTTCACACTAAAATACTCAATGAAAATACAAAGTAGTAAATATAACGAACATGTGTGTAATTAAACCAAATATTATATTTTTTTAATTCTTCAAAGTATGAATAATTTACATAGATTTTTGTGAAATGGCTACAATTTTTTTGCTACGAATTCTTTGTGGACCACTAGAAAAGCTATGTTGGCCTCCGGTGGTCCACCTGGACCACGTTGAGAATCACTATGTTAGAGCATATTGGGTGGAGTCAGGATTTTCTGGAGCGGTACAGGGAACCTTTAGCGGTGGAGTGTATATACGAGTTCCATTTGAGGTTTGGGTGTGTGTTTAAGACGTAATAGACGTTCAAAGCAAGGGGGCCCATTGAGAGAATACCCGTTCATTGCGATAGACGGAAATTTGGGGGCTGCTTGGTGATGATGGGATATTACAAGGTTGGTTTTTGAGGTACTGAATGCGAGTAACAAGTTCCCGTCGTCCCATCGAGTTGCGTGGAAGGAGCTGTAAGAATTAATCTCTGACCTGTGACCTATAAAGTCAATCTGCATCATACTGAACGCTGCAGAAAGTATCTTATAAATTTTATCAAATATTCTCGTCCAATTTCTTTGCGATGCGTTTGAAATGATTTTTTTTTTCTCGATTCAAAAGTTAAAGCGAATTTTACATCCAAGTAAATCTTTGTTCCTCATACCACGTTTCTCGCTAACTACTGCGCATGCTCACTACCAGTTTCTGCGTATACGGTTTCGCTTATGCCTGAGGGTGTGCGCGTGTGTGCGAATGCACAGAGGGTTGTTACACGATAATGTTCAAGTTATCCTCCCCACCAGCTGCTCTAAAAAAACAGGGAAAATGTTTCTTCAATAACCCCGATTTTCTTCGACTCCTTTTCTTCTCACTTTACATTGTAACCGAGACAAGTTCCTTTGCAATTCCTATGGATGCCCTACTTATTTTTTTTTTAGGTTGGGAGGTGCAACTTTGTAGTTTCGTTCTGTTTTGTATTATTAACGTTGACTTTGTTATTGTTTTAAAGTGAAGCGGGTGTTGGGCCGGGTGCGGGTGGCTGGCTTATGCTTACTTTTCCGCCTTCTCTGCACACTATCCCGCTATCTGGGGGGAGTTTCCACACACCTAAAAGCATAACAACCTACTTCGAACCCAATGTCATGTGCAATTGGTAATACTGTTTAGAAACCTGCCTTCAAGAGACTAACATTTTATGACACACGAGTGCGCGCATAGACATTTTCATTCTCTTTCACTCTCCTTTCCCTTCCTTCACACATATACACACACATATATATATGGGGGGGGGGTATTATACACTACACTTCAAAAGTTTGAAGCCAATCCCAAAATTAGCATGTGATGAACTTGACATAAAGAGTGAAATTTTTCCATCCCCAAAATGAAAAAGAGTTCTTAGACTCATTGAAAAAAGAATGGAATCAATTATCAAACTTATACTTTGAGAAATTTTTGCAACGAATGCCAAAAATTTGTGCTGCAGCAATCAATGCTAAAGGAGGATATTTTGACAAGAGTAAAATTTAATCATTAAATGTTTCTTTTTTTTTCTTTTCTTTCATAGTACAATTTCAAATAAAAAAAACTTTTTTTTAACCATGTATAAAAATTTTCTCTTATTTAAAATACAAAACAACTACTTTTGGGACAAATCTAAAAAAAATTACCAGGGATATATGCGTGTGTGTGTGTGTGTGTGTGTGTGTGTGTGTGTGTGTGTGTGTGTGTGTGTGTGTGTGTGTGTGCATGTGTGGGTAAAATTTAAATGTAAATAAAAAATGTATCTGTAAAAACGACAATACGAATAAAGACAAAAAATATATATATATACATATATATATATATATATATATATATATAATAATTCCAGTTGTTACTCGATAATTGCTTCGGCATGAAACTCCGAGTTGTGCAATTAATGCAAGATATGTATATTGCTTATATATATATATATATATATATATATATATATATATATATATATATATATATATATATATATATAATTATAATATTTTAACTTCAAAAATTATGTTAGGGGTCTCGGCTCTCGCTTTTGAAACATGAGAACTCTTATGTAGCGGAGGAATCATATTTTTAAAAACTAAAAATATTATAATATAAGCTCTACTACTGTATGGAGCACTGTCTTTTTGAAAATAAAAGCAAAATACTAATGAACACCGGATTATCTACCTAACGTGTTCTTTCCTATTTTTCTGCATACCTGCATACATATATATATATATATATATATATATATATATATATATATATATATATATATATATATATATATACGCACACACCCACACATACACACACACACTTATATATATATATATATATATATATATATATATATATATATATATATATATTCAAACTACCATTGTCTCTTGCGCATGTGTAGTTATGACAACGTCAACAAACTCAGTCGGATGAAGTCCTAACGGATGAAACTCGTCATTTTTTTTCCATTTTCTCATAAATATTTCTTTCAAAACTGTTCTTGATATAAAAAAAAATTATATATCTTTATCCATTATATATATATATATATATATATATATATATATATATATATATATATATATATATATATATATATATATATATATATATATATATATATAAAGAGAAAAACGTACTTATATTTTACTGTTTCCTGCAATTAAAAACTAAAGGTTTAATGTGAACTCGCGGAGTTGATCAATGTTAGTCACACAACCATTAGACGGAGAATGTGGCAATAAGACACTCATTAAAAAAGGGTCCAACCACTATCATTTTTATTATTATTATTATTATTATTATTATTATTATTATTATTATTATTATTATTATTATATCATTAGATTGTCTGATTAACATTGATTATTAGCATCTGGAAGAATTTAGAAAACGCTATTATATTATATTCCAGTTGTTAAAGACATTTTTGTTGTTATTACTTACTTTGTTTTAATAAATTCATTTCGTTTTTTGCCTTGAAAAAGTCCACATTGGACGAAACGTGTCGGCTAATATTACAGTTTTCCTATTGTCTTTTACATTTATAAATATTGTCTTTTTCTAGATGTTAACTCTGAAAATTTTTTCATATATATATATATTATTACTTAAACGTTATTTTCATTGGATTATCATATTTGAGTAGGTATGTTCAATACTTCACTAAAATTAACATACCCTGATGAGAAAAGGCCCCAAACTTGATTAACCATTTTTTACCGTTTAAATGTTTATGTTATTATAAAGAGGAAAGACCAAAGTATTTTTGATTATTTTTTATTTTTTAATTCTTCCTAGCACGTGCGAAATTTTATTTAAAAATCTTGTTTTTTTCGGTCAGCATAACTGGCATAAAATCGGTCACGTCAGCCATTTGTGACAACTTTGTAAACAAAAGGGAAATTCTCCGTTTAAAAATCTTGTAAAATTCAATTTTTTTTTTAAAGTTATTTTAGTAAAATTACAAAATGTAAAGTGTACTTAATGTAATTAGAGACAAACATTACTTAATTTTTAGCAGAAAATTTTAGTTGGAAATAAGAGAAGCATGTCTAACCGTGGTGATTGATTTTGGAGGCGTTAATTAACGTTTACGTCAACATATCGGCAACCAACATCAGGGCAATTTACCGGACGGAAGATAGAAGTGTCAGTATTTTCAAATTTTAAGTGAACCAGATTATAATAAGGCAATTGTAATAAGCTCTCAAATTTAAGATCTGTAAAAATAGATCTTTTTAATAAGAGCATTTCCAAAAAGGCACATATTCAAACTTAATTTTAAAATATTTAACAACTTTATTACATTTTGTATTTAAAATTGAATAAGAACACAATTCTTGTAAAAATTCATTTTTCATCGGAAAAATATTTTGGCTTCAGACCATAATGTCCTTAACATATATTATTCATAAAAGCCATTAAAATCTTTTCTAATTAAATAATGTCTTAGTTTTATTGGGTTTTGAATTTTACAATTCAGAGCTAAATTTTAGGGTAGAAACGCTTCTCGATTTACAAAAAAATATCGATCATGTATATTATTTAAAGTCTTCTGTATTTAAAATAATCACAAAAATTTTCGAGTTTTCTTGAAATTAAGTAAGGGGGAGTAACAGATATAAAATAATATTTTTACCATAACTTTCTAGAAAACAAACATTTCTAAAACAATTTCATTCCTTTTTAATAAGTACTGAAAGTTTTATTAAAATCCGACAGTTATTTGATTTTTGATATATTATTTGTTATTTTTTAATTTTTTTTTTTTTAAATTTCCAAATTAATATGTTTTTCAAGTGAAAAAAAACTTAATGCTAAATATTACTTGACCACTGACTTAAAAAAAAAATTTTAACCAAAATTTCGAACGTGCTAGAAAGGATTAAAAAACATTGATTGATATAGAAATTAGGTGATTGAAATTTAGGAAGGGATGAATTACTCGTAGTGAGATATTTAAGCAAGTAAGCATAAATAACAAAAGTGGGGCGATTATATCTCTCATAAATACGAAGGCGCATAGGAATAACGAAAGATGTCTTCCAGAAACTAAGAAAGGATTAAGAGAGAGGAAAGTGACCATAGAAACAAAGGAAAGAATGCTGAACTGGTACGTAATATCCTAAATAGAAGGAGGTGCTGGACAATCCTCTCACAGATGAACAAAAAGACATGAAGTGACATAGATGTGGTTCTACCGAAGAATGTTGAGAATATCAGTGATGGAAGAAGAAAAAATAGGAACAATCAATAGACTGATTTTCAGTCAGAAAGAAAGAGCCGAATTTTCTAGGAATCAAAATTAAGAAAGAAGGCCTAGAGAATTTAATATACCAAGGGCAAGAGAAGCAAGAGAAAACAGCGAGTAACCTACTTAACTAGTGTGAGTGAATGTTTGGCCTAAGAAGGACGAAGAGAGATGTGACACTATTTAGCTATGGTAATTGGCTAACTAATTAACCATAGAAATGAAAAACGGGAAATACTTAAGGCGAGAAAGAGCTATATCGACAACAGACCGAGCGACATTATTGTTTTTTTTAGAAGAGAAAAATGGGTAAAGATTTTATTTCATTTACAAAGAAAGATATTTTTTTCGCAGAAGACAGAAAAATTGTAAGAAAAGCCAGGTTTCGGATTCTGTCAGAATTAATTAATGTCATGACGCGCCAAGGGAAGCAGAATACGGGGAGAAATGACAATCGGACCACACATATGCGATAATAAAAAAATTCGGCTTCGGTCAGCTGCATATAGGCAGAAGAAATCAAATTCGGTTATCTATCAGAGATATCTTTAATATACTCATTCTTGGATTCCGACGAAGAAAGCCAGCCGTTATGAATACAGACGTTGATATGATCATTGTTATTGCTTGTTCAAACTGTGGACCACAGACTTTCTGTCACCGAGAGCGAACATCTGGAAATACGATAATATTAAGACACTTGATTTCAGGTGGAAACGACCACCCAGTTAAAGGTTGACTAGCAGTGAATAATGAGTCGATAGAGGTCAAGTGGATTTGGGTGTCCCCAGAATTACAATGTGATAAAGAATTATTCGGCAATCTGGAAATTGTAAATGTTTTGGCCGATAGAAAAGAAGGAAAGAAAAGAGAAGAGAATTTTTTTTCTTTGGACGTTAATTGTAAACATGAGGCCAGTCTAGCCACACCCACTCTGCCGAGAGATCATTGGCTAAGTGGTAGCGTGGGTGATAGGCTGAGGTGAATGTATGAGAAAGACGAAGTTGTTAACGCCCACTAAGGGGATTGGTATGAGATACCAATATGAGAAAGGAAGAGTCTAGGAGGATAATTCTCCTCCGACCTCTCCTCACGGACGAGGGAGAGAACCCCTCTAAAACAGAAAGTAATTAACCTCCAAAAATGGGAAGTGATAATTTTTTCTGTCCGAAGAAAAAGAGAATTCTTGTTGGGAATCGAGAATTATCGGGGAATCCAAACCACGTCCGGCCCCACACTGGGTTTTGGTCGGTGTCCATATAAACGAACGTCCCCGGGCGTTCAAGCAGTTGAGTTCCAGTTGAGTAGCGGTTCCAGTTTCAGTTCGAGTTAGTTCGAGAGACAGCGGGGCTCGGGGAATAGCGCCTCGCATGAGGTGACCAAGAATTCCACGTTTTCCGACTTTGCCTTCCCACCAAATACCAAGTTTTAATGAATATCGACTTAAGACACCAAAAGCAAGTTTTAATGAATATCGACTTAGGACATCAAAAGCAAGTTTTAATGAATATCGACTTAGGACACCAAAAGCAAGTTTTAATGAATATCGACTTAGGACACCAAAAGCAAGTTTTAATAAAGATCGACTTAGGACACCAAAAGCAAGTTTTAATGAATATCGACTTAGGACACCAAAAGCAAGTTTTAATGAATATCGACTTAGGACACCAAAAGCAAGTTTTAATGAATATCGACTTAGGACACCAAAAGCAAGTTTTAATGAATATCGACTTAGGACACCAAAAGCAAGTTTTAATGAATATCGACTTAGGACACCAAAAGCAAGTTTTAATGAAGATCGACTTAGGACACCAAAAGCAAGTTTTAATGAAGATCGACTTAGGACACCAAAAGCAAGTTTTAATGAATATCGACTTAGGACACCAAAAGCAAGTTTTAATGAAGATCGACTTAAGATACCAAATGCAATTTATTGAAAAACAACTTAAGATATCAAACCTCGCTTAAGAAACGCAAAAAGTGTCATGAATCCATAGAAGCGGGCTGGGAGAGAAACGCACTCCTGTATTCAACAGACAGATATAAAGATAATTGTTATTTCTCAACACATTTGAACCTCTTGAGTTTGTTTCATTATTTTTCTTTTACATACCCTTGTGCGGTATCACCTTCACCCCGGATTCAGCTTCCACTACGACTCGACGCCTAATTGATTTCGTCTACCTAAGATCAAATCATAACGTGGGTAGGTTATACTAGAGATCAAAGCAGTCACTTCAGTGACCAGACGTTGGAGGCGAGCTGAGAATGACAAAGCTGATATTGAATCTAACCAGACACCGGGAGGTTAGTGTCACATATTGGGGCAGTGATCGTCTCTCGAGTGGTTGTGGGTGTCACACAATCGGTGCTGCGACCAAGACATCGACCGCGACCACCCAAACCAACCAGGGGTTAGTGTCACAGAGATAGTAAATGGTTAAATGTTACTTAGAGCACCAAAAGATAAGAAGATGTGGAGAGTCATGATTTTGCACTCACAAGGCATACTAGAAACAAGAGAAAACAACGAGTAACCTACTTAAGGGGTTTAAGTGAATGTATGACCTAGGAAGGACGAAGGGGGATAGTAAATGGTCAAATGTTGCTTAGAGCACCAAAAGATAGGAAGTTGTGGAGAGCCACGATTTGAAACTCACAGGGCATACTGGAAGCAAGAGAAAAAAGCGACTAACATACTTTACGAGTATGGGAGAACGTACCATCTAAGAAGGATTAAGATGGATAGTAAATGGTCAAATGTTGCTTAGAGCACCAAAAGATAGGAAGTTGTGGAGAGCCATGAGTTAACAAACACAAGACATACTGGAGGCAAGAGAAAACAGCGAGTAACCTACTTAAGGGGTTTAAGTGAATGTATGACCTAGGAAGGACGAAGGGGGATAGTAAATGATCAAATGTTGCTTAGAGCACCAAAAGATAGGAAGTTGTGGAGAGCCATGAGAACACACACAAGACATACTGGAGGCAATAGAAAACAGCGAGTAACCTATTTAAAGGGTTTAAGTTAATGTATGACCTAGGAAGGACGAAGGGGGATAGTAAATGGTCAAATGTTGCTTAGATCACCAAAAGATAGGAAGTAGTGGAGAGCCATGAGTTAATACACACAAGACATACGGTTTTGAGTGAATGGATGGCCTAAGAAGGATCAAGAAGGCTAGGAAATGGTCAATCGTTGGCCGAACAACACAAAGAGGGATGTTAAATTGTCAAATCTAATTTAGAGCAAAAAAACAGGAAGTTGAGGAGAGCCATGATCACGAACATCCTGAAGGGGAATGATGCATAAAAGAAGTTCAGTTAGCGAATATAGGATATCGAAATGGGCGACCTGCAGTTTTTATTTTGTTTGTTTTTTGTTTTTTTTTGTATTTTTGTTTTTTGGGAGAAAAAATCCTCGCAGTTTTTAAAATTTATAATAATTTAAAAAAGAAACAAAATATCTTTGAGCAGCGGGGGAACGTCTGACTCGTATGAGCACTGAGACACGTGGCGTGAGTTGAGCCAAGCCAAACCCGTCTCGAAATTTACTTCTGCTGTGATCTAAGGAACATTGGTCGCTTCGTTTAATGTTTGGTGTTAAACTTGAGTTTTTGGACTTTTGGTGTACATTCACGGAAAAAAAGAAAAAATGTTTCGGTTTTCGACGCTCTTTCAGTATTTTGGATACAAAAATTGTGTACCTTTGATCTTGAGCCAGACATAGACGGAGTTCTGTAAATACGAAATAAATCCTTTTTTTATTTATAAAAAAAATATGTACAGGTTTCAACTTTTGCCTCATAGGAACTTACATCGCCAATTGCAATTCAAAATATGTTCGCATCAAATCACCTGAGAATTCTCGGTATATTTAACTGTTTTCTTCTATAAAAGGAAAAAGCAGCATATTTTTATGGAGTGTTACTTTTCATAGAAAAATTCCAAATCGAATTGTCAGGTGAGAACAAGAATTGTACGGATTTTAATTGAATCCAGCCTTTATTCTATTTACAACGTAAATTTATTAACATTTATTATCGTTGAATGTTAAGAAATAGAACTTCCTCCTTAAGTGCGATGCCTCTTCTGGGCGAAGACAGTCATGGCTCTCCATGGCATCCCGCTCATTAGTATCTGTCCTCTGTCATGATTGCTCTTGGGAAAGATAAGGGAGAGTTTTCCCGTTGTCTTTTCCACGTTTTTAATTCAGATTTGCCCTTGTAGAATGGTTGTTAGAATGCTTAGTCTGCGGTGTTATTTAATCCATAGATGTAACTGGAGTAGAAATGGGTTCATATCTTTCCTAGAAGTATTAGTACACATACGAGGAATTACTAAAAAAAATTCTCGGGTCGATTCAGTTCCAAATATTTGACCAAATAAAAAAGCATTTTTTAAGCGCTGTGATTGGGCCGCTATTTTTTTTTTTTTTTTTCCAGTAACACTTCGTAAACTGTCTCGGCAGGAATTTGAACTCGGCCCACTGTTTTCCAATGTGTTAATCGTTTAGTCTACAACACTACTTAAGGAAGGAATATATATATATATATATATATATATATATATATATATATATATATATATATATATATATATATATATATATATATATATATATATATATATATATATATATATATATATATATATATAACAAAAAAACGTTGGTCATTTCTTTTTTATGATATCTTTTATTTTTAAGTTAGTATGAAAACTAATGTCACATATGTTTTCTTTACTTTTCTGATATAATTCTTATAACTGTTTATCCGTAACGCTTGACTTAATTCATGACTGTCGTGGTAGTCTTATTTAAATAGGTGAAGAGTGGCGATTATAGTCTTCCATAGACAAGGAAATGGACGTTGTCCGAATTGAGTTTATGTGACGACTTCCATGGTTTTCGATTACAACGATATAGTACTGACTGATAATTCCTTTTTCATTGATTTTGGGTTCATTTTCTTTAGTAAAATAATTAGCAATGCATTTAAAATATACATGCGATCTGATTCTATTAGTAAAATTGCAATAACTCATGACAAGTGACAATGTAAAAATTGCCTCCTGAAAAGCTACTGTCGCTAAATACGTATACATAACACTCGAAAATATTAAAGACGTCAAACTGTTTGAAATAATGATTGATAATCGATTGAAATAGATTATATACTTACACTTTACATCTATTGCATATTATTAGTATTCTATATATCTTTCTCATACTTATATGTACTATAACTTATACTTACACACTCATATATATATATATATATATATATATATATATATATATATATATATATATATATATATATATATATATATATGTAATGTAATCTCGACACAGTCATAAGTTATTGACATTTAGAAAAACGTTCATGAAAGTATATTTCGAAAATAACATCCGATAATGCATTTCGCCTCTATGGCTTCATCAGATGGATAACGAAAAATGTGTTGTGTGTGTATGCATTTGTGTGTGTTTAAAATAATATAAATTATTATATTATTTTTTTATTTACTATTTTCCCAAGTTGGCGTTGTTCGAGACTAAAAAATGAGAAAATATATATATATGAAACATAAATGAGTTATATTACATAAATGGAATATATAATAATTCGAAAAATTCTATTATATATTATTAAATATTACGTATGTTTATATGCGTGAGTGCACATACACAAACATGCACACACACACACACACACACATATATGTGTGTGTATGTTCGTGTGTGTGTTTGTGTGTATATATATATATATATATATATATATATATATATATATATATATATATATATTATAGTATATACATATATATTATGTTAGTCGAAAGTACTCGGGAATAAATACAATATGTGCCAAAACAGCGTTTTCCTCACGTCTTTCAATAACCGCACAAAAAAGCTTATCCGCTAATACGAAAGGATCCTATCGAGAATAAGTAGACAGAACATGTCTAAATTATTTAACGAAACCTATCTTAATGAAAATATGCTGGCGAAATATACGCATTGTGTGTGTGTGTGTGTGTGTGTGTGTGTGTGTGTGTGCAGGCGCCCGTGTGTGTGTGTGTGTGTGTGTGTGTGTGTGTGTGTGTGTGTGTGTGTGTGTGTGTGTGTGTGTGTGTGATAGAAATATATATGTAGTTTTGATTTCGTTAGTGAGCTGCTGCTGATGATGATAAGGTTGGCTTTTGTGAAATTTTTATAATTCTTATAATAACTTGATATTTTTTATTTATTCAACTATATAGATTCTTTGCACGAACCGCTGCTCTGTGGGACCAACTGCCAAGAGGATGCTTTCCCAATCACTACAATATTAACTTTTTTACGTCCAGAATCAACCGTTCCCTTCCCCACTAATCTCTGTAAAATGTAAATCATACACTGTAACCCTCTACCACGAGTGGTTCTTGGACATTGTACAGAGTGAACATCAATGCAAAAGTTATATAGATATATATTATTATTATTAAAAAGTGTATATGTCAAATCGGAGATTGTGTCTCTGTAAACAATAAACAATATACGAGGTCTGATCAAAATGTATCGGAACTATTGCTATAGTAACGGAACTAAAGTATGCAGATTGGAGCCGCTTGGTACATATTGACTTTGAACTCTGTCGCGCATACACACTAAGTTATAACATTCTGGCTTACCTCTGTTATTTATAACAGGGATTGGAAGAAAAGTGTGTAGAGTGTGGTCATCTCACTACACCAGTGGTTCCACCAGTGATCATGTCTTGTGAAGCAGTTTTTCGCTAAGTACAACATTCCCCAGATCAAACAACCACCATATTCCCCCAGGTCTCGCCCCTTACGAGATCAAATCCCACTTGAAAGATTTCAAGACGTCGATTAAATTTCAAGAGAATGCATTGAGGCGGCTGCTCGCTATTGCAAAATATGAGTTACAGGAATGCTTGGGAACGATACTGGATAAAGTGTATCGATTCTTAAGGGGAATACTTCGAGGAGAGATTAAATGCCGAATTAATATGTGTTGTGGTTTGCTTTTTATAGCACTATTTCCGATACTATTTTTATCAAACCTCGTATCCCTTACATAGGTTGCACAACAAATGCACTTTCACGTTGATTCTTCCAAGAAGCCCATTATCAACATAAGAGGCATAGTAACATTAGACGACAAAGACATCTACATCAGAAAATAACCACGCATTAATAAAAGTGAGTGCAGTATCTGTTGCATATAAAAACAACATCATCCACGTTCTACGCCCATTGTTGTAACACGTAGCGGAAGGACTTCCGGATTTTTTTAATTTCTTCTAATAAATTTAAATATAACGTTGCACACGGTGCGCTATTTATCATTATAACTGTTTTTTCACATAATACTCTGTGTCCAGGGTATGACGATAAACTACATCCGACAGCAAGGCCTCTGATCAGGAGGTTTTGAGGAGCGTGGAACCACCTCTTAATTGCTGGTGTACCCAGGTTCACGCTCCATCCTGGGTATGACGATAAACTACGTCCGCGTCTTGGGTAAGACGATAAAATACGTCCAGCAGCAAGGCCTCTCATCAGGAGGTTTTGAGGAGCATGGAACCACCTATTAAATGCTGGTGTTCCCAAGTCCGCCCTGACCCGAGGTGGTAGCACCTGTTAGGGTACCATCTATGGTCAAATAGTTAACTATTATCAGCAATACATTTTTTCAAAAATATTACCAGCAATGCTTTTTTGAAAAAATTATTACCAGCATTACATTTTTGAAGGAAAAATATTACCAGAAACACATTTTTGACAAAACAAAGTATTACCAGCAATAAAAAGTTTTGTCGGCATTAAATAACCCATTGAGGTTGATATACCGTAAAACAAAACAAACTAAACCAAATCACATAATACTCTAATTAAACACAACGAGGATGACCCAGGGGAGTCGAAAGGTTGGATACAGCCATTATAAAAATTTTGTACATCAACAACTGCGGTTTTTGTGGGGCATAATTCGTACTTTTTGAGAGGAAGAGGAAGAAACTCAATAGACACAAAATGTCTGTACTCTTTAATATGACTTGTCTGAAGGAACAATTGCTACCAAAGTACAATATATATATATATGTGTGTGTGTGTGTGTGTGTGTGTGTGTGTGTGTGTGTGTGTTTAGGCAGCAATCCTTCTTTCATGCAAATTTCCTTGAATACGACAGACAAGGTGCTTTGATTTAGTTTTTTATACAATTTCTCACATAATCTAATAATTTTTTTCTTTTCGGATGATAAATAATATAAAAACTGTCCGATTGTTTTTTGGGGATATTTTTGTTTGTTTTTTTTTATCCGAGCGCTTTCGGCTATACATTTAGCTATTTTCAAGGTAGAAATATATTAACTGTTAACAAGAAATAAAAATGGATAAAAAGAACAATCAGTGTACGTCAAATATAATTGGCCTATAATAGTAGGAGAATCCGTAGCGCGAAACAGTTCATGTCCAACAATTAGAACGCGAATCCTCATTTGACCGGAAAAATAGCAAGTTAATCTGCGGGATAATGTAGCGGTCATATGTTCACCATACGAGTTAGATGTAAAAGAAAATACATTATTTTGTATTCTTTAGCTCATTAACTGCGGTAGAAAATACTATTTTATAGATGAGCTATTAAATTGTGAATGACGGAAATTTTCGCCATGCACAGTTAAATTAATAGAACACACACACGCATATATATATATATATATATATATATATATATATATATATATATATATATATATATATATATAATTGAAGATATATTTAATATATATATTAACTGACTAAAAAATATAAACTTGACTAAAATATAGAATTACCGATTAAAATATGTAAAAGCCAAAGGCTCAGCTCCCCCCATGTAAATAAACACACCCCTGGGGCCTGCGTTAAGCGAGTTTCTGCATGTCTGAAAATGAAGATTAATTGAAAACACTTACTCATAAACTGGAGCAGATAATATCAAGATGCCCGTTTTCAAGCCATTATCATCCTCAAACCAACACTGGAGAAACTAATATTGAGTCTCTGCTACTAAGTGAGAAATTTTTAGTCATACGTGACAAATTCGAAGTCCTACCAGTATTCATTAATGCCTGCCACAATCTTAACAGCATAAAGTATGCAGATGACACAGTGTTGATAGCAGACACGGAAAGAAAACTACAAAAACTCCTACAGAAGATAGTGAAGGAAAGTGAGAAGAAAGGACTAAACATCAGTTGCAAGAAGACAGAAAGCATGGTTGTTAGCAAAAGGGACAGTCCAACTTGCAAATTACAAATTGGAGATGCCAAAATCAAACAAGTACAAAAATCTAAATATCTGGGAAATTTTTTAACAGAGGATGGAAAGTGCGACATTGAAACCTAAAAGCGCACTGGATTAACCAGCGGCGCGTTCCAAAAGCTCAGCTGAGTATTAAGAAATAAAAAAAAAACCTGAACTCTTACGTGATATCTGTCAGTGAATGCTGGACAATCGCTGAGACTTGAAGCAACAGAAATGTAGTTCTACAGAAGGATGTTGAGGATACGATGGATCGAATATGTGAGCAACGACGACGTTTTAGAGAAAATGGAAACAAAAAGGACATTTATACTTAACATCAGGAAGAGACACTTTAAATTTCTAGGGTACATAATGAGGAAAGAAGACTTGGAAAATCTGATACTCACAGGACAGATTGAAGACAAGAAGGTCGGAAAAAACAATGCATAATATACTTAGTGAGTTTGAACATATGGATGATAGAACAAAGTTTAGGAGAAATAACAAAAAGACAAAATTTATTAAGAGCTACAAAGGATAGGAAATTGTGGAGAACCATGATCGCTTACGTCCTGAGGGGACACAGCACATAGAGAAGTAGTGGCGGGTCTCTCGTTATTAATTCATTGATCGTAGCTGTAATTCATAAAGGGTGATGAAATGCACCACAGTTTGGACTGAAAACGTAAAAGTAAACAGAAGTCAATTTGTTTCTTCACGCGACCAACCCGTCAGGGGGTCTGCCTTTTCAGGGCCGACTTACTCCATTTCGGCGACTTGCTAAGACATCAGACTATATATTATTATGTATAAGCCGCATCGAAAATTAGGTTGGTCTGAATCTAATCACTATATGCTTTTCTTTTGCTTTCGTTTAATCAATCCGATTTTTGTAGACTATTACATACTTCGTGTATACGTCGAACATTCATTTTTACACCAAGAAATCAATAATTTATTGTATGATTTGCGTATAAGTCGACCTTTTATTTTTAGGCCTATATAGCAATAATTTATGGGTCAATCGTTCATTTTTAGACCAAGAAAATAATAATTTATTGTCTGCTTCGGGTGTAGTATATATAGGTCAAAGCTTCAATTTTAGACCTAGAAATCAATAACTTACTAAATCAATAACTTCCTATATCTTTCATATGTCGATCGACCTGTCACTTTTAGACCAAGAAATCAATAGTTTATCGTATGTTCCGTGTATACGTCGACCACTTTTAGAGCTAGAAAGCAATAATTTAATTTTAAGCCGAGGAAACAATGATTTATTTTACGCTTCGTGCATAGGTCGACCCTACATTTTAGGTCGGGGGAGAGGAGACATAATATATTGCATGCTTCGTGT
>OZ038504.1:69067086-69072086 GCA_964036315.1 Acanthosepion esculentum
CTGCATTTCTAGACTACCCTCTATTACTATTTGGATCACTATTTCTAGTCTATCCTCTATACCATACGGACCGCTATCCTCTACTCGTATCACTATACGGATTACTATTCGAGCGAGTATCATCCAGCAAGTACTATTAGTGCGAGTGTTATTCGGCGTCTGGCACTAGTATTGTTCAACGGCGTACTATAGTTGTATCTGCGATTACAAAGTCTCTACTACAACGAGCATTACAAAAGTGACAACGAGTATTCGTTGGCATCACAAATGTGGCAACGAGTGTTCGTTCATATCACAAAACCTTCTCAGACAAGGAGGAAATTCCCTTAGAAATTGTCTGAAGTTCATTTCAAAAGGAAACAAGAAATATGGTCTAAGCTTTCGACTTTCTAACCTATAAAACAAGGTAGTTGGGGAAGTCAAGACGGAAGGACTAACCATTAACTGTAAGAAGACAGGGTGTATGGTCGTTAGCAAAAGAAACAACCTAAAATGTAAGTTTCGTATCGGGGACGTAAAAATCAAACAAGGTGGTAACAGACGACGAAAAATTCCATACAAAAATCCGAAGTCGGTTGGGTATAGGTAAAGATGCAAATTGGATAAGGTATCAAGAAATCTAAAATTATCGTTATAAACAAAGAAAATAGGTGCTGGACTACCGTGTAATGTCTAATGTCCTACTTAGCAGTGGACATTGGGAAATTTCATCACACATGAAGTGAAGAGTTGAAGCAGTATAGATGTGGTTCTACGGGAGAACACTATGAATACTAATTCTTTTTAATCTATTGCTGGTAATTTTTAATATGAAAATTTATTTTTATACTTTCATTTTTTAACCCAGTTTGAGGGTTCACTATTTGCCCATAACTGGGACCCTAATGTTGCGGGGCCAACGAGGACGTTAACCTCTCAAGAAAAATGTGACTCACAAGACAAAAATGTGAGAAACGATTAATTTTTTTATGAAAATAGGTACTACAAAAAAACTGCTACTCATCATCAGAAATAGACTGATTAAATTTTAGGTACCCATCATGAAGAAAGATAGTTTGGTGAATTTAATACTCACCGGGCGCATTAAAATCAAGAGAAGCAGGGGAAAACAATGAGTAAGCTACTTGAAAATTGTATGAATGTATAGTAGAATAAGTACCACGAAAAGAAGGTGAGGTCGTCAAAAAGCAAGAAGAGTAACAAAATAGAGGAAGCTGTAGAGAGCCATTATTTTCCACCCCCAAAAGGGACACAGCACATATAGAAAGAAAAAGCTTTATTATTATTTGATTATGTTGAGAATGTATGTGTCATTTTAAAGGAATGAATCGGTTTTAATTTTTAATCCAACATTATTTCTTATTACTGAAACGATATATTTTAGTGGAGGCACATGTTTGAGTAGACGCCCTGTTTTTTAAACAGTGTGAATTACATCTACCAGCCTGTGCATTTGAGTCTTTTTTTTTCTTTTTTAAATTAATACACCCTAAGCAGTGAGAAAACTTTAGTGAAGATAAAGGGCAATAAAATACAGGGATCAAAATTTAAAAAGAAAAAAAGAAATTGTGCCTTTTGGTAAGGTTCGAACCACGTTTTCTTTATTAAGACTCTCGAATGCACAGACCGGTAGATGTAATTCACAGACTTTAAGAAAACAGGGTTTCTACTCAAAAACGTGTCTCCACTAAAATATAAAGACATAAAGATAAATAAGAAACATGTGTGTGTGTGTGTGTGTGTGTGTGTGTGTGTGTGTGTGTGTGTGTGTGTGTGCGTGTGTGTGTGTGTGTGCGTGTGTGTGTGTGTGTGTGAGCACGTTTGTTTTGGGTCATTTTTGATCATATATCCACACGTTGACTGGTATCCCCCAGTTTGAAGACCCCACCCAACATTTGGGAATTAAGAAAGACCTGTCAAGTAACCACTCCCCGTACTCCGTCTCAGTTTTAAATGTGTTCCATTTATTAACCAATCAGATTCATGAACTGGGGCCATTTTTTTCTTTTTCTTTTTCTTTTTCTTTCTTTCTTTCTTTCTTTCTTTCTTTTAATCCTTTCCAAAACAAACCGGTCTTACGAAATGGTTGAAAGAACGAGGATAATATTCGCGTTGGCAAATGTTGCGTTGATGTAGGTACCATAATAACACTTCTGAAAATGGTCGGAAGGAAAATCTCTTCTTTTTTTTTATATATATATATATTTTTATTTTATCTTATTTTTATTAACTTATTTTGTAAATTTATATGTAAAAAAAAAAACACTTCAAAAATACGACAAGAAAAAAATAAAATATGTAATTTAAATCTTCCTGGTTGCATACCAGAAACTGGTAATATGGAACCCGTTAGGTACAAAAATAATAATACACCAACAAACTGAGACAGATTTAGCAAGCCATAAATGAATGGCGACCTAATATAATGTTTCGCGACATGCGCCAAATTTTAACATTCCCATCTCTCTTTCAGACTCACCGAGAGCATTCAAATGGTTTATTCTAATCTGGCATTATTCTTCTATGTGTCGTGTCACTTCAGGACATTGGGATCATGGTTCTCCACAACTTCCTATCCCTTGTAGCCCTTACCAGTGTTTTCCCTTTCCTACCCCCCACTCCCGTTCCGCCAGTCATTCACACAAAGCACAAGTAGGTGGTCCATTTTGAGTTCAATGCCCTGTGAGTTTCAAATTCTCCAAGTCCCCCTTCCTCGTTATAGATCTCAAAAATGTCAGCTGTTTCTGTCTGATTCTGAGTATGTTTCCTTTTTGTCCATATTTACTTAAGAATTCTTCGTTGCTTACGCACTCCGTCCATGGAAGTCTCAGCATCCTTCTGTAGAGCCACATTTCTGTTGTCTCCAGTTTTCTCTTCATCTATTGTCCAGCATTCACTGCCATATAGGAGAATTGATATTACATAACAGTTCAGTATTCTTTCTGTTTCTTTGTTTAGCTTTTAGAATGCATCTTTTGATATTCCAATGTGCGTTTCAATTTTTCTTCCTGTGCTGTTTGAGTAGACGCCCTGTTTTTGTGAATTACATCTACCGGCCTGTGCATTTGAGTCTTTTTTTTTCTTTTGCTGCCAACAATACATTCTATATTTTTACAGTTCCACCCTGGCATATGAAATAAAGAAAAGCCCGCCGTGTGCGTGGAATTAGCAGCCAACCATAGCGACTGAAAGATTGTCAACTTCTTTTAAATTGCCAGGTGATTGGAAGGAGCGGTAGGTGGATCTGTGCGTACCTCACAGGGGTATCCATAATGCTTCGTACTAAGTTCTCATCGTCTGCGATGGTCCTGGGGATCGTGTACACATGGTCACTTGACCCCAGGAGTGACTACCTGAGAATGTTTACGATCACGTCACGCTTTCCCCGTTGGTACTGCGGTTTCGGGAATTAAGCATAGAACTAGATTGGCAGTTAGATCTCATTATTTTACTGTTGAATGTGTTAAATATAAGCGTAGGTTCTATTCTTATAGTTTCTTCTCTCTCACTTTTCGCCTATGGAACTCTCTTCCTGCTTCTTGCTTTCCTGTCAACCTCAATTTACAAAGATTTAAATACAACGTCAATCGTTATCGTCTGTCTCATTGAATCCTGTTCTTATTGTTCTTTCTACCCAATCATGTTTTCTCAGATTCCTCCAATCTATTGTCAAAAGTAGCCCGTTGAGTCTTAGTGGCTTCATTGCCTTCTTTGTGATGAAATGATTAATGTCTTCTCCTAACTCTTTTGATTTGAATTAACTTTAACGCCTCCAAGACAAAACTGCTCTCCATTAATCACCACAGCGGTCCTTCCCTGCATCCCATTAGAATGTCTGAAGCTCAACTTCTCGAGAGCTCCTCTCTGTGGCTGCTCGGTCTCACGCTGTCTGCTGACCTGAGATGGAACAACTACATTGAGTCGATTGCTTCATCCACCGCAAGGAAAGTTGGCTCCCTGTGCCGGGCCAGGAAATTCTTCTCCCCTGAATCGATCCTCCAAATTTACAAAGCAACCATCCGCCCTTGCATGGAGTATTGCTGACATATATGGTCTGGAGCCCCTTCTGTTTGCCTCAAGGTTCTTGATAAGATTCAGAGACGGGTATGCAATGTAATTGGCCCTGATCTGGCTTCTCGTCTGCAGTCTCTCTCACTCACGGACGCACCGTCGCCTCTCTCTGTCTCTTTTATAAATACTTCCGGTGAGCTGCTATCGCTGGTTCCCAGGCTCCATGAATTCAAGCGTCCTACGAGGCTGGCATCCCGTTCCCACCCTTTCACTGTTGAAACTGTTAAATGTAGACGTCTCTTCTACTCCAATAGCTTCATATTTCGCACCTCACGCCTATGGAACTCCCTTCCTCATTCCTGTTTCCCTGATGACTATGATCTCCAACTATTCCAGTGTAACGTCAATCGACATCTCCAGTTGCCTTGATCTATCCTCTATCCTTCTCTACATCCTTTCCTCTAACACTCCTATCTGCTCTCGCTCCAAATCCTCTGTAACCCCTTGTGTGCTAGCCTGGGGTGAAAAGCTTTAAAAAAAAATCTTTATTATGACATCTGCGGCGTCGAAGGTGAAACCAACCTACATTTTCTTTACAATTTTAATCGCAGTTGCTAGACTGGGAAGGCACCACGGAAGAATCTTTTTTTGTTAAATCACTCATTCGGACTCTTTTTTTTTTTTTTCATAGTGACCAGACAGATTAATGTCTAAATATGTGCAAATATAATGGAAAGCAGGGAGAAAAGGATTCACGCCTTTCTCAAATACAGGAGTGCAAGATGAACACAGCCTCAGACGAAATTCGAACTCGCTTAGCCAAATTCATTTTCTGTGTTATTAACCGTTCTCCTATCATCATCATCATCATCATCATCATCATCACATCGCTGTAATTTGACAATAAAAGTCAAACGTTTATTGTATTTCTTCAATTAAACTTTGACATCTTTAATAAAATTCTACGTTTGAACATGAATGTTTCTAAA
>OZ038504.1:69077086-69332439 GCA_964036315.1 Acanthosepion esculentum
AAAGCTCTTGGTACAGCCTATCAACATCTGATTTCCGGTGGTGCATCCTCATTTGGGTAAGCATTTTTCTGGTTTTGGCGTCTAAACTTTAATGTCATTCAACTTCCGTTTAATAATATTGAAGCTGTATGTTACTACAGGTATAGCTAAGGCGTTGATAGCTTTCATTTTATTGACCCCATTTAGTTCGCTTTCTAGTATCAAACGCACTCTCATGTAATCTTTTCGGATCTTTTTCTTCATAATTGAATGTTGTATTCCGTCTCCTTCATTAATTCCTAACTATTTGTAGGTACCATCTTGGTCTAGTTCTTTAATCTTGTTGATATCATGATCTAAATCCATAGTTTTCGTTAGTTTACTGCTTTTGAAGGTGGCTTTGGCACATTTGTCGATTCCGAACTCCATCCTAATATCTTCGCTGAGGGATTTGACAATGGTGAGTAGGTTTTTCTGCTGGCTGTCATCCTTGGCAAACGTTTTAAAATTTTCAATATAGAATAGGTGATTCAGTTTGCCATTCTGTGACTTGTATCTGTAGCTACTTGTGTTCAGTAGGCAGCTGAGTGGCGCTAATGCAAGGCAGAGGAGTAGTGGTGATAATGAATCTCCTTGGAAGATCCCGCTTTTGATATTGATTGGTCTCGATGTTAATGAACCGTTTGTATGGTTTAGACTTAGTGCAGTCTTTCAGTTTTTCATGATTTCTCTTATGGATTTGACCGTTGTGACGCATACTCTGTATATTTTAGGCTCTTCTTTGTCCATGTGCGCGGAACACTGGCGAACGTCTTTCTGTAGTCGATCCATGCTGTCGATGAGTTTCTTGTCTTTGTTTTCATCTCTTCCAATATTGTTTTTATTGATAATTTGTTGGTCCTTGCACCCGTAACTACCTCTTTTACATCACTTCTGTTCTGCTGAGAGTAAATTGTTTTTTCTCAAGGAAGTTGTATGTCCCCCCCCTCGGTTACGATAGAAGTAAGGATCTAGTACAATGTTGTAGGCAGGTGATGGGCCTATAGTTCTTCGGTTCTGCGTCTCTTCTGTTTTTGGGAATAGGTATGTTACTGTACACGTGAGCCATTTGGGACATTTTTCTGCGTTTATTATTATGCATTTGTATGCCCGTGCGAGGTCTTCGTGGGTTCTAGATAGTTTTTTTTTATCCAAAAATTGGCTATTCGGTCTATTCCTGGTTCTTTCTAGTTTATGGTTTTGCAGATGGCAACGACTTTCAGTAATGTTGATATCCGTCCATTTTTAGCACTCTATATATGTGTGTTGCTCCTGTTGTTGCTTGACCCATGTAGCTCTTTCATTGTGCATTTTTCAGTTTTCCAACATCTTAGACCAGAACTTCTCGACTTCCTGGATATTAGGTGGGTCATTTATCTCTATTTTATTTTTTCCAAATTCTCAATATAGTTTCTTGGCATCTTCTCTGCCAGAAGAACCTATTTCTTTTCGCATAACACCTGATTCTCTGTCCCTTCCCCTGAATTTGTTGTTTCAGCTTCTCTTTAACTTTTCTTACGTCAGTTTTATTCTTTATGTCAAAGCTTCGTTTCAGTTGTCTCCTTTTTCTTGTCTACTTCTCTTAGAAATGACAATTGTCCTCGTAGTTTATTTATTTCGGTTTCTATTTTTTTTTTCTTTCCAGACTGTCATTTTCCTTTTTCGTTTACGATGGGGTTTTATTTTGTTACCTATTGTTTCTGTGATCGTTGCCGAGGCTGCGTATATAAGATAATTAATTTCTGTCAGGTTCATCGGTCTTTCCATTTCGTCCCTTATTTTTCTAATTGCTTGGTTAGCAAGGTTGATGGTTTTCTTCACTTCTTTCTTAATTTTGGAACTGTCGGCCTTTCCTCGAAAGACATTTCCTTTACGGTCTCCCATTTATATCGAATGTTTTTGTCATCTCTACTTCTCTCTCAATAATTGTCATTATCTTCCTCTATTTGCTTGTGTACCTCAGAGGTGTTATTACAGTTGGTTTCTATTTGTTCCTCTGCATGTGTCTCATCTGGGTTGTTGGCATTTAGCCCCTCGATGTTAGCGTTTAATCTAGTTTTGATGTTTTCTCGGATGCTTTCCAGTTCTATGTCAGGTATTCTTTTTCTTCTGATGATGTCACGCCTGACATTGGCTAGTTTGTTGGCATCGATGTTTAGTCTGTTTGATGGACGTTTTTTCTCACCAGATATTATAGGCGGTTTTGGCCGTTGTTGTCGGATTTATCGTAGCAGTGTAAAATACTATCATTACTTCAATATACTCTTCCCTAGACCATTTATTTATTGTTCTTTTTGTCGGATTTTTTAATGAATATAGAGGACCTCTATGAGGACTGTCCACAGCGTGATTATCCTTTAGTTCTCGTTGGGTAGAGTTTGTCACAGTTGCAGATTTTTCCATCCCAGCCTCGTTCCTCACTGAGGATAGCGGTCCTTGTTGACCTCGTTATTGGATATCCAATAACATCGCAGATTCTTCTTTGGATTTTATCAAGAATCTTTAAATATATAGCAGGGGCACTAGAACAGATGTAGCAGCAATATTCAAAGTGAGAACGAATGGCAGATTTGTAAATATGTAAGATAGATTTTGGCGAAAAGAAATTGTCTAGTACGGTGAACCAAATTTCCTAGCCGTAGACTTAGTAATTAATCCACTATACTCTTTCCACTTCATGTCAGAGGCAAACGCAATTAGGCATTCTCCTGGAGGTTAGCATCAGTCAAGCTGATTGAAGGAAAAAATGGTTCTCTAAGATGATTAAAAGAAAGCAGTTTCGTTTTTGAGGCGTTAAATTTAACAAACTATTCCTTGTCCTAGTTAGCAACAGATTGTAGGTCATTTTTAGATCAACCTCCAATCTGACCTTATCGAACCGATCAGACTTACTATTAAGACAAGAGTAAATAGTTGTGTCATCAGCATAGATACTGTGGTGAGAATTGATGATATCAAGAAGTTATTTTCGAAACTTAGGGACAACATAGGTCCAAGGCTAGAGCCCCGGGGAACACCTGCATTAATGCAAAAAGATCTAGAAGAGTGGCCATTCAAGACAACTTTCAATTCGCGATTTGATAAGAATGACTGAATCAGTTCAAAAATTCGTCCAGAAATACCATAACATTTCAATTTGTGAAGAAGACCAATGTCCAAACCCGGTCAAATGCCTTCGAGATATCCAAAGTAACAGCCCAAACTTCACCATTCTTATATAAAGCTTGTTGGACTCTTTCAGCAATAATCGTCAACACACACACACACACACAAACACACACACACACACACATATATATATATATATATATATATATATATATATATATATATATATATATATATATATATAACCGAATGGGTAAATATAGGTAGGCATACGAGCGAGTGATCGTATACAAATACATATAAATACTCTATCGTGTAAAAAAACAGTGCTCGATGTTAAGTAACTGAACTATTTAATATATATATATATATATATATATATATATATATATATATATATATTAAGCAATATACATAGTATCTTGCATTAATTGCACAACTCGGAGTTTCATGCCGAAGCAATTTTCAAGTGCTGGAATTATTATCTATCTATATATATATATATATATATATATATATATATATATATATGTGTGTGTGTGTGTGTGTGTGTGTGTGTGTGTGTGTGTATATATATATATATATATATATATATATATATATATATATATATATATATATATATATACCGGGTGTAACAGTAAAATTGTCCAATTGTTAGGTTAAGCTTTGAATCGTTTTATCTTAGAAATAGTTAAAGATATCTTAAAGGAATTCTCCGAGGTTTTTATAACACTATTGGATTCTACTTTGAATAATAAGAATGTATTTAGCTCTAAGTTAAAATGATGATCCCTCTTGCTGTTGTAACCTCCTGATCCAGTTTTCCTCTCTACTGTTCCCCCTATTTTAAATTTATTCACCGTTCTCTTGATGGTTCTTTAATGGGCTTTGAAGATGGAAGACAGAGTATGAATGATGGTACCATTACTGAAGCCCGGAATGATCTTATGCCTCTCACCACTACTCAGTTGGGAAGCCATAGAGGGGCTGACACAAAACGATTTTAACCTCGTCTCTTTCTAGCTGAATATCTTAAAGGTGTTTTCAGTGATTCTTACGACAAATGGTGCCAAAATGGCTAAACATCTTATCTGAAAACCTAGAAAAAAGAAACTCAATTAGTTTACTGTTTTTTTTTTGTTGTTGTTTTGTTCTTTTTGGGAGTTTTTTAATATCAAATTTAGTTCAGATACGAATAAGAATCCGACAAGCTGATAAAATGAAATAAAGAACAAAGTAGTAAACGAATCACAATCTAACATGTTTCACCTTTATTAAGGCCTCGTCCGCGATCGAGAATAGAAATGAAAAAGCAAGGAGGCAGAGCACTGGAATAGTATGATTTTTGGTTAGTTCTCATTGGTCAGACGCGTCACGTGTATAAACGCAATATATATATATATATATATATATATATAGATAGATAGATAGATAGATAGATATGTGTGAGGAACATTTAGGATGTTAAAATGTGTTATAGTGTAAGAGTGTGTAAGTAAAGAAACGGTTCTGCGTGTAGGTGTATGTAGGACGGGTAAGGTTAATTGTAAGTGCGTATGTGAGGGAAGTCTACAGATATCACCCACGTATTTTGTCGGTGAAATGTAGCGATATGGTGCAAAATAATTTTGCATTTGTTTCGATTGTTATATTCTCGTGTATGTGTATGGGTGTGTGGGAAAAGTCTGTGGTCGTCAACTCTTTATGGGTTGGTGAAACGAAGTAACATATTTGAATAATCTAGTTTTGGTTTGAATAAATATGCGCATTTTTGAAAAGGGGGAATTTGTAAAATCCTCATTATTTTAGACATAAGCTTATGTCTAAAATAATTCATAAATAATGGATCATGTAGAAAACACACACACGCATATGATAAAATAATATATATATATATATATATATATATATATATATGCAGAAATATAGTCTTAAAGTGTGCTATATTTATGGGGTAAAGTGCTCAATATCAGAGATAGAGCGTGTGTAAATATAAAAGTGGACATGGAAGTCAGCACTTAGAGGCGACAGTCTGTTTCATGCTAGTGCAATCGTCAGGCGACTAGTGCTGTTATTTTTCTCGGCTGTTTATATAAGGGTCAGTGGTGCATTATGGGTAGTATATTTTGGCGGGTACTTTTACCGGAAGTCGCTTATTTGTTTATTTATTTATGTCAAATTATTTTGCTTGTTTTTTTGTTTGTTTTTTTATTTTTATTTTTTATCTTATATATTTATTTATTTATTCTTTTATTTTGATCGGTGTTTTTGGTTAACGTAGTAAAAAAAATTTGTTTATATAGCTTATTGTTGGTAGTCTATAATGGCCGCCATTTACCGGAAATCGCTTCTTCGCTTATTTATTTGGGTCAAATTGTTTTGCTTATTATTTTTATTTTTATTTGTATAACAGTTATAACTTTCGTCCGTTCTTTTGTTTTGATTTTATTTCGCATATTCTAACAGGTGTGGTTTTGTGATTTGTTTGGAGTAGTTTATTTTGCTTATTTTATTGTTGTTTGTTTATATATTTATTTATTTTTCTATTTTAAGTTACGTAGTAAAAATTTGTTTTCATGTCTACATTTTGAGATTAGCTCGGATCTTTTATTTAATAATTTATTTTGATCTGGGAAGGTAATGATAGCTATTTTTTCCTCCAAGCAAAGTTTGCAAGTTTTTGATAGGTTGTTGTAGGCTGATGATTTTTTCCTTATTTTCCAAGATATTTTTGGTGTGGTGTGTGTTTTGTTTTTTATTTCCCAGATATACTTAGAAAGCATTGTGCTGTCCGCATATTTACTATTTGTGAAAGACATTTTGTGTACATAATTTCTTTGTTTCCAGGGTCCTTCGGTTACTCCTATGTATACTTTTTCTTCATTATCTGCTGATTTTGTCGTGGCTTGGTAGATTACGTTGTTTTGTAAACAATTACCGTTTAAGGGACATTCGTTTTTTATTCTGCAGTTGCACGTGGGTTTAATTTGTTCGTGTGGTTTGTTAATAATTTTTCTGTTGTGCTTTTTTATTATTTGTGCCATGTTCTCGGTGCAACTGTAGCTGATTTTTACTGTGTTTTTGCGAACTAGGTAAAATAAGTAAAACAATACTAGAAAGAATTAATTCTGAACTTAGGAAGAAGTTATGAGTAAACCAGTGGAAAAACACAAAAACAACCACTGACTGGTTCAACAGCATAAATAACAAACAAAATTGCCACTTCCTACAATTAGACATAAAAGAATTTTACCCATCCATAACAGAACGTACACTAGATAAGGCCATCAACTTAGCTCAGGAACAAATAATAATAAAACCAAACGAAATCGACATCATTAAGCACTCTCGTAAATCATTATTATTTCACCATGAAGAAGCATGGATAAAGAAAGATGGGATATTTGACACTACAATGGGAAGCTTTGACGGTGCAGAGACATGCGAAATCGTAGGTATTTATTTACTACACGAAATAAGCAAAATAATAGATAGAAATGACACAGGGCTCTACAGAGATGACGGTCTCATAATCTTAAGAAACTGCAACAAACAAAAGACAGATAAAACTAGAAAAGCAATAATTAAAATCTTCAAAAATAACGGATTCGAGATAGATATAAAAACTAATCTAAACGAAGTAGATTTTCTAGATGTCACCTTCAACCTAAGAAAAGGCACACACAAACCATACAGAAAACCGAATGATAAACCACAGTACATACATATATACTCCAACCACCCGCCTTCTATAATCAAACAGATACCTAAATCGATTAACCGCAGGCTTTCCGACAATTCTTCCGATGAATCTATATTTAACAAAGCCAAGAAAGACTACGAAACAGCCCTAAAAGATAGCGGATTCCCAGCAACACTCACATACTCACCACAGAACACAAAAAAGACCAACAGAAAAAGAAATATCATATGGTTCAACCCACCGTACAGCAAAAACGTAAAAACAAACATAGGAAAAATATTCTTCAAGCTTTTACACAAACACTTCCCGGAATCAAGCACACTACACAAAATATTCAACAAAAACACAGTAAAAATCAGCTACAGTTGCACCGAGAACATGGCACAAATAATAAAAAAGCACAACAGAAAAATTATTAACAAACCACACGAACAAATTAAACCCACGTGCAACTGTAGAATAAAAAACGAATGTCCCTTAAACGGTAATTGTTTACAAAACAACGTAATCTACCAAGCCACGACAAAATCAGCAGATAATGAAGAAAAAGTATACATAGGAGTAACCGAAGGACCCTGGAAACAAAGAAATTATGTACACAAAATGTCTTTCACAAATAGTAAATATGCGGACAGCACAATGCTTTCTAAGTATATCTGGGAAATAAAAAACAAAACACACACCACACCAAAAATATCTTGGAAAATAAGGAAAAAATCATCAGCCTACAACAACCTATCAAAAACTTGCAAACTTTGCTTGGAGGAAAAAATAGCTATCATTACCTTCCCAGATCAAAATAAATTATTAAATAAAAGATCCGAGCTAATCTCAAAATGTAGACATGAAAACAAATTTTTACTACGTAACTTAAAATAGAAAAATAAATAAATATATAAACAAACAACAATAAAATAAGCAAAATAAACTACTCCAAACAAATCACAAAACCACACCTGTTAGAATATGCGAAATAAAATCAAAACAAAAGAACGGACGAAAGTTATAACTGTTATACAAATAAAAATAAAAATAATAAGCAAAACAATTTGACCCAAATAAATAAGCGAAGAAGCGATTTCCGGTAAATGGCGGCCATTATAGACTACCAACAATAAGCTATATAAACAAATTTTTTTTACTACGTTAACCAAAAACACCGATCAAAATAAAAGAATAAATAAATAAATATATAAGATAAAAAATAAAAATAAAAAAACAAACAAAAAAACAAGCAAAATAATTTGACATAAATAAATAAACAAATAAGCGACTTCCGGTAAAAGTACCCGCCAAAATATACTACCCATAATGCACCACTGACCCTTATATAAACAGCCGAGAAAAATAACAGCACTAGTCGCCTGACGATTGCACTAGCATGAAACAGACTGTCGCCTCTAAGTGCTGACTTCCATGTCCACTTTTATATTTATATATATATATATATATAT
Organism: Acanthosepion esculentum; assembly: GCA_964036315.1. NCBI lineage: Eukaryota > Metazoa > Mollusca > Cephalopoda > Sepiida > Sepiidae > Acanthosepion > Acanthosepion esculentum. The sequence goes on from OZ038504.1 coordinate 69,085,373, forward strand.
ATATATATATATATATATATATATATATATATATATGATAAAATGAAATAAAGAACAAGTAGGAAACGAATCTCAATCTAACATGTTTCACTTTTATTAAGGCTTAAGCAAAGAGACAGAGAACTGGAATGTTATAATTTTTGGTTAGTTCTTATTGGTCAGACACGCGTCACGTGTATAAACGCAATAGATAATATATAAGTATGTGTGAGGAACATTTAGGATGTTAAAATATATATACTGTGAGATATATATATATATATATATATATATATATATATGTATGTGTGTGTGTGTGTGTGTGTATGTGAGTGTGTGTCATTTAGTGATATATATATATATATATATATATATATATATATATATATGTCTGTGTGTGTGTCTGTGTGTGTGTGAAAGAGAGAGAAGCGACAAAGTTCTAGAGATAATGGCAACAAAAAGGCACTTATACTTAACATCAGGAAGAGACAGTTGTGATGTCTGAGACACATAATGGGGAAGGGAGGCTTGTAAAATTTGATACTCACAGGACTGATTGAAGGTAGATGTCATCTGATACAACTGACAGTTGTACAACCTGCTCCGTCAATGAATGCTGAAGTTGTTTCCTTATGAGAAAACGGCTAATACTACGATTACTAATACCATCGATAGAACTGCATGAAGTCAGCGCACGATAAAGAAGATACTCTTAAAACATTTAAAATAGTTATTTTTCAACAATTTAGTAAATATTCTTTCAGATCTCTAACGTTCTACGTTGAAAGTCACTGAGGCTATATCGACGGAGGCTGGCCCCTTGTTTTCTATTATTTTTATATTGAAATGCGTATTATAAAAACACGTAAAATAACAATTCCAGAAAGAACATATATCACATTTTGGGAAAGAGAGATTGTCATTTTCTTTTACGATAATGCGAAAGAAACTGTTCAATATCTCATTTTTACTTTCTACTACGCATATTCTCTTTAAAGGTGGTTAGCATTAACAGATATTTTGTTAATCATTTCACCCCAAGCAAGGCAATAAAACCACTAAGATGCAGGTGGTTCCTGAGGGTGAGGGTATGTGAGAAAAAGTTGATTGATTCGTTTTCATCGGCTTATCAACCTTTTGCAGGTTATTTAAAGTCATAAAAAAATTAAAATTATAGGAATCTTTTTTAGATAAGAATGATTTAGTGGTGCAAATACTACAAATTAACCCATATCTGAGGAGGTTTCATATCTTTCCCAAGGGTATTTGCGTGTAAGTAAACATAATGAACCTGATTGGAATTGGAACTCGGCTCTCCGATTAACACTTCCGAATTGTTAACCATTACACCATCTGTACATCCAAGCTTACAGCACCTGGTTTTCCCAGGCGGCAATCCATCTAGGTACTGACCGGGCTCGACGTTGCTTAACTTCGGTGTTTTTTTACGGGAACCGGTGTTTCAACGTGATATGGCCGAAAACCTCTTTTTTTAAGTGGTTTTAAAATGGAGATTTTTTAGTTCAAGGATAAAGAATAACCCGAAAAACTTGTGAACTGGAAAAGAAAACAGTTTATGTGCCACAGAATCAACACAGGAACTAGCATAAGAAAAATAGTACCGGGGAATCAGTCAACTGTTTGTACTTTATTTTACTAACCTTGGCTATGAAGCGAGGAAAATTGATTCCACGTGAGTTTAAGGAAAGGAAAAAATGGTCAGCATTTTATTCTCTCTCTCTCTCTCTCTCTCTCTCTCTCTCCCTCTTTCTCTCTCTCTCTCTCTCTCTCTCTCTCTCTCTCTCTCTCTCTGCTAGAAACAGGAAAGAAAAGTAAATTTTGGACACACTAGTCATTGGAATGTACTGGTAGCGTAAAGTTTATTAGCCCGGAGAGTAGAATCGGCAGAGCCGAGTTCAATTTCCAGCTTCGTCTTTTGCGTTCACTTTTGTACTAATACCTTCAGGAATCTATTTCTACCTCTCCCTCACCTATCTAAGGGTTAAATAACAAGGTAAACTTGGACCAATAGCCTTGAGTGACAACCAGATTAGAATGACTTCTCTGAATTCAAAACCGTGGAGAAGTCAGCAGGAAACCACTCCAATCTTTTTTGCAAGAAGTCGTGGCAATCCACTGATAACAAAAAGGAAGCTGTGGAGAACCATGATCGTCTACTCCCGGAACGGCCTTCTTCTTAAGGCAAAAAAAGATACTTAAAATTAAAAATAGATTTATTATGAGATAGCATAACGAAGAAATCGTCATTAAATGTCTTCAACATCTCAACTTAAACTGGCGAAAAAAATGTAATCTCTTTGTTTGAGAGAATTAAAAATGAATTATTTCAACCGAATTCCTCGAACCTGGACAATGTGTGACTGTGAAATAATTCAGTGAGCAACTGGCTTTTGTGAATGACACGTTGAAAGAGGAAGGATTTTTTTCGAGGCAAAGGTGTTAATCTTGATGCATGACAGGCATGTCATCATATTACAACATTCCTCGCCGAAACAAGTCGCAGAAGTAAAGAGTCCTCTACGCTAGGCCCTAATTTTCTCTGACTGTCAGGCCCTCTCCTCTACTGGTTTTGGAAATGCATATCTCTCCTATATAAGCCTCACTAGGCAACCCGCAAAAGACATGCTAAACCTCCCTAAATATCCGTCCACGTAACCAAGCGAGTGACACAGCCTCACAGAATCAGACACCCCACCCTCTAAACGATACTTTTCATCATAATAGATTTGAATTCTAAATACATTCTGCGTGGACGTCTATTTTCGTCGAAACTGATTTTCTTAAGTTTCTGTTTTTACGACCCAACAATTTTCAATATAACTTGCATAATCCAACTCAATGAAAATACTTTATTACATTTTTTACCCATTACTTTATTTTTTTTAGGTTTTAATGTTTCACATGAATGATTATCACGTTTCTATGTCACCAAAAATACCCACTACATAGAGAGAAGCGAAGTGCCCAACCCCAGATCAGTAACTTCTCTGTTGAGGTATAAATAGAAATTTGTTATGTTAATCATACTCAACATCACGATGTTCTATTATTAGGCAAATGAATGACAAAGTGGAAAAAAGTATGTTTAACGCGTTTTGTCCTCTAGAAGAACGTCACCGAATTAAAGAAATATTTTTGCTAACGGAAAATATATATATATGTGTGTGTAGGATGAGGAGGAGGAACATAAAAACCCAAACGTCGATTTATCATTATGCACCGACAGGAAACGCTGAAAATGTTGGAACGCTGGAATTTTAATTTTTTTAGATATGCTTTATGCACCGACAGGAAACGCTGAAAATGTAGGAACGCTGGAATTTTAATTTTTTTAGATATGCTTTATGCACCGACAGGAGACGCTGAAAATGTTGGAACGCTGGAATTTTAATTTTTTTAGATATGCCTGAGCATGTCTAGCCGATTTCATTCACTGTCCTCATGATTTTGTTCTGTTTTTATCCCTTTTGTTATTAAATATCCCATATTGGGGTAATATGAAATCAGAAAGGTGAAACGTTGTAAGAACATGTATATATTTACTGTTGATGATCTAACGATCAAAGCACTTTCTATACAATTTCGCCTTCGTAAATGCTTTCTCTTTTAATTAAAGTAGCATTTTTTTTTAAATCGAGTTTATGAACAGACTTATTAAGGTGAGCGACTAATACTCACGAAAAGATTTTTTCGATTAATAATAATTTTTACAAGAACTGTTTTAATTTTTGTTTTCTTTTTTTTATTTAGAATTTTTTGAACATTTAAAGCTTTTAAAATTTGTATTAATTTGTATTCGTCAAGTGATATTGTTATTAAATGAAAACTGTATTAACCAATCATAAATGGAAAAACTGATTACAATACACCTGCCCCCAGCATTTAAAAAATATATGATTATTTTATTTATTTATTTATTTATTGTATAAATGTGCCCGGGTCAAAGCAGACCTGGGAACACCAGTAATTAAGAGGTGGTTCCACAATCCTCAAAACCTCAGAGGCCTTGCTTGTTGGACGTAATTTATCGTCTTACCCAGGACGGTGGGATGTCCAAGTGAATTTATACCTACTGTAATCCACATTTTTTAAATTTGTGGGATAGGCAATTGTCGCCTCGATCCCTCATATACACATTTCATTCAACTTTCTTTTTTACTAATATTCGCCCAATACAAGGCCCAAAATGTAGAGCATTATTGTATGATGTTTTATGAGCGTAACAGATGGCAAGAAGTGCAGTTTATGAGGTTATGTAGCGGTTAACCTTAGACTTGAAGAGGTTAAGATTGTAGTGGTCGAAAAAGAAATCTCTTGGAATTCTGTTCCACAAAGGAACAGTTCTTTAGAAGAAGCTGTCTGTGTCTAAATTGCTTCTTACTAATGGAATACGAAGGGAATGAGGATGATTCATCTCCGTGTAAGCGGCATGGCCAGTCTCAGCTGCAAAGATCAGCACTAAAAATCACGGACTGATTAATTTTTCTTGAATCATAAGAATGATGTGCTTACACATCACTGTCCAAATTTTAGACAGGCTTATACACGCAGCGTTCACCCAATAGGTGTAATTGTTTTTACAGTGATCTTTACATTGTGGCACTCGATATAGAGGGTCACAGAGTAAGAATCACCACAAGACGCAGGGGGGCACCGGAAGCGAAAGAGAAGAAAAAGATTTCAGAAGGAACCGGAAACCCAGTCGTAAACAAGAAACCAGGGATAAACCTCTACTCCTGTTCAAAAGACTGGGGGAAGGGTGTGAGCAGGACGATAGGCGAACCTATTTACTCCTATTGAGAAAAAAGTAGTAAATAAAATTTCAGAGTTTATGTGGAGACGTTAGAAGTACAGAGTTGAAGTAGTCTTTAGACGGTATCTGAAACTTACTCCTAAACAGGAAACAAGGGATTAGTCCAGTTCAAAAGACCCGGGAGGAGTGTTAACCGGACGATAGGCAAACCTATTTACTTCTATTGAGAAAAAAGTAGTAAATAAAATTTCAGAGTTTATGTGGAGACGTTAGAAGTACAGAGTTGAAGTCGTCTTTAGACGGAATCTGAAACTTACTCCTAAACAGGAAACAAGGGATTAGTCCAGTTCAAAAGACCCGGGAGGAGTGTTAACCGGACGATAGGCAAACCTATCTACTTCTATTGAGAAAAAAGTAGTAAATAAAATTTCAGAGTTTATGTTGAGACGTTAGAAGTACAGAGTTGAAGTCGTCTTTAGACGGAATCTGAAACTTACTCCTAAACAGGAAACAAGGGATTAGTCCAGTTCAAAAGACCCGGGAGGAGTGTTAACCGGACGATAGGCAAACCTATCTACTTCTATTGAGAAAAAAGTAGTAAATAAAATTTCAGAGTTTATGTGGAGACGTTAAAAGTCTACTTCTATTATAATATTTTAGTAAGCTGTTGTTGCTGCTTCTCCCTGCACCCTCAAGTGATACAGTCCAGTGTTTGTTATTATCACTCCCTTCTACGAACGTAAATGTTTGAGTTTTTGATTTTTCTTTCTCTCAAAACGATCTTTAAATGTCTATGGTTTTAACAATGGCGGACACAAAACCAAAGTCATTTTCTTTTACATTATTTTTAACACTAAAATTTACATCAGGTCACCCAATGTAATGTAACCCAATACAACCTGCCACATGAACGGGTCATCAGCGACTAAACTGGTTCCTCTACCAGACTTTTCTGATGAGGAGGATGTCTAGATACCCAGCAAGATTAAAAACATGACTTTTCAAAGTGTGAATGATCGTCCTCGTATGTTCAACAGCCATCAAGCTCAACAGAGGAGACTAGGCTCCATACCTTTGCATGCAACAAGAGCGGTAATGACGTGGCATTTGCTGGTTGGAGGGCTTCTTAGACTGAAGGATTGCTTAATGGAGGAGGCGGTTCTGGAAAGCATCTAATTGCATATGAATTTTATGTTTGATACTAAGTTAAATATCTTTTTTTCTTGAGTTGCGGGAATCATTTTTTGCTTTAAAACCGTATTTTTTCTTGAGTATGGAATTTGTGTAAAATTGTTTGTTTTATATTTGAGATATTCAACAAAAATACAGTAAAAATCAGCTACACCGAGAACATGACACAAATAACCAACAACCCACAGCACAAACCAAACCCACCTGTAACTACAGAGCAAAGAACGTGAAACCAAAATAAACTCTTAACAAGAAAACTGAAATAATGGGTAAATAAACACTTACTTTGCTATCTAAGCACTAATTAAAAATAAATAAATAAATAAAATTGTTATATTTTTTTGTTACAGAATAATTATCCCCACCCCCTGCATCATCCCAGCGTCTATTTGAAGCGTAAAAAATACGGCTTTTATTTTTTTCATCTCATCTTCAAGGGCGAATTGCTGAGACAAAAATTAGTGTCCATTGGTAGTTGTGGATTTTTTGCAAATGCGTATGCACGCACGCCGTTATAGTCAATTTACGTTAAAGATGTAAAACTTAATTTAATTTTTTCATTATTAATGTTTTTAAAATACTCAACTTTTCTGAAAGTTTTTTTTTTTCTTTTTTTACAATTTGAGCATCCCAAACATTTATTTTCATAGACATTATAAAACATTTTTTCCTATACTCATAACTCATTTTATTTAGTGTTGGTTTAATTTCTTTTATATAGATCGCTTCGAGAATTCGAAGTTTTTGTTTTTTATTTTCATGGTGGAGTATACTCGTATTTTCGATATAATTATAAAGAATATTTACAACTGAAGATGATCTTAAATGAGATTGAAAGTACTTGTGAAAATAAAAGAAATAACCAAAATTAGGGTGACTTTCTTACTCGGTTTTGTAAAAGCACGAGGGAACTGATCCGCGAATTTGAGAGGATTAAAATAATAATAGACATATGTCTAGATTATTCAACCAAACATACTTGAAAGATATGACGCTCAAATGTGTGTGTGTGTGTGTGCGTGTGTGTGTGTGTGTGTGTGTGTGTGTGTGTGTGTGTGTGTGTGTTTTCAAAAGCACTATTCGGGCTTGTTTGATCAGGAGGCTCTAGGTAGCCGAGAACTCAAAACACGTCAGATCCAATGACGATTTCCCGTAGGAGACGCACATTTTTCTAACAAAATTTCCCGAATATTCATGCTGGTAGATGTAAATAAATAAATATACTGTTTAAAAATAAAAACAGAGCATCTACTTAAATATGAGTATCCATTAAAAATAACGTTTAAACAAATAAATTAAAAATAGATGTGTGTGTGTGTATGTGTGTGTGTGTGTACATATATATATATATATATATATATATATATATATATATATATTAAAATAATAAAAAAGGACAGTAAGATTTATAATCCGGTGTTCTTAGCGGTTATTTTTATTTTTAAAAAAACAATGCTCGATACAAACAGTAGAGCAAAATATTATAATTATTTTCTTTTGAAAAATATGATTCCATCGTGACACAGAAATCTTCCATGTTTCAAAAGTGAAACTAAATTTGTAAATTTAATTATAAAAATTAAAATTAAAATCCATAGTCTCGTTCTATTAAAATAGATTTTCCTTAACCTTAACAACTCATAATATTAATATTCTCTGCGTTTATAAATTAAGTAAATTTCTTTGAAAGTTTATTCCTGTCATCTGTTGACAATGGAACAAGACTATGGTTTCTAAGTTTCATTTTTTATAATTAAATTTAAAAATGTAGTTTCAGTTTTGAAACATGGAAATTTTCTGTGTCGCGATGGAATCATACTTTTAAAAAGAAAAAATTATATATATATATATATATATATATATATATATATATATATATATATATATATATCACAAAGCTGCTTAGTTTGTATGTAATTGTGATTAATATTGACAACGAATGTAAAGGGGAGCAACTTTTGAAATGCTTAACTTTAGAATTACTTCCCTTAGATTTATAAAATTTGAAAAAAATAATCACAATCAATTAATTATTGTTAATGCATCACGTGTCGACTAAGGCTTTATAAATTCAATATTCATACAAATAAATAATTATTTCTCATGTATTGGAATTGCCTTTTTTCATTTAATGTTATATGTTAGCAAATGAGTACAAAATGTTTATTTGAAGGAAACATTCTTACTTGAAGAATCATTCGTTTTTTCTACACCGTAAAGCCGGTTTTATTTCCGATGAGGTTGTATTATTAGAATTTGTATTAATGAGCGTAGTACTAGCTGTAGTTTAACACCCTGTATGTGTGGGCGGGTGCAGGAGAGGGAGAGAGAGAGAGAGAGAATTTTGATGAGAATCTCACAGAAGGATAAATAATAGAAATATTTCTCGGAAATATCAGGTGAACCCACAAACTTCTTGATTCACGTCGGCCTGTTCAGCCGCTATAGCCCAAAGGAATCACTTTTTCCGGTTGTGCCAGCGTGATAGTTCTAATCACAACAGAGGCCTCTTTGTGTCTGCTCGTAATAATTGCAAAAATATCCTTATAGTAAGTAAGTCTTTGTTTGCTGACAGAATGAGACACCGTATAGCTACTAACAAGTTTTTTTTTCTCGTGCCTACTGGCCGCTTTGTAATAGTGTGTAAAATAAGAATTAGTATTTTATCTTTTTATGTTAACTTTCGAATTCCCCAAGGCAATGTGTGTCGATTCGCGCAACTGAGAGATTACGCTGGTTCTTCTTTCCAATAGCTCTTGAACTTTTTGCCACTGCAAAAATAATCCATGTACGTACCAATGGAGAAAAGAATGAAGATTTTTAATAATATATGCATGTTGTTTGGAATGCACCTTTTGAGTCGGACAATTTTGGAAAGAGGTTGAATGACATCCTGGATAATAGTGTATCGGCACACACCCTCCTTCCGTCAACGGTTGCCTCAAACCTTTTCTCTTTCTCTTTTCTTCATCGTTGTTGCTACCATTGAGCAACGACCCAACGCTTTCAACGTTAAGGCACATGACCGTTTTGAATGGACACTCATTCAAAGTGGTTTGATGGTTGGCTTTTGCCGCCAGTCAAAGGTCACGTGACTTATCGTATCCTCGCCAATAAGCATCCACGTGCGGACAGACGATCTGCGGGCATCGGAGTCGAGAAGACGCGTTTCTTCGTTTCTCTCTTCATCATATGGTTCAAACACCTAGACTTCGGTAACAGACCTTTTATAGTCAACTTTTTTTTGCCTGAAGCTACCTTCAACATCTTTGACTCGATCCTAGACCAACCTTTCCAACTCTCCTACATAATACGAGATTCTCTTCCAAAAAATGAAAAGCAACAGGCATTTGTCACGAACTCTTCCAGAATTTCCACTTGTCAACTACAGCGAAAGTCCAAGTTTTATGTACTTACATCCATCTCCGTCGAAGGATCGTCGCACGTAAGAGAATTCATTTTTCTATCAACACTTAACCGTTCTCTTAACGTTAACTCATCGACGGCAGGCAACCTAGCATCTTTTAAACAACCATTGCCACAGTATCAAGCGAATCTTGTCTCTCATCCAAAGCAACAAGTAAGTTAAGAACCCACGAGTCTCCACACGTGTTACTTGTATTTTCTGCATCTTTCCCTTAGTCTATATTTCATTCTACGTTGACGAACTCATGTAGGAGTTTCATAACCTACCGTGTTAATCTGTTTCTAAGTCTTCATTGATTCTTCTTTTCTATGGATCCTTTCCTCTTCAGGAACATTTGGCACCAAACATTACAATTTGGCGCGCAATAACGTTCAACCTCAACCTCACAGATTCGCCAGACGTAATATCCAGAAACCAGAACCTTAACACCGCGTTCTTTCCTTCTTCATCCTGTTAATTTGTTATTAAATAAACTTAGATTTTTTTATGCCTTTCATACACCATTCGTGTTTGTCCATTCTCTACCGTTGCTAGCCTTGTCAAGAACCATTGATATCCTAAAAGAGTATCAACTACGCTTGTACCTGGAAGTCTGGTGATCTGATAGAAGACCATACAAAAGGAAACCACAGTAGGCAACCAGGCTTTTACTAGAAGTAAAAAGTGTACATCGGACAAAATAGGCTAAAAACCAATGCTCTATGGTTGTGTGACTTTATGAATTTAGACGCAGTACTGGATTGGCGGCAAGGTCTCATCATTTTACATTTGGAATGGCTTTGATTTAACCGTAAGTTCTATGCTAGCAATTTCTTCTTTCATACTTCTCGCTTGTGAAACACTCTTTTGATTTCTTGTTTTCAAATCAATTTTGATCTTCAAAAATTTAAATGCAACATCAATTGTTATCTTCTATCTTCTTAATTCCTGCTTTTTTATTGTTCTCTCCCCTTAATAATGTTTTTCCTATATTCTCAAAGACAATATCATTTTTTTAAAATTAAATAAACAATTTGGAAAGGATTTTTCCCTTGATAGAATTTGCTAATAATCTGGATTCATCAGAAAACGAATTTTATTTCACCAGAAGAATACTTTTATCAATTAATGTTAATTTTATCGATGATGCTATTGGGTCAACATGTGAAGGCAAAAAATTCTTTCAAAATTATATATATATATATATATATATATATATATATATATACTGCAAGCAAAATTCATAGTAAATTGAATATATAGTAGTTCACATGTGTAGATAGATAAATACGTATAGTATATATTATGCGTACATATTTTTCTCCACCTGTCTATATTTCTGAGATGAGGCATTGTAACTATTCACATTATTTGGGCTGCTGTCCTCAACTCCATCATCATATTCACGACGTTCCGGCTGTTTCACACTCCGGCCTTCTTCAGATGATATACATTGCAATTTTGAACCGAACTCTTTATTTAGTCCGCTTGGGTAGAGTGTTCTAGTTCCACGACTTTTGGGGATTAAGTTATTTCTTTTTAGTAACTCGACTCTCATGGGTCAAGTCACTGGTTTACTTCAACCAACGCCTTTATCCACTGGGCCATGTGTCCTTGGGGACATCAGGGAATTCATTTTGGGGGGCTTATAAATTTAATGTGTCAGTAACCATTTTTTTTTTACCAGATCTCATATTACAATTTCTGTTATTGTAGTTTACTATAGCACACCGTATTACTGGTTCCCATATTATATTCATTTCTATTCTTGGCCGGCTTAGGAGATTTTGCGGCCTAGCATATGTGCTGATTCCTTAAGTTTTCATATTTTTCGATAAAAGAATACACACACACACACACACACACACACACATATTATACATATATATTTTTCTATAAAACACTACACACATATATATATATATATCATACGTATGTATTTTCCTATAAAAGAAAACACGCACACACACACATATTATACATATATTTTTCTATAAAACACTACACACATATATATATATTATACATATGTATTTTCCTATAAAAGAAAACACGCACACACACATATTATACATATATATTTTCTATAAAACACTACACACATATATATATATATTATACGTACGTATTTTTCTATAAAAGAAAAACACACACACACACATATGATGGAATTTGGAATCGAACACTTTTTTTTCATCCACCAGGACAGACTGTTCTCATTTCACATGCTATGCCTTTTCTGGACATTTCAGTTATTTTCCTTTAGTAACAGCTGTGGTCAGGTATTGAACACACAAGTCTTTGGGTCACGTCATTTGATTACTTCAACCAACGCTTTTATCCTCTGGGCTAAATGGACATCAGTAAATGGGGACTCAGTATCATTTTTTTACCAGAGCTCATATTACAATCTGTTGTTTCTTTTTCTAGCACTATGTATTACTGGTTCCCATATTGTATTCATGACTACACTTTTGTGGCCAAAGATATGCACTGATTACTTAAGTTTTAAGTTTCATAATTTTCTATAAATAGTCGTGGCTCTTGGGGCACTGTTCCGAGGTTATCTGAATACTTGGATGAGTATCGCTGTGAAACTGAGTGAGTAGCAGCGCTATATCCAGTCTAGCTTTCACCGTGGTACAGTTGGTAGGACGTTTGCGTTGTATTGAAACGGCCCGGGTTCCATTCTCAGTGGTGGATACGCACTGCTGATGAGTCTTAGGACGAAACGACAGTTCAGTGCTTTCTGCATTCTGTTGAGGATTATTCTAGGATCGACGAATTACTATTTTTTATTTTTTATATATATATATATATATATATATATATATATATATATATATATATACATTTCTATAAAAGACTACATACACATATTATACGTATATATTTTTCTATAAAAGAATACACACACATATATTATACGTATATATTTTCTATAAAAGAATACACATACACACAGATATATATATATATGATAAAAATATAGTTTTAAAGTATGCTATATTTGTGGGTAAAAGTGCTCAATATCAGGGATAGAGCATGTGTAAATATAAGAGTGGATATTGAGCTTAACACCCGGTGACGACAGGCCTGAAAAATGCGTTTAAGCATGTAACAGATCTTCACATCAGTGTCTACTCATTACATTAAATTTTGTACTATAAAAAGCTTAAAATCTAAAACAAACTGAGCATTCAATACCAACAGGCAGAACCTTAATATAATAATAATAAAATATATATACCAAAATGTGTTTATCAAGTCTCCGATACTCTTCATGTGAGGAGTTACAGGGTGTGGAGGAATCAGGAACAGAAACATTAGTAATGAGTAGAAAGAGAAAAGAGTAATCAGGAGGACAGTAAATAGCGACTGACATTGCATTTAAACTTTTGCAGATTAAAGTTGGCTGGAAAGCATGAAATCGGAAGGGAGTTCCACAAGCGAGACGTTCTAGAAAATAAACTGTTAGCATAGAAGCTGCAGTTACATCTAGCTATTTCATCTGTAAAATGATGAGACCTACCTGCTAATGTAGTATTGTGCTTAAATGTATAAAGTCTAAGTACCATAGCAAAGAGCTCATCTGAACAATTACAAAAAAAGTATTTCTATTAAAGCACAGAGAGGCAACCTTACGGTGGTGGGCAAATGACTGAAGCCGAGCTGCCAGGTCACGACCAATAATGTTGCTGATTCTTTGGATCTTATCAAGGAGCTACAGGTAAATAGCAGAGGCACCAGACCATATGTGGCTGCAATATTCTAAGCATGGACAAATGGTAGAATTATAGATAGATTCCGGAGAGAAAAATTGTCTCGCCTGACACAGGGAGCTGACTTTCTTAGCAGCTGATCTAGAAATGAATTCAATATAGTCTTTCCACCTCATGTCAGCTGAGAACATTAGTCTGAGAAGGCGCAATGAGTCATTTTCCTGGAGGATAGCATCAGCCATGATGATGGAAGGCAGAGAGGGGTATCTTAGATGATTAACGAAGAGAAATTTAGTTTTGGAGGTGTTAAAATTGACAAGCCATTTTTCACCCCAGTTAACTACAGTCTTGAGATCATTTTATACATCAGCTGCCATTTTGACCTTGTTGGACTGATCAGCCTTATTATCGAAGCAGGAGTAAATGTAAAAGTGTCATCAGTGTAAGTGCCAAGTTGAGAGTTGACAGCATTGGGAAAGTCATTAATGAAGGACCAAGGATGGAGCCCTGAGTACACCCGCATTAATATGAAAGGATGTAGATGAGTTGCCATTCAGGACAACTTTCATTTCATTTGATAGGAACAACTAGATCAGCTCAAAAATGTGCATAACTTTTCTGATTGTGGAGAAGACCTGAATGCCAAACTCAGTCAAAGGCTTTTGAAATGTCCAATGCTACATCCCGGTTTCCCTGTTTTTAGAGTATGATAAACTCTTTCTGCAATTATCATTAGTACATCAGCAGTTGACCTGGAGAAACGAAAGCTGTATTGCTTGTCTGAGAAAAGGCCCTGAGAGATAATGAATCAATTCAGCATTGATTAGGACCTCTAGGAGTTTCCCAAAAAGACGTAGAAGACTAATAGGCCAATAATTGGATGAGTCAGATGGTTCAACAGAGTTCTTAAAAAGTGGAACGGATGACTTCCAGCTGGCAGGAAAGCAGGAGGCAGCAAGTTATTTATTATACAGTTTAGAGAGAACAAGAGCCAGTTTGGGACCACACTTCTTAATGACTATACAGGAATACCATTGGGTCCACATGCTTCATGGGGTTCAAGGTTAGAGATGATACCAGAAACCATGGAAGAGGCCATATGTATATCACTCAACAAAGAATCAGTCCTAAGTGGGAAGTTAGGCAGGGATACTCCAAAGGAGTCAAGAGTAGATATTGAGGAGAATTTCCAGGCAAAGCATTCAGCTTTATCAGCAGAAGATTATAACACCTCAAATTGATTGAAAAGGGGGAATAGAAATCTTGCACTTATTTAGTATCCTTTTAAAGAGATGCCAGTAATCATGAGAGCCAAAGTTTTTAGAGGCTATGTGGTGCCTCATTCTCTCTGCAAACAGACTTAGTTCCTTCAAGGACTCACTTGCACTTGTTATACTGGTATGATCGGAAATAATGGTTCCTGCATGCTATGGCAACCGAGCATGGAGAAGATTGCAATTTTAACTGGTATTTCTGAGAAGGGATGAAAGCATCCTTGCTGGCTTTGACCCAAGAAGAAACCTCAGTGATGTAATTTTCATTTGGAAGGTTAAACATGTCAGTCCAAGGGGTATCACGAAGAAAATCCCGGAATGAGTCCCAATCAGCATGCTGGTAACAGAAAGAGGAGATCTTATGGATAGGGGGTTCCTGTTTAATGGATGCTTGGAAGTAGATATCAATAGCTACCACAGAGTGGTCCGAGTTATCAAGAGGGTAGTATTGCGAAGCTCAGCAAGAGCTAGGAGAGGAGGTCATAAATAGATCTAGTAGAGAAGCCTGTTGCACATTTTGATTAAGGAAACAAATGGGGAAATCCATGATTTGAGTGAGGGATTTGGCTATGGAAAAATTTAATGCCTGTATACCAGCAACATCAGTACCTTTAGAATGTTTTAGCCATGTGTCATTGTGAGCATTAAAGCCCCCAAAGACAAAGATATTCACTGATGGATGGAGAGAAATTTCTTTTCTATACTGTCAGATATTGCATTTAATATACTACAGTCCTGTGAAGATGGGGAACAATAAAGGAAAACGATATAGCTGGTAGAGTTTAGAAGTGAAAGACAGAAGCACATGAGAGAGTAGTCAGCAACCTCAACAGACAATTCACGGACCATCAGAAGATTATACTGGATCTAAACACCAAGGTCATGCATGTGAATAGTGGAATCTTTTCAGCAAAGGGTAAGATACCCAGAAACCAGGAATTTATTGGTAGCAATGGAAGAATTCAAGTTGGTTTCACAAAAGGAAAAGATATCTGGCAATCATTCCAGTAGAAAAGAAAGATTAAGTGGGGTAGGTGTGTTTTTGTTTTTTTTGTTTTTTTGTTATCTGGTTTAGTTTTATTTCTTTTTGTTGTGATTTCCATGAGATATGTTTTGAGGAGAGAGAAAAAAAAAAAAGACCACCATAAATGTCACTGTCATCAGTGGCAATACAGGCCAGCCAGTGCATGGCTGAGAGTAGAGCATAATGTGGCCTCAGGGTTGCCCACCAGAAATACATGCAGGCACACCTAACCATGTGCAACATTGTACTACAGATATCCCAATACTATGTGACTGCTGATTGGAGCACCCTCTCGAAGTGCTACCAAAGAGTTCAGCCCCCTAACAACCAATCAGAAGCAGCAGGCAACAAACTGCCAACCCAGTACCCTCACAATGGATAGTCCAATCACCAAAAAGTAGGAACAGTTAAATCATTGTGGTCCTGGTAGAAGAAAGACAGAGAACCAGTAAACCATATCTTGATCAGGGAACAAGGGATGAACTTCTACTCCTGTTCAATAGACATGGGAGGAGTGCAAAAAAGACGATAGGTGAGTCTATCTACTCCTATAATTAAACATGTCATCCAAAATATCCACATGACATGCAAAATGTTCACCTCTTTCGCATTGCTGTTTAGGGTAATTTTTTAAAAATCGTGGTTCTTGAAAAACCTGCACAGTTCTTTCCCTTTAATATCAATTAAATTTGATCCTTTTTTTTCTTTTTCATTTTTCACAATAATGTTCAACCTTTACAGGGCCCAAGAGCCACTCGAGGTAGAGGGTTATAGAGTAAGATTCATTGAGTGGTTTTGTTTTTTTACAGCTTATCAACCATTTGCATGTTATTTAAAACTAGAAAATATTTTTAGGTTGTAACATTTTTTTTTTAGATGATTTACTGATACAAGTTTTACTAATTAAACACGTAGCTGGTGGGGGGAGAAGAGGTGGATTCATACCTTTCCGAGGGGTATTTTTGCATAAGTGAATATAACAAACCCAACTGGAATTGGAACTCAGCTCTCCGATTTCCAATTGAGTCGTTATCTATTACACCACCCACAAATCCGAGTTTAAAGGTTCTGGTATTCCCAAGCAGTCACTCATCTCGATACTGACCAGGCTTGACATTGCTTAACCGGTGATCACATGCAAACAGGTGTTCCAATGTGATATGGCCATAAGACTACAGAGTGGAAGGCACAGTTTATAGGATATGTGGGGAAGATAATAGTCAACCCTAGTCTTGAAAAGGTTAAGACTGTAGTGTTCTTGGAATCATAATGCCATGATCTCTATACAGGCTTGTACTATAAATATCAAAGAGATTGCTCATCTGTCATAATAGGTTTACCCACCTACCAATTCGCTGGCTTCTGCTGAGTCAATTTCAGTTTCTTTTCTCATTATATATCAAAACTAGCCAGCTAGCTAGATTCAATGCACTTTCAGTACATTTTACATGATAAATGGATAAAAATCAATAATGTCGAATTACATAAATTTACATACTTTGCTTTTACGTCTTTTTCACCAAACTGCATGAATTTAATTTGCTACTAGGCTGGCATCTCGGTTCCACCCTTTCACTGTTGAAACAGTTAAATGTAACCACCTCTTCTACTCAAATAGCTTCTTCTCTCGCACTTCCCATCTGTGGAACTCCCTTCCCATTGCTTGCTTCCCCGATAACTATAATCTTCAAATATTCAAGTGTAATGTCAATCGACATCTGATCTTCTTCCCCCATCCTTCTCTGTATCCTTTCCTCAAACACGCCTCTTTACTCTTTTCTCAATCTTCTGTAACCCCTTGCATGCTAGTGGCACTCTCACCTTTCTTGGGGTGAATTGCTTTAAAAAAAAAACAAAAAAAAACTCTTTGGCTCCAAAGCATTTCTTTTGCACAATATTTCTTTTTCAATATAATCCTTTTCCTTGTCAATGCACTTAATACACAATGAGTGAATATTATACAGCAAAAATTTCAGCTTTGATCTCAACTAATAATGAGATAAAGCTATAAATTTATTGATCCACCGTCATAGACAGCGAGCTGAGCCCTGATTGGTTGGTGCCCTTTTTTCATTGAATTCTATTTCAATCTTTCTTTGAGAAGCAAACAAGGTGTAGATATTAATAAAAGCAAAATCTAGTGAGAATTTAACAATGTAGACAATGAAGAAAAAAAGTGGATTTTAACGGCTTATCAGCTCTTGACTCATTTTATGTCAAAACTGATTTATTTGGGCCTGTATTTAAAGAAAATGGACTATCAACTGATTTCAGGAATGTTATAATTCTACTTATTTTAATATTTTCAAATAGTTCTTTTAGGCTTTTTTTTTTTTTTTTTTTTTTTTTTAAGCATATCACCCCAAGCAAGGCTGGAGGCCACTATCAAGCAAGGGGTTATAGAAGGGTTGGAGGAAGAGCAGATAGGAGTGGTAAAGGAGAGGATGTGGAGAAAGAGAAAGACAGTGGGTCGATCAAGTCAAGGGGGTTACAGAAGATTTGGAGCGAGAGCAGATAGGAATGAAAGGTGAAAGGATGTGGAGAAGGGAAGTGGATAGATCAAGGCAACTGGAGATGTCAACTGACGCTACACTTAAAACGTTGGAGATTGTATTTGTCAGGGAAACAGTAATAGGGAAGGGAGTTCCACAGGCGAGATGTGCGAGACATGAAGCTATTGGAGTAGAAGAGATGTCTACATCTTATAATTTCAACGGTGAAGGGGTGGGAACGGGATGCCAGCCTCGTAGGACGTTTAAATTCATGAGGCCTAGGGACAAGCGAAAGCAGCTGCTCGGAGCAATTACCGTGAAAGTATTTGTAAAAAAGACAGAGCGAGGCAACATCGCGTCTGTGAGAGAGCGACTGCAGACGAGTTTGCCTTGAAAAAATTGTGTCTCAATGGATTCAATTAGAAAATGTTTTACCGTATGTTGGGTTTGGTATGTAGGACACCATGTTGATGAAGAAAAGGAAAGGAAGAAATTGACAATTAAAAAATGTAAAGAATTAGAATGAATCCCCATCTTTTTTCTCTCTCACTCATTCACTCCCTCCCTCTCTCTCACTCTTTCTCCCCCATTCACTCACTCTCACTGTCTCACTCATTCTTTCTCAATCACTCTGTCTCACACTTTTCTCTCTCACAAACTCACTTACCCTCACTCACTTTTCTCTCTCTCACACGCTCACTCACCCTCACACATTTTTCTCTCTCTCACACGTTCACTCACCCTCACACACTTTTCTCTCTCACACGCTCACTCACCCTCACACACTTTTCTCTCTCTCTCACACGCTCACTCACCCTCACACACTTTTCTCTCTCACACGCTCACTCACACACTTTTCTCTCTCTCTCACACGCTCACTCACCCTCACAAACTTTTCTCTCTCTCACACGCTCACTCACCCTCACACACTTTTCTCTCTCTCACACGCCCACTCACCCTCACACATTTTTCTCTCTCTCACACATTCACTCACCCTCACTCACTTTTCTCTCTCACACGTTCACTCACCCTCACTCACTTTTCTCTCTCTCACACGCTCACTCACCCTCACACACTTTTCTCTCTCTCACACGCTCACTCACCCATACTCTCACAACTTTTAATCATAGCACATTAAGGCTTTCAGATACAGGTTGTCATGGAAT
The DNA here is from genome assembly GCA_964036315.1 of Acanthosepion esculentum. NCBI lineage: Eukaryota > Metazoa > Mollusca > Cephalopoda > Sepiida > Sepiidae > Acanthosepion > Acanthosepion esculentum. The sequence goes on from OZ038504.1 coordinate 69,104,401, forward strand.
GTTTTTGCGATTTTATACAAATTTCAGAAAACTTTATTTTAAAAACAAACTTCAGAATATATTACAAGCGAAAAAGAATTTCTATGGCATTTTCTTTAATTTCTTGTGCACTTCAACATGATGTAACGGCTAGTAAGCTTGTCTCGTTAGATCAATTACAACTGAATAGTGAGTTCAACCCTCAATGGGTGCGCCACACTTTCGACTTTGTGCCACATCTAGAAAATCACCATATATATTTCCCTGACACTTTTGCCATGAGAATTTAAAAAGGTATTAAGCTCAAGCTCCAAGGTGCCATCTCCCTCAGGCTGTACCTCTCTTTCAAGAGAGGGCTGGGTTTATTGACTGGTGCATGAGGTATCCCAAAAAGGGGAGGGGGCTTGAGCAATTTTTCTACAGTATTGCTGTTAAACCCACTTTAAACTGACCTTGTGCCACATTTAGTAGTGACACGGGTGCACTAAAAAATATACATGTTCTTTGATTTCTGAGGGAACTTCGACATGGTGTAATGGTTAACAAATTTGTACAATCAATCAATTACGACTAAGTAGTGAGTTGGATCCTCACTGGGTGCTCCATGCCTTTGGCCATATCTATGCTATGCTAAAAAATCATTTGGGCACTTTGGTGTGGTATAATGGTCGGCAAGCTTGTCTCGTTAGAGCAATTGTGACTGAGTAATGAGTTTGATTCTCACTGGAAGCCCCATACTTACGGCCTTGTGCCACATCTAAACTATGTCACTAAATCAATATGCTCTTTGACTTCTGTTTGTTTGTCTTTTACTTTTCTTTTTATAAAAGAATAAAATATAGAGCAAAATTTGAAAGTTGAATTTTTTCTATTAAATGTTCACCCACTTCAAGGCCCAAGAGTCACTCAAGGTAGTGGGGTTACTTAACAAGGATAGTGTGAGAGAAGTACAGATTATGAGGATATGTAAGACAGGTAACAGTTGACGTTAGACTAGAAGAAGTTAAGATTGTAGTGATTGGGGAAGCATCCTCTCAGGAATCTGTTCCACAAAGTATACATTTACAGAAGGAAGCTGTCTGTATGGAACTTCCTCCTTACCAATGAAATACAGAAGGGAATGAGGATGATTTGATCTTGTGTACATGGCATGGTGAGTCCTAACTGTAAAGGTCTGTCCTGGTGGAAATAAATGTAAAATAAAAATAAAAAACAACATAAGTTATTGAATATTCCAGTATTTAAAAGTCTCAACTTCTTGCTTGTCTATATACATGCCTTGCCTAAAAGATTGATTTGGTCATGAAATAGACAAGGAAGTTGTCTGTACGGGTCTATGTAAACTCAACAGTGTTCGGTTTGGAGAAATGAGCCTCTTTTTGTCTTTTGTGTATTTTTGGTTTCAGTATTTGTATGTCATCATATGTCTTGATATCTCTTTCGTCCCAAGGTTGAACTTCAGCTGAGCCAAAAATAATGTAACTAGCACATCCAAGCACATAAATGGTGGCTGAGATGAAAAATACAATCTTCCACTCTTGACGAGTCCCCTAAAAAAAAAAAAAAAGAAATTCAACATTTTACACACACACACACACACACACAAATGAATAAATTACAGACATTAATGTCTGTAATTTATTCATTCAGACATGCCTAAAAGAGAATTTGCTGCCTAAATACACAAATATATATGTCTGATCATTTGTCCATTGTGAGATAATTACACCAACATTCCTGCCCACATTCACAGTATAGAAAAATACTGATTGATAGCACAACTATCCTACACCAAGAAAATAACAAATTAAAACTACAGATCCTCAAAGCAATCTACATTAAAAAAAAATTTAAGCTGACACTGAATAGTATCTGCTACAAATACTTTAATAATGTTCTAAAATGCCTATAAAAAGAACAGTTTTCACATTTTCATGCGTATTCAACCATGACATTCCAACATAAAAGAAAAAAATTCCATAATGGATAATTTATCATGTTCTTATGAATGCTAAATCCTATCAGCCATAGCATTTAAATGCAAAAAAATTCAGTAGTGGATAGCTACACATAGTTTTTTGCCTTACCATTTGCACCCTGATGATGATCTCAGAAAGAAATGGAAAGTACTTGGGAAATAAAAGTGATTCTCACTGTTACAATGCATTTCTTGTCTTATTCATTTTTAATATACAGAAAAATATTCATGAATATGAAAGGATTATGATAAAAATAAGCAGACATGCTTGAAAGAGAATTTTCTGCCTAAATACAGAAATATATAATTTTTGCAATGCCAATTATATTTTATATACTTATGAATATTACAGAGTGCTAAAGGTTAAAACAATTTTCATTTCTTTGCTTCAAATATCACTTCATCAGTTTTTTCTAAGAGATTTATTGTATTCAAACTTTTCTTTAAATCTTCATTTTTCGTATACTTGGTTGAAATAGAACACTGTGCAGTCTTCTATTTTAGCTTTAAATCTTTTGAAGGAAGCAAGAAATTCCTATATGAATTGTGTGATAATTCTCATTTCATTCTCCATTTGTCAATACACAAAATGTAATTGGCATTGCAAAAATTAATTTAAATTACTTTTAACTGCAAGACTTTAATCAGATTTGTAAGAATATATATATATATATATATATATATATATATATATATATATATATATATATAAGATTCATTGAATAAAATAGATATATTGCGTCTATTTTTACACTGATCCTTTCAAGTTGTCTAATCAGTTTCTTGATGTTAAGATGAAATTTATCAAGGAGAGCATCAGTTTTTTTAACCAAAGTACTTTCTGAGATCATCTTTGAAAATTAAAAATCAAATTACAAAGACAAATTTACTGTAAATGCAATAAAATTTCTTTTGTATTGTGATAGTGATTTTTTTAAAAAAACATGTGTGAACACAGTCTGTTATAGTTATTTTGAAAGTTTTAAATTTATCCATTGCAGTTATGGAATTTTTCACAAAAACAAGCATTTCAATATAAGTAAGCTGACCAGAATTGGTAGAAATGTAAAATGGCATTAAACATTATATGCATTTTAATATGTTGTTGCTATATTCGTAATAAATTTTGTTGAGTGTTGGTTGGTTGATTTTGATACAGAGGGCCTTGAGAATTTAAATTTGTGCATGTTTTAAAAATCACTATCACAATGGAATGCAGATTTTATCGCAGTTACAATAAGTTTGTCTTTATTTTTGTTTCTTCTTTTTCTCTCTCTCATTCAGCCCTGAATGTTAAAGATAATATAATAATCTCATTTCTGGTATTAGACAGACAGAATGTTTTAGGTTTTATAAGGTAATTTGTTTCCTCTAATATTCTGAGATTTTCTTAAGTTGAAGTTATTTGATAAATGTAGGTATATTCTCTCCTCTTTTTTTAGCAGATACCCATATTTCCTTATCTCTCACATCCCCTTTTCTGTCACTTATTTACTAAAGCACGTTGGGTAAGTTACTCACTGTTTCTCTCTGCCCTACTTGCCTTTGATATGTCCTGTGAGTATTAGATTCTCCAAGCCCTCTTTTCTCATTATGTGTAATAGAAACTTCAACTGTCTCTTTTTGATTCTAAGTATAAGCATTCTTTTGGTTTCTATTTTCTTTAAAATTTCCTCATTGATCACATACTCTATCCATGTTATTATCAGCATCATTCAGTTGAACCACGCTTTAAATGTGAAGAAGATGTCCAGCATGAAATGCCATATAGGAGAACTGATATCAAATAGCAGTTCAGCACTCTTTCCTTCATTTCTAGTGAAATTTTCCTGGTTTTTTAATACTTTCTTTAACTTTTGAAAAGCATATTCCAGTACACCTTCAGGTCTCAATTTTATATTTTCCATCATCTGTTAAAACACTTCCCACATAGCTAAATCTTTGTACTTGCTAGCAACCATAAATTTTGTCTTCTTACAATTAATGGTTAGTCTTTTCTTCAGGCTTTCTTTTACTACCTTGTCTAGAGGTTCTTTAAATTTCCTTTCCGTGTCTGCCATCAACACAGTGTTATCTGTGTATCTTCTGCTGTTAAGACTGTTTTTATAAATCTTTGTATGACTTCTCTTAAGGCTGCTCAGTGTATAAACATTATCCATCACTGCATGTTATAGAGTGGGAAATATGAGATTTACTGTTATGGTTCGATATCCTTGCACCACGGTTATGGTCCAAGGTTAGGACCAAGGAGGACAACACGAACACAAGAGTAGAAAATAACAAAGATATATTACAACAGAAATATAATACAAGAAGTTGAAGGGTTAGTATTAACTGTCAGTCTGGTTTAGAGTGAACTACTATGTCTTAACTCATTAGGTCTCGACTCGTTCCTCCCCTCTCTCTCAGAGAGGCGCAGTATTCATATAGTCAGGAAGAGTCCATTATTGTTATAGGTAAGTTCCCATAACATTTACCAAGATGCAAAGATATTAATTATTGGTTATAATTTAGCTATGAAAACACATTATAGCATCCTGAATTAATTCACCTTAACTATATCATTGAGCACATCCTGGGTATGACGATAAACTACATCCATGTCCTGGGTATGACAATAAACTACATCCACGTCCTGGGTATGACAGTAAACTACATCCACGTCCTGGGTATGACAGTAAACTACATCCACGTCCTGGGTATGACGATAAACTACATCCACGTCCTGGGTATGACAATAAACTACATCCAACAGCAAGGCCTCTGATAATACGTTCTTGAAAAAATAATGTTGCCAGCTGTACGTTTTTGAAAAATAATATTACCAGCTATACATTTTTTTGAAAGAATAGTGTTGCCGGCTATATCATTTTGAAAAAATAATATTACCAGCTATACGTTTTTGAAAAAATAATATTACCAGCTATACATTTTTGAGGAAAAAAATATTAACAGAAATAGATTTTTGACAAAACAAAGATATTACCAGGAAAAAGAAAATTGTCGGCATTAAATGAGCCATTGAGGTTGATATACCATAAAACAAAACAAACCAAACCACAAGGATACATTAATGGAGCAGCCATCAAAAATTAAACTTGTTTTCAATAGTTCATGAATGTATCAAGCAAAACTCTACTCTTATTTTTTTAATTATTTCACCCCAAGCAAGGCGATAATGCCACTAAGACACAAGGGTTTATTGGGAGTGAAAGCGAATAAGAAGACTTTTGTGAGAAGAAAGGACAATAAATGAACAGGTATCAAGAAGACAGAAGATGGTGACTGACACTTCATTTAAATTTTTGAAGATTGTAGGTGGCAGGGTAGCAAGAAATTAGGAGTTCCACAAGCAAGAAAAGAAAATCTTAGAAAAAATTTGATTAAATGAAAGCAGTTTTGTTTTGGAACCATTAAAATTTACTAGCCATTCTTTACCCCAGGTAATCATTGATTGGAGGTCCTTTTCAAGAGCAGTTGCCAGTTTTATTTTGTTAAACCTGCCGAACTTGCTACTAAACAGGAATAAGTACCTGTGTCATCAGCATAAATACCTAGTTGGGAAATGATGTTCATCAGGGAGATTGTTAATAAAGATAAGAAATGACGTAGGTCCCAACCCAGCAATGTCTATTATATTAACCTCAAAATACCATAATGCTGTTAACAATACATCAAATGATAAAACTTACCTTCTCTTTTGTAATTACTCCAACAATGTATGGTCCCAAAATACCTGAAATGGTTCCAATGCTGTTGCTAATTCCCATTAGAGTTCCTGAAATGAACAAGATGTCAGAATTTCAAACCACTAATTATTAGGTTGGTGCAAAAATAATGTCGTTTTCTCACATGAAGTTGAACGTCAAAAAACGACATTATTTTTGCACCAACCTAATAATTAAAAATAGTCTAGTCTGAATTTTGAGAACATTATCTTACTTACTTTGGTAACCATTGCTTCTCTAACAGGAAGATAAGTTTCAAATCTAAATTGTTTGTCCATTTGAAAAATTACATTTATTATGAAATATATATATATATTCAATTTAAATACTGAAGGAGTCATAAAAAAGAACTTCAAACAGCAGCACATTTCATCTTATGTTTATATTTTCTCCTGCTACCCAGATGTTGTTGACAGACAGAAAAGAAAATTAACCTTTGCAATACAGATTTCTATTCAAATTTAATTCAAGTTATGTGTATGTACATTTGTGTGTACATATGTCTATTTTAATTCAATGAGACCTACAAAATATTTCTACAAAACAAAAAATCTTTAAAAACAGTTTAATTTATTACTGAATAATTTCCAAATATTTCCAATAAAGTCTTGGAATTTTCTGATTTTTAGGATTTAAAAAGTTAACATGTTTTTTGCAAACAAGTTAGTCATGCCATTTTTCCTCTCAATCCACGTGTACCATTTTTATATGAATTCATTTCTGTTTAACATTTAACCTAAATCCACTTTGTCAATAGAAAATTTACTTTGTGGCCCTCTCTACAATGTCAAAATTTTGACAGAGGCAATACATCAATGTCATAATTCTATACCTACAAGATATTCTGACCAATTGCTCACCATTCTGGTCCAGCCTACACATTCTATAACACAGCCGAAGGTTAGAAACTGGGAGAAGACCATCAATACACAATCTTTAAGCTCCCTCACATGACTGGAATGAATTCTGGAGTCTGCCAGGAGATCCTAGTACAGGAACTTTCCAATACTACCTCATACAGGATGTGAGGGGTAAATTATCACCATTTTATATTTTTCATTTTATGTATGCATGTTGTAAGCTTTTGATTTTGTTGACTGCACAGTATAGTAAGGTCAGTTGGGCACTGTCTGTGAGAACAGGAGCACCATGACGCAATTCACTTTGCTTTGGAAACAGCCATGCTGTATTGCTTGGCATTCACACTGGTAGCTCCAATACAAACATTTCAGAGTGTCTGGGTGTCAATCTGAAGAGAGTGCGGAGGATTCAGAAAGAGTTGGATGATATATCCAGTCAACATTATAGTTTTTGGAGTGACCACTAGTGATGGCGACGTCATGCCTCCATTCATTTTCCCACAGGGCCTCAGGCTCAACATGGAAGCTGACATCAAGTGCCTTGAGAAGGTAGTGCTGCCCTGGGTCAAGAGGGTGGCTTCTGGATGACTATTTCTGGCAACAGGACTGTACACTATACCACACAAGCAGGATAACCCAGTCATGACTGTCAGACAATTTCTACAACCACATCACCTCTGACATTTGGCCACCTAACTCCCCAGACTGCAACCCCCTTGATTACTATGCATGGGGCACAGTTAAGTAAGAAACCAACAAAATTCTGTGTAACACTAAAGATGAACTGAAGACAAAGATTATGGTAGCATTCATCAACTTAAACAAGGAGACCATCCAGAAGAGTTGCAGGAGATTCCGAAGTCATCTGGAGTTCATGGTTGAAGACAGTTAATTTTACTGAATAAATTTATTCTTTAGTATTTCAAAATATTTTTTGTGTAATTTTGGTAAATTTATCTGTTAAATTGAGATGTTAGTGTTATTTTAATTTTTTGCTTAATTTAGACGACAATTTATCCATAGCACCCTGCATATCAATTCGATTGCAATTATTCATTACAATAAATATAATGTTTTACAGTGCTAAAGTTGAACAAGTCTAATAAAGCTTCATAAGTTTCTACTTGGTGGTGTTTAGAGGAAACCACTATATAGGCAGGCATACTTTAGAGTGACTGTCACAAAGATTCAGGATAAAGCAAAGCTCAATTACTATTATGAAGGAAAGCACATCTCTTCTTAAGATCTTTCAAAGTCCATATCTGCTAACCTTATTTCCATATCATCAACAAAGTAATTGTTTTTTAAATTAATAAATTTATAGAGCCCGGATCACGCTCCTTCCAGGTTTTTGAACAGGAGCAGAGGTTTATCCCTTGTTTCTTGTTTAGAATTGGGTTTCCAATTCCTTCTAAAATTGTCTCATTCTCTTTCACTCCCAGTAGCCCATCATGTCTTAGTGACATTATCGCCTTGCTTGGAATGATTAAGCAACAAAAAAAAAAAAAAAAAAATGCAGATTTTTCTCGTTTCAAGTTAAACACCATTTCTCAAATCTAGCTGGATATTTCACACATCATTCCAACAGAAAATACTTCTCTGTCATTTGTCTTTCTTTTGAGGGAGCCATTTTGTTTCTTTACATTCCCAGGCTATTAGATAGCACAATAAAAACAGAGATTGATAACACCATACCGGAGAGCTTTGGTGACAATTCCATGATTCCAATGAAGAATCCAGAAGAAGCAAATGATGAGGTGCCAACAGATAAGACAATCATGATCACTGCAATGTACTTGTCACAGCCAATGTAGTTAATTATGACAAGGAACAAAGCTGGCAATAAACTACCTGCAAGAAATACAATCAAATGTGTGTCATTGGACATGTGCCGGTATAAAGTGTCTATGGCAAAAAACAACACCAGTAAATGTTGGCATTTTATAGGGCATTAGCAAAGCATTACAACTGAAGTCAGAGTTACCAATTTGAAAGCAAACAAGTATGGAAATTGGGGGTAGTGAGGTGGAAAAACAGAAGGAAATTGAATTAAAACAACATGTATAAAGGCATTCAGAATAACTTGTGATGTTTGTCTTCAACAAGGTTTGTATGATAATTCCATTCTTATATTTTAAAAGTAAACCCGACAAAATCACAAGTGATAAAATTCAAAATTTTACATTGTTAGTTCTTTCTAAAATCATATAATCTGGCAATTCCAGAGTAGTAAACAGTTTTAAAAAAATAGCTAGATACTTCAAATCAGTAAACAGTTCTATCAGAACACTTCAGTCATGTTATAATTCTCTTTCTTTCTTTCTTTCTTCCTCTATTTCAAAGCTCAGCACCAATAAATTTTGAATTCTTATTAGTAACACAAGTTAACTCAGCTTATTTTAAAAGTAACCACCACACTGTTGTGGATGGTATATTGGTCAGCAAACAGATATTGAATTATGGAAGACAACAACAAACAAAAAGATTTTAGTAAAAAAAATATATTACCAAGTTTATTTTTGTTAAAGAATATACATTGACAAAATATAGTTACAGTTCATTAAGTAAAAGAAATTTCTGCCTGTTCATGTAGAGGATGTGAAGAGAGTTGTCCTGAAAAGGACAGTATTTTAAGCGATAAAAAGTGTTGTCCTGAAAAGGATGGTTTTGTAGTGACTGTAAAGTGTTGTTACTGCTCAGGAAAGTGATTAGGTGTGTTGTTGGTAAGGCTGGGAGTTGACCGATTTCTTGGATTGGTTGGCCGAGATCACAATTGGGGTCAAAGGATAGCTCCGGGATGGATAGTGAAGGTGATTGAATGGAATATCACTGTCGGATTCTGATCAAATGTAGTATCAATGAGACAGGGTCACTGTGATGACGACAAGGAAAATCTAGAGTGGATAGTGAAGGTTGATCAAGAAGAATATCTCTGTTGGATTCTGGTTGAATGTTATATCTATAGGGTCACGGTGGTGATGATGAGGGAGGCCTGGAATGGATAGGGAGGTGTTAGAAATCACGGTGGTTGGCTCCCGACAGTATTGAAGCTGGCCTGTCAACTGCATTCCACATGTAAAATGTAAGGTATGATTACCAAAGCTTGGGCAAGGTTATATTGATTACATTACAGACACTTTGAATTTTGTCAAGAATCTTGAGATATATAATAGTGTTGCAAGTGGGATATTGGCCGGCAAACAGATACTGAATGACGGAAGACAACAACAAACAAAACAAAGATTTCAGTAAAAAAAATATATTGCCAAGTTTATTTTAGTTAAGTAAAATATATTGACAAAAATAAGGTACCAGTGCACTAGTCAAAAAGATTTTTCTGCACATTCACATAGAGGAAGAGAAGATCATTGAAAAGCGTTGTCCAGAAAAGGACACTTTGTCACATATTGTTGCTGCTGGCAAGGATGGTTAGCTGGAGCAGAAAGCCTACTGGAGCCACTGCTAATGGCTGAAGCTGGAACTGCAGGCCAGATGTGGCTACTGCTGCTGGAACAGATACTACACTGTGAACCTAGGCATCTTGGTCTCAGAGACAAAACGTTTCAAGTCTCTCACTGCTCTATTGCTATTTCCATGAAAAGTGTTCAGACAAACTGTATTCCTTAGTTCCACCAGTTCTAAATTTCACAGCTAAGACCTACCATGCCACACCCATTGTAGTGAACCACCATCATTGCCTTCATAATCCTTTGGTGAGATGTAAGTTCTACTGGAGCAGCTTCTCCCTATGAACCGCTGCTTTATAGAACCGACTCCCAAGAAGATGCTTCTCTGATTGCTATAATCTTAACCTGGTCAACTCTAGGTCAGCCAGTATCTTCCCAAATATCCCCATAAATTGTGCCTCTTATTCTGTAACACTCTATTTTAAGTGGCTCTTGGGCCTTGTACAGGGTGAACACCACTGTAAAAAATAATAAAAAACATTTTTCCTGTATCTTCTTTCAAAAATAGTATAAATCTCTCTCACACCAGAAGTTTGATGCTTACTAAATAATGTAAACTTGTAACCTTGTGTCAAACTATGATCTCTTAAATCTTAAAGAGGATAATCCTTCATCAGATCCAATAGACTCTTTAGAATGGCGCTATAAATTCACAAAGAAAGAGGTTTACCAAATAGCAAAAACTACATCATTTGAACACTTCCAACAGTAGAAAGGCTTACGGCCATATCATGTTGAAACACCAGTTCTCATATGATCACTGAAGTTAAGCAACATCAAGACTAGTCAGTACCTAGATGGGTAACTGCTTAGAATTACCAGATGCCGTAAGCTTCGGTGTGTTGGGGGTGCAATGAATAATGGCTTGGAATTGATAATTGGAGTGCTGAGTTCCAATTCCAGTTAGGTTGATTATATTCACTTACATACAAATACCTTTGGGAAAGGTATGAATCCACCTCTTCAGCCCCCAGATATGGGTTAATTAGTAAGACTTGTATCCCTAAAATTATTATTATTTAAAAAAAAAAAAACATTTGAGTACAAAATATTTAAATATCAGCATTAATTAACCCGTAGAGGTTGCTATGTTACTTAACAAAAACAACCAACCTATATAAATACTAACCAGACTCGACATTTTTTTACCTTTGGTGATTGAACAGGAACTGGTGTTTTCAGTGTGATTTGACCATAGGCAGCAATAGTAGTAGAAATATATGTTTTTATAAGTAATAGTAAAATAAGTAGAAATTTGCAATTGTTTTCTAAATTATTAATATTTTCTGGCTTTAAATATCCTGCCAAGGGTTGATAAGCCATAGAAAATGAATGAATCAATCAACAACAGAAACAACTACAAAAGATAGCACATGTAGCTTGGAAGGAAAATAATGACAAAATCAAAATGTTGACTTTCCAAACTACCTTAAATAAAAGATTAGGAAGAAAACTCAATGATAGTAGAAAGAGCAATAACAGTTAGTGGATTTGAAAAGCTTATTTTCCTAAGGGAAGCAGTTTTAAGAAAAATATTTTATAACTTTGAACTGACAGTAATGCTAATTGCTCGGTCAGTGAATGTAAGTGTTGAAATTCAAAATTTTTGTTGGTTCTGATCTGGCTCTAGTAAGTGTTGAAATTCAAAATTTAGGTTGGTTCTGATCTGGCTCTAGTAAAGATAGAGTATAGCAGAGGGAGGAGAGGTGAATTCATACCTTTACCAAGGGTATTTGTGCGTAATTGAACATAAAGAACCCAACTGGAAATGGAATTCTGCTCTCCAATTTCCACTTCCAAGCCATTATCCATTGCACCCCACACATATCCACACTTACAGCATCTGGTATTCTCAAGCAGTAACCAATATAGATACTGACTAGACTCAAAGTTGCTTAACTTCAGTGATCTTGTGAAAACCAATGTTTCAATGTGATATGGCCATAAGCTAGCCTAATCAGGCAACCCTGTATTACAGTTGATGGGTTTCATAAACAAGAAAGAGCTGAGTAAATATTGAAGACACTTCTAGGATTTCCCTAACATTATGCACAAAAGGCTGAAAATGTGGACATACATATATGTATATATGTGAATGTGTGTGTACCTAATGCATATATGAATATAACTATGTATATATGCATGTATATGTATGTATGTTTGTATGTATGTAAGTTCTGGAACTGTCTATATTATACTTATAGTCATGTGTGTGTTTGTGTATGTAATGCATATATCTATGTATGTATGCATGTGTTTGTATGTATGTATATAAGTTCTGGAAGTGTCTATGTTATGCTTATAGTCGTGTGCATGTGTGTGTATGTAATGCATATATCTATGTACGTTTGTATGTATGTATGTATATAAGTTCTGAAACTGTCTATGTTATGCTTATAGTCATGTGTGTGCGTGTTTGTGTATATAATTGACATATATAATTGTTGTGGCCTTGTTAGGGCCAGAAATAAAGACAGAAAGAGAGGAATTGATTTAAACAAATATATTAACAGAAACAATAAAACAAACATATGCAAACAAGAGTGTTACAGCAAGAATGTTCAGTCTGACTGTCAGAGCTGACTGCTGGAAACTTCCCTCTGCAAAAGGCAGTATCTGCTCCTATTTATAGCTGGGGGAATAGTAGTGTATGTATGCATGTATGACTATGTATGTATATAAGTTCTGGATCTATCGGTTATGCTTATTGTCATATGTATGTAACATTTTTGACAACAATAAGTATTAGGAAAACTTAAGATATCGGGTTAAATTAGTTGAACTAGCAATTTTTGTGGTTGCATTTTTTCCCAACAGAATAAAAATATATAAATTTCTTACCGAAGGCGGTCATTAGTTTTCGTGTTGCTGTGGTACTTAGATACTTTTTCTCTCGGAGGAAATCTGCTATAAAAGATGCCATGATAGCTAAAAACCACTGAACTATGTATGGGAGAGCTGACAGTAACGAATTCTGAACAAAAGAAAGAGAGAGAAAGAAAAACAACATAAAATGGACAACATTTACATTTTAAAAACATCAAAATTTACAATTTTATTTAACAATGTTGTATTATTGGTAACAATATTACTGTAACCATAAATAAAATAAGAATATTAAAATATTTTTGTTTTCTCATATAGTATGCACTTGTCATGGGATTGAACTATTGATCCCACCCTCAAACCAACCTTCCTACTTTATTCAATCTCATTTGAAATAAACTGTGAATGAAATATTGATGCTTTTTAGTGGTCTATTTGAGAGGGAGCTGTAAGGTTCTGTCATAACTCACTATTTATGGTTATAATATTATATCTTACTTAAGGTACTCGCTATGATGTCACTAGAATTCTCTCCAATTGACTTCAACAGACTGGTATTTACTGGTCGCCCCCACTGCAGACTAGATGCAGCACAAGATCAAGTTTACTGCTGGGCACCAAAGTGTTTCCACCTGGGCCACGGGTCAAAATTTACCCAGCCCTGGTAAAACTGGGATCAGATACGGTACATGTCTTTTTTCCTCAGCTGAGTCTCTATGCGAAGACAGAACCCCAATTGAGTCATCCACTGCCTGTAGAAAGAGGTCTTGTCTTGTCTCGAGCCTGGTACTGACTGTGATAGACTTCTACTCACTCACTTTATTTAAGGCATTTTGCATAGTTCATTTGTGTTACTGAGGATGTGTTATCTACTCTACAACAGCCACTCCCTTTTGAGATTTTTTAGATTTTTTTTCACTAATAAATAATGTATTTTATTTATTAGTATTCACCCCGTCCTCATTCTGGTGAGTTCAACAATGTGCTGAATTTGTATTTCTTTCATTTTGGGCTTTTCTGTATGTTTCTTTTTTCTGGTAATCATAATTGCACATTCAACAAATTCTTTGGGTGTTGGTACATCAAAAATATCATACAGTATTTGTATAGGTTCTTCCTTTCTTGAGGGCTTTTTTTCAGTAGACCTTTTCTTTAACTGATTCAAATGCCTTGTTTTCCTTTAACCATGTATATCATTTTTCCAGTTCATGACCTTATTACGCCATCTTTCCACATTTCTTTTCCATTTTTATATACTCTGAAAAAACTTTTTAGCCAATTTTGAAAAATTTTATGCCCTTATGGTTATCCGTTCTTATTCTGTCTTGACCTGGTAACAACTTGTCAAACACAAATTTAATTTTTCTTGTGAACATCAATTCAGACAGCAACATGTCTGACAGTTTATTGGGATTCGGCATTATCCAGTATAATCTCAAGAATTTTTGTAGTGCTTCTTTGCTCACTTTTTCATTACTTGTTTTTTTCAAAGCTCTCTTAAAAGTACCCACAAACCGTTCAGCTTTTCTGCTTGGGCTTGGGTGATATGGTAGGGTCATAATATGTTCAATCAAGAATATTTTACAATATTTAAATTTGTTAGAAATGATTTGTATACCATTATCCAAGACTATGGCATCTGGAATGCCATATCTTGCAAACAGTTTGTGTAAAAAATTCACTGTAATTATGGAAGTTGTTTTTTTGCACTTACAAATTTCAGGCCACTTAGTAAAGCTATCCACTACCACAAGATAATGTGAGCCATTTATTGAACTTGCAAAATCTATGTGCAGTCTTGACCACCGAGTATCTGTCTTTGGCTAAGGTTGTAATTTCGGGGTAAATGATTTTGCTGCCAGAGCACAACTTCTGCAGGCTTTTACTAATTTTTCAATGTCTTGATCCATTTTGGTCCAGTACGCATACCTTCTAATGAAAGATTTCATCCTTAAAATTCCAAGATGTCCTCTATGAAATTTATTTAATAGCTACTTTTGTAATATGATAGCTATTACTACTCTTTGTACAAACATTAGTATACTGTCACATAGTGAGTAAGCATTCAAGTCTGGATTGCATTCTAAAAATTGTCTATCTTTATTACTTTCTTTTAGTTGTTTTTTTTTTATTTTTGAAATAAACATGTCTTGTTCCAAGGTAACTGGTAGTTTGCTTACTACCTTGCATAATATATTTTTAATTTCTATTTCACTTTTTTTAATGCTGCAATAACAGTGTCCTCAAACAGTTCAGTATTTTTTATATCAATTTTGATAAACCATCAGCATGTCCTAATTTTTTGGACAGTTGGTATCCCATTCTAAAATTGTAATTTAATTAGATGGTACCCCAGGGCTGTAATCTATTCACTGTATGCATAGAAATTTCTTTTTTCAGACCATAAATTGATAATAGAGGTTGGTGGTCCGTCTGTCAATGAAAGCTCCTTCCATGTTAAATGTTTTCACTGCAAATATTACTGATAACACATTTTTTTCCAATCTGGCTGTAGTTTTTTTTTTGCCAGTAGTAGTGAACACAAAGCATGTTTGGCAATTTTCATGTTACTGTCATCATATTTATGTAGAGTTACTGCTCCTATACCATAGTCTCTAGTATCTGCAGCCAATACAACTTTTGTTTTTGGATTGTATTGTGCTAATGATAAGTCTGACATTAGTATTTTCTTCAAACACCTAACACTTATCAGTCCAGTTCCAGTGGAGCTCTTAATTTCAGCATATTAGGTATATAGATTTGATAAGAGTTTGCTAGTCCCAGAAATGCTTGTAACCTAGTAACATTTGTTGGAGGAGGCATATTCTTAATTGCACTTGCCCTCAACAGATCTGGTTGATGATCATTTTTGTCAATAATTTGTCCTAGATACTTGATTTTAGGCAAAAACAATCTGCACATTTCCTTGCGGAGTTTGAACCTGTACTCTTGTATTTTTAAAAAACTCTTTTCACATGCCCGATATGTTGTTCACACTTTTAATTAATATATCATCCAGATAAGCAACTGTGAAATCACAATCTGCAAACATAGTAGCCATAGTTTATTGGAATATAGCTGGAGCCACTTTTATCCCAAAAGGAAGTCAGTTGAACTTATCCCTTGTGTGTATTTATAGTTATTAGCTCTGAACATTCTTCTTCAACCTGTATTTGCAAATATGCCTCAGAAAGATTCAACTTCAAAAAATTTTTCCACCATTTAAATTCAAAGAAATTTTCTCTTGATTTGATAATGTAGTAGTTATGGGGTTCTAAACATTTGTTTAACCCTGTCAAAAAAGTAGCACAAACACAAATTTTATTATTCTTTTTTTCTTTACATACACTGCTGTTGTTGCTCATTTTGAATGGTCACTCTTTTCAATTACACCTATTTTTTTTTAGTCTGTCTAATTCTTTGTTGACTTGATCTAATGCTGTGAACAGTACATTACATTTTGGTTTAAACACTGGCATCAAACCTTTTTTTCACTTGAAATTTTACTTATCGACCCAACTCATCTGACAGAACAATTTTTTTCAATTCTTCTTTTAAATTTTCACATTGTTTTTTTTAAAACTGGTCACTTGTCCACTTACATTTTTGCAATAAATATTTATAGGTAAATCCCATAACTCAAATAATTCCATCCAATCAGTACCAAATATATTTGTAGTAATTTCACTAAGAAAAAATAATTTCTTATGCAACAGGCCACATCCAATTTTCAAAGTTCTTTTTACAGTATTTACATTAGTCGGACTATTGTCCTCATCTTTGTCGCCATATTTGTCACAACGTTTCGGCCGTTGTACGCGCCAGCCTTCTTCAGGTGGTTGGAATTTCGAACTGAACCCTTTACCCGATCACTGGGGTAGACTGTTCTAGTTCCACGAGCCATGTTTGATGGATGTCAGTTATCAGTTATCTCCTGCTAATTTTCCCTCTGAAAGTTCTCCACTGCCTTAACCGGGTATTGAACTCACACTCTTTGGGTCTGTCACTGGATCTAACCAACGCCTTTATCCACTGTGCCATGTGTCCTTGAAGAAGGCCGGAGCGTACAACGGCCGAAACGTTGTGACAAATATGGCGACAAAGATGAGGACAATAGTCCGACTAATGTAAATACTGTACATAATACCTCATCTCAGAAATATAGACAAGTTCTTTTTAATATAGGTTTTCTATTTGCTTTCCATATGGCTTTGTTGATTATTGGGATATCACTGCCAATGTCTAGTTGCATTTTTACATCCATATTATTAATTTTCACATACACAAATTTTCTTTGCTTTTCTGTAATTATTTTTTCAGTGATATGTATGAAATGTTTTCTGTGAGAACTTTTCCTTGCTTTAGTTTTACTTTTTATAAACAATCTAATAAATAAGTAGTGTCTAATATTTTTGTTGTAAATTCACAACAACAAAAAATGTAAAAATTCACTTTCATCATATGTTCAGATTTTATTACAATTCTAATCATCACTTTTTAAAACAATAAATTTTGCTGAAAAGTGAAGATAGTTAAAAAAGTGATGTCATGAGAAAAATGTTCTTTTGACACTCTATCTTATTCTGTGCATGTTTATCTATGTTTGATTTAATGTGGGGTGCCCCTATGCATACATATCAACCAAGGAAAAAAGCATTGCCCAGTCTCTGTAACCAATGTCATGCTGGTGTTCATATCCACTCACCCTCTTTATGAGGGAGAGATTGTCACAGGGTTGTAATCTCCAGGAATCTTCTTTTCCACAATTTTAACACATTAAATTCTTTAAGGAACAGTCATTTCCGAAATATAACCTTTCACATCTGAAACATGGATTAATTTTTCTTTTTCCAAATTTTTTTTAGCATGTATGCGTGCACATTCTTTTTCTTCAGTTTTCTCCATATTGTGTCTCAGATTTAGGATTCTCTGATATTCATCTGTTATTTCTTGTAGTGTAAATTTTTGCTTCTGTTCAAGCTTTGTTAGAATTCTAGCACGTATTTCTGCATCTTTTTTCGCTATTAACACATGAACGAAAATTAATTCTTTACACATATCCGGAGTCAGATTGTTTAATTTGAACCTTTCACACTCCTTGCTAACAATTCCAGCATATGTGACAAAATCTTTGTCTTCTTTTTTCGTCAGATTCATACACTTCCAACAAGTATTGAATAACAAACTTTTCTCGATAAAAATTTTGGTCAAAATATTTAGTGTTTCTTCAAAGCAAATTTCTTCTGTTTTTTTTCAGAAGTACAAAATCACAGTATTTTTCATGTTCTATCGATGCTAACTTTCTCAACAAGAGTCTTGTTTTTCTATCATCATCCCAGTTACTGCATTTTTCTCTGAAAATTTGCTTGTATCTTCTAAAATAAACAGAAAAGCTAATTGCATCATCTGAATTGTATGTGAATTCAGTTATGGCATTTGCCACCACACCAGAAGTGAAAGAAGTTGGGGAATTTTCCATTTTCTTCCATATTATTTCAATTAAAATTTGTTGTTTCTAGAGTTCCAACAACTGCTGTTGTTGCTGTTGCTGAATTTTTAACACTTGGGCTAATAATTCTTCCATGTTTGAAGAATATCTAATTTTTTTTTCCTTCTTCTCTCTTTTTTTTTTCTTTTTTTACACACATGAAGAGAGAAAAAATTAAACCGATATGGTTCTAATTTCTTGTGGTCACTGTTATCATGTGTGCTGAGCAAAAAAATGTTTTATTTTTTTTTGCTTCATCATATGAGATTCAATTCCTCGTTGCCAGTTATAATTCACTCTTAGCAATTATAATATTATATCTTACTTATGTTTAGGTTTAGTGAAAGTGAAAGAGAAGACTGAGAATAGAGAAGACTGAGGAAAGAACAAAAGCTGAACGGGGTTCAAGAAGATAGAAGATTGCAATTAATATTGCATTTAAATTTTTGAAGATTGTAGTTACCAGGAAAGTAAGGAAATAGAAGTTCCACAGGTGGGAAGTGTGAAAAAAGAAACTGTCAGAATAAAAGTAGTCGTTGCATTTAGCTATTTCAACAGTAAGAGTGTGGAACTACAATACCCTAAAATGCAACCTATAAATTCCATGGAGCCATGGATGACAAGGATTGCAAATGCTTTATCCAAGATGAAATTAGATGTGAGTTTTAAGGAAAAGGGTTCAATTCTTTGAGAGATGAGAATGTTCCATTTTCTTTTTTTATCGATTCTTAAAAATAAAAAAATCGAAAATATTCCTTAAGAAGGACTTTTTAAATGTTAGAACTCACCTGTTGAATATCAAATCGCAAGACTTCTTTCATGTAGAGTGGGAGGCAGGTGAGAAGTGTATAGAAGCCCCAGTTAAGACAGAAGTGAGTGTGTATGGTTGCCAAAAATGGACGAGACGTCAAAATCTTCTTCCAAGGTGTTTTTAATGGCTACAAAAGAAAAAATATACACAAAAAACAACAATAATTCTAATATGAAATCTATATAAAACAAAAAATGTGTGCGTGCGTGTGTGTGTGTGCGTGCGTGTGTGTGTGTGCGTGCGTGTGTGCTATTTATGCACATCCACATTTCTCAAACAATTTTGATGCAATTGTACACACATGTTGCAAATTTATCAATGATAGGTCAAGACCAACTTTTTAATCTCCAGATCCCCCCCGCCAGGTTTAGCAGAAAAATCGATAAAACTGAAGGTGGGTATGACTTTTTGCAAACACCAAGGCAAAGTTACACGTGAACAAAATTTTTACTGGATGAGCTGATGTTCTTTGCACTTAAAGCAAAACACAGCTGAGGTTTATGTAGAGTGCTTGGTAGTTTTCCTGCGACATTGGCTTCACACAAAAAATTGAAAAAAAAACAGTTTTTTGTACTACTTAAAATAAAAACTTGAATAAATTCCTCATTTTTTATCCAATTTTCTTCAAACATGTCGCAAAAAATTTGCCATCATGCAAGAAATAAGATACAGTGGTTTTAGTCCTGCCTTCTTCCCTGCATATAACAAAAAAATGGTTCAAAAAGACCATTTTTCAAACATAACTCCCTGGTTTTTCATCTGATGCTTTCCAAAGTTGCCATGTAAATTTCATATGACACACAAATTGTCTTGCATGAATGTTTGGTTTAGATTATTTCAATTAAGTGGACGAAATCTGCGACAAACTAGCTCCAAAATCGGCTTTTGCCATTTAGCCAATAGTTTCTTCATATGATTCCATCCTAAATTAGCATTCAAACAACCTTTGATGCAAAGATTGTTTGAGAAGGATTATTGAAGCATTAAAATGGAAAAATTCCCAAAGAACCTCTTATTAACCCCAGCTTTACAGTAAATGTTTGAAGAAGGGGGAGGGTTTTCATGTGTTTGCACTTGCAATTGAATCAAGCTCTGACACTTTATCTCTGTTTTTGTTTTGTTATTAGATTTGTGAACAATGCCATACTATTTGAAAGTTATTACAGCCATAGGAAATATAATGAATATCTAAAACATTGAAACAATTTAACACCGAGATACAACCACACAAGATTTTATGGACAGAATTCCTTTATGAAGAACAAACAAACACTTGCGAAGGACATACTGTAAAAAAAGATGAGAGGGGGGATGATGCATGCAAGCAAGGAATGCAGGCAGACATTTCTAGACGTGGGGGGGGGCATTATTACAGTTACTATGGCTACAGTAGATGTGATGCTTTTACAATCCTAATGGGTTACAGAACACTCTCAGGTATGCACACATACTAGCGTAGATGAGAATAAGTGGTTAGAATGTTAGTGTTCAAATCTCACCATTTGTAATTCATCCGTGTGCGGTAATATTGTGAAGTGCCTGAAAACCATACAGTTGAAAAAAGTGAATTGAAACTGTTCATAAAATTTTGATGGTTGTGTTAGGATGAAGTCACAAGTCATCATGACCGAGGTATTTGAAAATACTGGCCTTGTTCAACCACTGATATTGTGCTCTCTCTCAGAAAGTATAAGGTTTTCTCAACGTAGTTGCAGCATAAACCACAGGGATCTGTGAGTATTGAAAAAATACAAGTGTGCCTGAGCAGGCACCTGCAACAGGATTTTTGGAAATTACTTCCTAGACTCGTGTAGAAATAACATGAGATTGAATTAAATATCATTAAATGAGTTGCAGCCGAACTTACCTTTACTGTTAATTCTATAGATTCTTCTATGTATTGTCGCTCTTCATTCGAAATAAAAGGGTGATCAGCAGGAGTATTGGAGGTCAGAAACAACCAACCAATCCACCAGACACAAGTGAACCCACCTGCAGAGAAAGTCAAAATAAGAAATATTTAATACTGATATTTACTCTGCTTAAAGCAGCAGCATCTCGGGATGACTCTGGTATAACGAGAGGCCAGAGACCTGTAAAGATTGCAATCCATGCCCAGTCAGGATGAGGTCAAAGGAAATTCTGGTGGAAGACCAAAGTGTCCCTGACATGCAAATGAATCATTGGTGTAAGGGTGAAAAACTAAACAGTGGCACAGATCAAACTGAGTCAATCTTTCAAACGGAGAAGTTCAGCCTCCAAGATTGTCTTGAATATGAATATGCAAAATCCTAGATTTCACCTAGTTTAAAACAGGCACAAAACACTTTTGCTACCAGGTAGATCCCAAAAGAAAAAATGTAAACAAAATAAAAACCTAAACATCAAAGATTTTCTTAAATGCTGTGTTCATTCAGTACATATTTGATCTGAGATCTCTCAACATTCCTTTTCTGTATTAACTGAACTATCATAACTTCTTGGGAAAGAATAATAGATTCTTCATGGAAGGAAAATCAGAATTGTCTTCCTAGACTGGCTGCCACCCAATGCTAGAGAAGCTTAGTCTACCCTGCTATTTTACCCGTAACTGGGAGAAAAAAAAAACATGCCTTTCCCAATGGTATGAATCTGTTTCTTCAGACAAGTTCAGAACTTAACCTCAGCTCACCAATTAACCTTTCCAAATATGCATTGACTTTTTCTTGAAATTGAACAATTTGTGCAAGATAAAAGTTTCTGTTGTATACCCTGTATGATTTCAAGAGTAACAAACAAAAACAACAAATTACTGTTGGTGACGAGGCAAAAAGAACAGGAAACAAAATCTGTTAAAATACAATTATCTGTATTGCCAGTGTAATGTCATGACTGATTCGTTTTCTACGGCTTATCAAACCCTTTGCAGGTTATTTAAACCAGAAAATATTTTTAGATTATATGATTTTTTTTAGATAATAATGGTTTAGTGATATAAGTCTTACTAATTAATCCATATCTGGGGAGAGAAGATGTGGATTCTTACCTAATCAGAATTTGGTAAACAAGAAATTACACTGTAGATATAAAGTCAGGGATCAATTCTATATTACAATCGATATATAAACTGATCTCTAACTTTGTGGTAACGGTAGTTTCTATACATTCACATTCGAGAGAATGTAAATAAATTTAAAAGACATGTCTGTGTAGCTAATTCGTATTTAACTGATTGATACATTTTCTACAGCTTATCAACCCTTTGCAAGTTATTTAAAGCCAGAAAATATTTTTAGATTGTAAGAATTTTTTGTAGATAATAATGATTTAATGGTCTTACTAATTCACCCATAGCTGGGGGAGAGAATATGTAGATTCATATCTTTTCCAAGAGTATTTGTGCATAAGTAGTGACGCTATGTGATACTGGTAAAAGGAAAGGGTTAATTTAGAATATAAACTGGAACAGACAAAAATCTGGGGAACCCCCAAATTCCCAAACACTGCCAGTTCCCACCCCAGTCTTGTGTCAAAATCAATATAGGCAGATGGACAGAGAGAGACATGAAGTGGTGACTAGCAGACAAAGATGCTACCGAACTCCATGTGACTTTCTGCCAAGAGAACTCCCAACTTGAGCCTTGTTCCAGAATTAGCACTGATAGGCAAAGTGTCACTATAGAAAAAGAAGTGGGACAGGTTAATTTTGTTGTACAAAGAACTACATAAACCATACTGAGAACTGATTTTTTGCTTTTAATTTTGTCTACAAAGGATATTTCTAGTTTTCCTTTGTAACATAGCTTTGCCGTGGTTCAAACCAATGCTACAATTGATGACAATACTCGATCTTTACCAGCTTTTTGATCATGAAACACTATGTTGACCAGCAGCAGTATCGAACGGTGTGTGGGAATTGACCCAGAATCAACCAGGGTTACGTGTTATAAAGTGAATATAATGAACCCAACAGGAATTAGTTTTACACAGCCCTGGCGTTGAAGCTTGTGATGAATCAGTTGATTTGGAAGTCACCAGTATACTCTGTGACTGCCCGCCTACTGTCTTGAATGTTGCTGAGTGGTCCTTTTAAGCAGTCAGGTTGAATACATAACACAGTATTTTTGGTCATACTTTTGCTTTAGTGGCAACATTTGTGATTGGTTTGGACATTTAATTTTATTTTAGATTTCTTTGGATTTGTTGTGCGAGACAAATACAATGCTCAGTGTCCCTGTGCAAGGAGCAGCATTTTTATTTTTAATTTTGCTTTCATATCATTCACACCTGGCTAGCAAGCTTTGATATGGAGTTAATCATAAAGAAATGTAATTTGAAGAGTATAATAACATCTCCAATATAACTAATTCATACCATTTTTAGATTCTTCTGATTTTTAAACATCAGTCAGAAATTTTTATCACTAAATAGTAAGTCATTTATATATTTATTTTGCATTCTTCAGCCTTCAAGGGAATCAAATTTACTCTACATCCTGTCCAATTAGAACATATTTATCACTGTGTGCTTAGCCTCAGCACTGGGCTTCAAACCAAGAAACATTTTTTCAACTAAACAAACCGACATGTACTCTACCAGCAAAAAGTTTGGAGCCAGCCTGCATTTCTTTAAAAAACACCTTAAAATGAGATAGTTTTGTAGTTTTTTTTTAAAGTAAAATATAAAATTTCAGTTTTGTAAGGTAATTGTGATAATATCAAATTATAAATGAATGTGACACTTACCAAGAACATAAAAGACCGAAGGCCAACCAGCATTTTCAATTAGTAAGCCACAGATCGGAAGTGCAGTTACCATACCAAGATTTACCCCTGAACAATTAGAAAGATGAACATATAAGAGCGTGAAGAAGCTGTAAACTCTAATTACATTACTCAACCATTACCATTTTAATTGTGTTGGTTGACGAAGGAAAAGGTTCTTGTCAGCAAAGGATTGACTAATGGTCAGACTCTAAAATAAACTAATATAAAAGTAGACAGAATAAAAAAATGAAGTCATTTTAGCCCTTGTAAAAATGATGGTGTTTTTTTAAAATCATTTCACTCTAAGCAAGGCAATAATGCCACTAAGACACAAGGGGTTCTGGGAGTGAAAGAATGAAAAAACTTTAGTGATGAGAAAAGGCAATTAAAGAACAAAGTTCAGAAAGACAGAAGATGGTAATTGGCATCGCATTTAAATTTTTGAAGAATGTAAGTGGCAGTGAAGCAAGAAACCAGAAGGAAGTTCCACAGGCAAGAAGTGCAAGAAAAGAAACTATTAATTGCAATGTCTGCATCTGGGAAAATTAGTTCACTATGTCAATCTAGAAAATTTTTCTCGCAAGAATCTATCTTATATATTTATAAGTCTACCATTCATCCTTACTGCCACATCTAATCAAGTGCTCCTGCTATATATTTAGAGATCCTTGATAAAATACAAAGAAGAATCTGCAATGTTATTAGACCTGACATCTCAGCTTCAGTCACTTTCACATAACATTCCCTGTGCCTTCTCTGTAAATATTTTCATGATTGTTCTGATGTGCTTTTCTCTTTGGTACCTTAACTTTACGAATTTAAGCACAGTACTAGATTGGCTGCTAGGTCTCATCATTTCACATTTGAAATTACTAGGTGACAGTTTCTTCTCTCTCACTTCCCACTATTGGAACTCTCTTCTGGCTTTGTGCTTTCCTGTCAATTTTAATCTTTCAAAATTTAAATGCAATATAATTTGTCATCTTTTATCTCCTTGACCCCTGTTCTTTTATTAACCTATCTCCTTAATTTTTTTTTCTCAGATTCTTTCACTCTCAATAACCCCTTACATCTTAGTAGCTTTATTGCCTTGCTTGGGGTGAAATGATGAAAAAAAAATACTCATCAGGTATTATTAATCTTTCAAAACTGTCTTTCTGCTGATGTTTACTGAAAAAATTATACTATATATTAGATCATTATAATTAGATCATTATAATTAGATCATTATAATTAGATCATTATAATTAGATCATTATAATGCAATAAGAGCAATAGTGAAAATAAGAAACATTGTTTTTGAGTAAGAATGAGATTTCTATGGCTAAACAAGCAGGTGGGAGGGAAAGTAAAAAGTGAGACATTCTTGCAGGATAGGAAGTTGAGGAGAGCCATGAAGTGACAGATGTGGTAGCGTCAATTCTAAGATATAGAGGGAGGAAGAACACATGACCACTCATTGGTTTAGCATTCTCCCATGTGTAGCCTAACCTCTGTAAGGAATTTGGGTACAGAAAGTATGTTGATTCTTTGAAACACCTGTGGCCCTCTGCCAACTTCACACTGTTTGGGTCTTAATATCCAAAATTTAGACAACGGTAATACAGCACTGTTAGAATTCTGTACCCACAAGATATTCTGGCCAATCGCTTGCCATCCTGGTCCAGCCTCCACATTCTATAACACCAAAACGCTAGAAACTGGGGAAAGATTTTGTGAACTCATCTATGTGGACCATCAATACACAACCCTTCAGCTCCCTCAGATGACAGGAATGAGTTTTTGAGTCTGCCAGGAGATACTCATCCAGGAACTTTCTAATACTACCTCATTAGATCATACAGGATGCGATGGGTAAATTGTCGCCATTTTATATATATATATATATTTTTTTTTTAGGTTTGCAGAGAGTTCATTGTCCATCATCTGCGTCATGGGGGCTGGGAATGCCGCACTTGTTATGCCATTGGCATGCCTCGAGGTTGTCTTTCCTACACTTGGAAGGACTCAGTTTTGGAGGGGAGTTTTAGGGACGCCTTATCTCACCTTACCATCAATCCTCATGTTTCCAGGACTGAGAAAATATATAGAAATTTGGAAACAGCATGCTGTACTGCTTGGCATTCACACAAGAAGCTCTAATGCAAATATTTCAGCATGTTTCGGTGTCAATCTGAGGATAATGCAGAGGTTTCAGAAAGAGACAGTCAACATCATAATGTTCGGAGTGATCACTAGTGATGGCGACATTATGCCTCCCATTCATCTTCCCATAGGCCTCAGACACAACATGGAACTCGACATCAAGTGCCTTATGGAGGTAGTGCTGCCATGGGTCAAGAGGTTTGCTGCTGGAGGACCCTATGTTTGGCAACAGGACTCTGTACCATGCCACACAAGCAGGAGAACCCAGTCATAGCTTTCAGACAATTTCTACAACCACATCACCCCTTACATTTGGACACCTAACTCTCCAGACTGCAACCCCCTTGATTATTATGCATGGGGCACATTTAAGTGAGAGACCAACAAAATTCCATGTAACACTAAAGATGAACTGAAGGCAAGGATTATGGTAGCATTCATCAACTTAAACAAGGAGACCATCCATAAGAGTTGCAGGAGATTCAAAAGTCAACTGGAGGTCATGGTTGAAGCCAATGACAATTTTACTGAATAAATTTACTCTTTAGTATTTCAAGATATTTTTGTGTAATTTTGGTAAATTTATCTGTTAAATTGAGATGTCAGTGTTTGCATAATTTAGACGACAAAAAATTGTAAGATCATTTTTTGCTGAGTTTTGATTAGCAAGAGTGACAGTGCATTTGGACCCAATTAAAAAAGTAACACATTTTTATGATAGTGTAAATTCTAAGTCGAGAAGTTTTGCAATATTCATCACAAGCAAAAGGGGTTAATATGTATTAATTATTTTTTTTAATTAACATTGTTATCTTCCTTTTTTTATCAAATGTTGATATTTGTATTCTTGAATCTGCATAAGATACAATAATTTACATGAAATAAATCAATGATTCCGGATTGTTTTGCGGTGTACAAGCCTTGATGAAGATTGACAAGAAATCAGCCAAAATTTTTAAATAATTTTAAATTTTAAGTGTTTGAAATTCTTAATTTTTGCTGGATTTACACACCTGAATAACTGCAAGAAACAAGCTTGCTTCTTTCCCATTTAGGGGCCCAGTTTCCCCAAATTGAATGAATAGCAGCAGCATCCACACCCTGTCAAAAAATGATAAGTGTCCAAAGGGTTAATAAGCAATGGTTCCTTTTTATAGAAAAAAAATCAATCTTAATACAAGTATCACAGAGACAAAGGTGAAAGATTAATTGTCAAGATCTAACTGAAGGCAGAGAAAAAAAAGCAATATTATTGAGATGAAGTTCAATTAAAAGAGAGGAGATAAATGCTGCTTAAAAAGGGTCCGAAAATGAAAGAGAAAATGCATGATACTTAAAGTAATGTTTCCTTAAAAAGAAGCAATGAGTATTGCTGAGAAGTGTTCTAATTATGAAAGACAAAATGGGGACTACTTGAGAAGGGTCTCAATTAAAAGAAGAAATGCATACCTCTTAAGAAGTGTGTTATTAAAAAAAAAGCAATAAGTACTGTTGAGAAGTGTTCTGATTATGAGAGACAAAATGGGGACTACTTGAGAAGGGTCTCAATTAAAAGTAGAAATGCATACCGCTTAAGAAGCGTGCCATTAAAAAAAGAAGTGTGCCATTAAATAAAGAAGCAATAAGTACTGTTGAGAAGTGTTCTGATTATGAGGGACAAAATGGGGACTACTTGAGAAAGTTCTCAATTAAAAGAAGAAATGCATACCGCTTAAGAAGCGTGCCATTAAAAAAAGAAGTGTGCCATTAAATAAAAAAGCAATAAGTACTGTTGAGAAGTGTTCTGATTATGAGGGACAAAATGAGGACTACTTGAGAAGGTTCTCAATTAAAAGAAGAAATGCATACCGCTTAAGAAGCGTGCCATTAAAAAAAGAAGCAATAAGTACTGTTGAGAAGTGTTCTAATTATGAGGGACAAAATGGGGACTACTTGAGAAGGGTCTCAATTAAAAGAAGAAGTGCATACCACTTAAGAAGTGTGCCATGAAAAAAGAAGCAATAAGTACTGTTGAGAAGTGTTCTGATTATGAGGGTGCTGTACCCTTTGAGAACTATAATTCTTTAAATCAAACAGAAGTGTTCACATCAATATCTACAGCTTATGACAAAACAAACTTTAAGCTTGTTTGGCTCCACCTACCCACTTCTGGAATACCATGCAAGGATTATAAAACATATTTTCTGACCAATCAGAAAAAGGCTAACAGTTTTCACAGCAGCCATTTCTAAGCCACTAACTGACTATAAAGCCAACACCATGTCCATCCATGAAGACAGATCTGAGCTGGGTGGTATTAGCAATGGACCCCACAACAGGCAAGCTTAACCAGACCATTAGCAACAACACCAAGGCACTGCTATCAACAATGCCTTCAGGCAGCAACAAAACCAGCAGCAGCAGAGAGTTACTCTCAACTAATAACAATGTGATAATTTGTGGAATATTTCTCCCACAATTCTCTCACTAAGCTACATATGCATATTGATTTTCTCCACGAATCTATCTCAACACACTTGTGTAAAGGAACCAATTTTCCATTTCAAATTTTCCTTAATTCCATTTCAGGTTTTAGGAAATTCTGCTTTTTTTCCATTCTCAGTACAGATATCTGTTTTCTTATAATACTTACTGAAAATGTTATTAAAACAAGAAAATAAAAGGTAAACGAAAAATTTTACTAGCTGGAATATCCACCCATTGGATAAGTTGCTCCAGCTTCATAGGGTTTCAAATTTCAGCCCTTAATCTAAATTGATGAGTTTCTGGTACAACTCTTTGCAAAGAATTCTACAATCCTAAATAAGAATTAAGTGAAGATGGCAAAACCGACAGAAAAATAGCACGACAAAGTCATCTAGAGACAAAAAGCTACATTATCTTTTGGTCACTTTATTGAAACTATTAAATAACATTTTTTTAAAAAGTAATTTGTAAAATTTGGCTTTCTGAAATGACAAACTGCCCCCTACCCATGTCACCATGTGTAATAGGAAAAAGAAAGGATAAAACAAAAAGACAAAATTTTTTTGTCAACCCCACCCACCAACTACCACCACCATTTTTTTTTTATTAAATCAAGCCAACTTAGTAAAACTTGGTTCTTAAATCCTGTAAACTGTAGGGAGACAGTAGATAAGTGGGGGTGTATTAAAACATTACCAACTTTATCCTTTAATGTCTGTCAGACGAGTAAGTTAGGAAAGGCAAACATAGTAACAAATTAAAATGGCAGTTGGAAAATCTGTTAGAAAAAAAATTCATTTCAAAATTGCAATTACCATTTCAAGTAGGCCATTCCGTTTTTTCATTTTCACCAAAAATAAACCCCACTACTTGTGTTACATCCCAAATGAACACTCAATCTCCCACAACTGCTATATGATATCCCAGAATGAGCAAACAATTGAACTTTGTAGATCAGATGAAATAAAAACCCTTTTATTTATCTCAACCATGTCTTTTCTCCAATTGTCGTTTTGTCTCTCCATTTTTTTGTTTATGGTAAGACCTCCATTACAAGAGACAAGATGAGGACTATTTGAAAAGAGTCCTTGCTAAAGAAAGAACTGCATGTTGCTTAAGAAGTGTTTCATTAAAAATGAAGTGTAATGAGTACTGCTTGTGAAATGACTTAATAATTAAAGTCAAGATGACAACTGTTTTAGTAGAGTCCCAGTTTTTTAAAAAAGTTGACGATTGCTTGAAAAATATTAAAATTAACACTTCAACTGGTGTGGAAATACTTATATGACTTTGCAAAACTTATATTACCTACTGTCAACATATACACATTTTCAAGGCACCATCAAATATCAGTCCTTAGCATTTATAAACTAACTATCACTAAGTACTATTTTCAAACCAACATAGGCATATCATACAGTACAACTTGTATTCTGATTTTATTGGGTGTTAGTGTCCTTTGGCTTTGTCTGTTTTGCTAATCAAAACCAAATGGCAGTGTCCATGAGAAATCACTGTCAGCATCTTTATACTGATTTATTTCCAGTAAATGGCAATTTCCTATTTTTTCACAAAATAGGCCAGCACAGTCAGGCAACAATGTTATGATAATGCAGCAGTGAAAGTGTGAAAAAAAAGAATTTATAGAAAAACTACTAAGACAGTTCAATTGTAGCCATAAGTCCAAAGTAATAGTAAACCACTATGGTGCATTAGCAATCATTTTCAAATTTAAAATATTACTACAACTAAAATGCATCATGAAATTAATAAGTAACTCAGTTTTATTTTTTTTTGCTGAGTTACTTCTGGATACAGGTGATCATTGCTCTCCACAGATTCCTGTCATTTATTATCAGTGAACTGCTATGACTTATATGAAATGGAATGGTTTCCTGTTGCCATGGTCTTGATTTTGGAATAGCCTTTCTACTAGACTGACTGCCACCAAAGGTTAAACAGCCAAGTTTATTCCGTTACTTAACCTATAGCTATAGGGAAGGGATGTAAAAATGAATACAACAGACTAGGCCAGAATTAGAATTTAGCTTACCAATTCTATTTTCTACACTAATAACTATTTCACTGCCTATATAGTAGCCAGAGATTTGATTTACAGAAACTTACCATAAAAAGTCCTTCCAGTGCCCTCAAGGCAATAAGAGCCTTGAAGTCATAGCTGGCTGCAAGTGGGGTCAGAAATGTCAAAACTGCAGAAAAGACAATCCCACAACCAAATACATGTTTTGGACCAAATCTCTCAATAAACAAACAAGCCGGTAGCTGAGCAAACATATAACCATAGAAAACAGCTCCAAGGATCAAGCCAACAATTTCAGCGTCCCAATTGAATTGTCCATGGTCTTCCTTCATGAAAAATAGAGAAAAAATACATCTGTTAGGTTGTATCCAACTTATTTCCATTGTTTTCTTTTTTTACAGACCTTAACTCCAATTGTGTATAATTTTTTCAGCTTATCTTTCCATTGTCATGGTTCTTCAACTACTGCAAGATTGGCTCTTCCTCTATCTTACATTTTAAAGCATCATAATCAACAACTGATAATCATCTACTTCTTGGCTTTATTACAAATTTGCTAAATCTAGGTATTTGTATTGACCATTATAATATCTAAAACAGAAGGTAAGCGGTATAGTATTGATAATGACATTATATATATATATATATATATATATATATATATATATATATATATATATATATATAAAATAAACAAAGTCTGACAATTATTGTAAGACATTTTCATGTTTATACATTCTTTTTTATAGATACAAATATTTAAGTAAATGCTCTGTTTATAATAAACAGTATTAACAACATTTACCGGCCTGAATGTCCGAGAAATTTTTGGAGGATGTATATTTTCTATGGAAATTTCTCGGATATTCAGGCTAGTAAATGTTGTTAATACTGTTTATTATAAATAGAGCATTTACTTAAATATTTGTATCTATGAAAAAGAATGTATAAACATAAAAATGTCTTAAAATATATATATATATATATATATATATATATATATACACACACAAACACTCATAATATTAATAATATCAGTCAGTTTTGTGGCTATAGAACCAGGTCTGTCCTGCTATTTACCCATAGCTGGGGGAGAAGAAGAGGATTCATACCTTTCCCAAGGGTATTAGCATGTAAATGAATGTAATGGATTCAACTGGAATTCGAACTCGGCTCTCCAATTCCTCAATCCGAGCCGCTATCCATTACTCCACTGTATAGTGGAATCATAATCTTTAGATTAGTACATGAAAAAAGATTGGGAGTAAAGGTCTGTGAAAAAGGAAAACCCTTTTGGTACACTTTAATATATAAAAATAATATTATAATATAGGAGAATCATAGATAGTTTTTAGATGTATGCATGAAACCAATTTGGAATAAAAAAAAGAAAATAGTTATAATCAATAATAATAATAACAGACATGTTTTATATATATATATATATATAGATAGATAGATAGATAGATAGATAGATGAAATAAGCTTAAAGATCTGTAAAAAAAATGAAAAGATATTTTATAAGCTGTCAAAAGTTCATGTTTATCTACAACTTTGACAAAAGTCAACTCCCAGTTCAACCCACCTGTTAATCTAATCTGATACAACTTTACCAGGCAAAGAGGCTTCAGAGTATTCACCAGAGCATATAGATCACAAACAGGTATGACACAAGGTTGACATTTAAACTGAGTTTAACGGGAATACCACACAAAAATCCCTAAACCCCATCAGCACTTATCCTTTTGGGGATGCCTCAGGCACTGAGCAATAAACCCAGCCTCCTCCCAAAGGAGAGGTACTGCCAGGGAGGAAAGCACCCTAGGGCTTGGGTTAAAATCAAAATAATTATCCCAGCCAAAGGCAAATGGATTTCATAGAGATTTTCTAAGAGTAACTTAAATGTGGCACAAGGCTGAAAGTATGGGGCACCCAGTTAGGATCAAACGCACTACTCAGTCATAATTGTTCTAGTGAGACAAGCTTGTTAACCATTACACCATGTCAAGGTGCCTCAAATGGATTTTATAGGTACTTACCAGTGCATCAACCATGCAACAAATGCAACACAAGGTCAGTTTAAGGTGTCTTTCTCAGCAGTACCATGGAAAAATTCCCAAACATCCTCAGCTCTTCCCCTTTTGGAGATGCTAAGCAATAAATTCAGTCCCTTTCCAAAGGAGAGGTAAAGCTTGGGAGATGGCCCCCTGGGGCTTGGGTTAAAATCAAAATATAAATCCCAGCCAAAGGTAAATGGAATTTTAAAGTTATTTACCAGCATGCCCACCTCACAACCAGATGTGACACAAGGTCAGTTAAGGTGGGTTTCTCAGCAGTACTATGGAAAAATTTCCACACCCCCTCAGTGCTTTCCTTTTTAAGTATGCCACTGGTGCCAGGCAATAAACTTAGCCCCCTTTCAAGAGAAAGGTAAAGCCTGGAGGGATGACCCCCCACCCCCACCCCCGAGGCTTGGGTTAAAAACAAAAGATGAATCCCAGCCAAAGGCAAATGGATTTTTATCTCTCCAGTGGAAAAACCATAAGTTTATATAGAACACAATGGGCAGAACCGATTTCAACTGAAGGTGGAACAGGTTTGCATTACCTGAAGATTATCAGTTCGGTATTTATACTGTGTAGTAAATATACATTTGAGCTATTTAACAACTTGATACCACTATCTGCAAATTGGTGACAACATTGCAGCCGACCATTCAGACACTTGAGGGACATCATCTACCAGGACCTCCAGCAGATTAATCTGGTGCTGGAGGATGTTCCAACGCTCTGCCAAGAGCTAGAAGGACCAGGTGGATCTCATGGGCTCAGTCCCTTCATAGCATGAGATTTAACAGCAAGCAACAGTAGCAATGACTAGCTGTAACCATAAGTTCTATGCTATATTCTCTTGTGGAACTCTCTTCTGGCCTCTTGCTTTCCAATAAATTTTGATCTTCAAAAGTTTAAATGCAACATCAATTGTTACCTTCTATCTTCTTAATTCCTGCTCTTTTATTGTCCCCTCTTCTTAATAATATTTTCTTTTTCTTATATTCTTCCCCCCTTTGTGTTTTAGTAGCTTTATTACCTTGCTTGGGGTGAAATGATTTTTTAAAAAATGACACAGCATTGTCTTAGACTGAGACTATGAATGCTAACTATACTGACTCTTGTCATCCTACCAAGGATTGAACTCACCATCCATAGCTAACAAATTTCTGAAGATATTAGACTCCTGTTCCTCAGTTTAATGGATGTGTTCTAAGCAGTAGCAGTAGCAGGCTTGTCTCCTTTCCTGCCAAAGTGGATTTAACCTTTAGGCATTATTTAAGTTTATTGAAATTTCTTATCAGTATGAATTTTTCTATTGTTTGGTGGAGTGCTTCTGTTCAGTTCTTATTTCCAGGAAAAGGTGGTGTGGGTAAAGCCTCCTAGCACTCCCTACCATGGTGCCCTGGATGAAGAGGATGGCAAATAGCATACTGTATCCAAGATGAAACTAGATGTGAGTTTTAAGGAAAAAAGTTCAATTCTTTGAAAGATTAATTTGCTTGAGATGAACTGACTAAAAAAAATAATTATAAAAATAATAACAAAAAAATAATAACAAAAATATTAGATTTACCACCTTTGCTAACTATGATATCAGGGTTTTCTCAAAGTTCCTGCCCAGATACATTACATATTATAGACATGTACTGCAGAAATGTACATTGTGGTGTAATGCATATCGGCTCTAAGTGAGAACTCGGAGAGCCAAGTTTGAATTCCAATGAAGTTTGTTAAATCCACTTACACACAAATACCCTTCAGAAAGAGTACCAGTCTACCGCAGAAAGAAATGACAACCTATTGCGGGGGGAAAAAACTGCCTCGTTAGTCATGTATCAAAAGATACATGATCGCCCAAGCATGCATCACATATGGCACTTGACTGACGGGCTGGAGAAATATCATTTAAACAGAATTAACATGGAATATTAAGGAAATTTCCAAACTCCTTACCTTATATATTTCATGAGTGGCATTAAATGTCTCCAGATTTTCAGGGCACTCTGTGAGGTTGTTGCCGGAGTCCAGTTTAGTGCTGGTCATATTCACCATGGCAACCAAAGCCACACTTAGGTTAATTCGGAGAGAATATTCCATCAAGAATCCCAAAAATATCATTGCCACTAAAATATATCTGACCTTTATGCAGCCTGAAAAGCAAAATCCCCATTAGATTGTATTAAAAATATTTTCATTATAACTCTCAACCCCAATGCTTATTTCATGTCAACACTTACAAAGTATTTATGACTCCAGTAGCACATCAGTAACTTATGTGCCATGTGTGATACACGCTTAGGTGATCATGTATCTTTCGATACATGACTGATGAGGCAGATTTTTTTCCGCAGTATGTTGCCATTTCTTTCTGCAGTAGACCAGTTGCCATCCAAGGCTATAGAACCCGGTCTGTCCTGCTATTTACCCATAGCTGGGGGAAGAAGAGGATCGATGCCTTTCCCAAGGGTATTAGCATGTAAGTGAATGGATTCGACTGGAATTCGAACTCAGCTTTCCGATTCCTCTGTCCGAGCCGCTATCCATTACTCCACAGTGCCTCGTAGGTAGCACATAGGCAAGTGGTTAAAATGTTCACTTTCTCACCATGAGACCTAGGTTCATATCCCAATTTGGTAAATTTGTTAGGAAGGTGACTTCATGATGTTATCAGTGAGAAGTTCCACTCAAACAGCTTCTTTTCATGAACCACTACTCTATGGAACCAACTCCCAAGAGATTATTTCCCCAATCACTACAATCTTAACTTGTTCAAGTCTAGGGTTAGCAGTTATCTTCCTCTCCTATCCTTATAAACTGCCTCTTAATGTAATTCTCTACCTGAAGTGAAGGCACAATGGAGTATTGGATAAAAGCTTGGATTTAGGAATCGGAGAGCCAAGTTCAAATTCCAGTCAAATCCATTACATTTATTTACATGCTAATACCCTTGGGAAAAGTATGAATCCTCTTCTTCTCCCATCCCCCCTCCAACTATGGGTAAATAACAGGACAGACCAGGTTCTATAGCCTTGGACGGCAACTGGTCTACTGCAGAAAGAAATGGCAACCAACTGCGGGGAAAAATCTGCTTCATCAGTCATGTATCAAAAGATACATGATCACCTAAGCATGTATCACGCATGGCACATAACTGACTGACCTCAAGTGGCCCGTGGGTATTGTACAGGGTGAAACTTACCATAAAAAAAAAAATTACCAACAATATATTTTATAGCAAATTGACCAACTATACATTTTGTTAAGGGCATACAATTGCGTTCAAAATATTTAGATTTCAGCATTAAATAACCCATAGAAGCTGATAGGCTGCAAAACAATCAACCCCCCAATGCTTGGAATTGGTTTAAGCTTTTTCTGGTTGATTGTCCCTTGAAAAAAAAACCTGGAAGTGAACAACCATCAATTGTTATGATGCTTTAAAAAACAAAGTAGAGGAAAACCAGCCATAATCACTTAAAAACTTTCAGAAGAGCTTGAATCAACAAACTTCATGAGGTCCAAAGCATTACACAAGCTTAAAAAAAAAAACACACAGAAACTCCAGGGAGAGTCTACTACTTATTAATAATATGTCTGAAGTTGAAAGTTGCTTCTCGTTCTCATACAATCACCAAAGTTAAGCAATGTCAAGCCTGGTTAGTACCTAAATGGATGACCGCTTGGGAATACCAAGTGTTGTAAGCTTAGATGTGCAAGTGATGTAATGGATAATGGCAAGGAATTGTTAATCGGAGAGCTGAGTTTCAATTTGAAGAGATCCCCAAAGATAAGCAACGTCGAGCCTGGTCAGTACTTAGATGGGTGACTGCTCGGGAATACCAGGTGCTGTAAGCTTAGATGTGCAAGTGGTGTAATGGATAATGGCAAGGAATTGTTAATCGGAGAGCTGAGTTTCAATTTGAAGAGATCCCCGAAGATAAGCAACGTCGAGCCTGGTCAGTACTTAGATGGGTGACTGCTCGGGAATACCAGGTGCTGTAAGCTTAGATGTGCAAGTGGTGTAATGGATAATGGCAAGGAATTGTTAATCGGAGAGCTGAGTTTCAATTTGAAGAGATCCCCAAAGATAAGCAACGTCGAGCCTGGTCAGTACTTAGATGGGTGACTGCTCGGGAATACCAGGTGCTGTAAGCTTAGATGTGCAAGTGGTGTAATGGATAATGGCAAGGAATTGTTAATCGGAGAGCTGAGTTTCAATTTGAAGAGATCCCCAAAGATAAGCAACGTCGAGCCTGGTCAGTACTTAGATGGGTGACTGCTCGGGAATACCAGGTGCTGTAAGCTTAGATGTGCAAGTGGTGTAATGGATAATGGCAAGGAATTGTTAATCGGAGAGCTAAGTTTCAATTCCACTCAGGTTCGTTATATTCACTTACATGCAAATAGCATTGGGAAACATATGAATCCACCTCTCCCTCCCCCAGCTATGGGCTAATATCAATACTAATAAAAATCATAATTGTCTTCAGAATTTCTTACAATCTAAAAATATTTTCTGGCTTTAAATAACCTTTAAAAGGTTGGTAAGCTGTAAAAGAGAGAACAATCAATGAAAGTTACTTTTAAAACATTTCATCAATTTCATACATCATGGATTTCACATTAATAAAATTATTACTCATGTATTGGTTGACTTTTAGTTATTTTGCCTGAACAATTAGTCTTCAAACCTTGACTTAAACAAAAGTATCTTTTTTTATTTTAACTGGTATCACCCCATGCAAGGCAGTAAAGCCACTAAGACAAAAGGAGTTACAGGGTGTGGAAGAATTAGGAACAGAAACCTCAATAATGAGCAGGAAGACAGTAGATAGCAATTGACATTGCATTTAAATTTTTGCAGATTAAAGTTGGCTAGAAAGCATGGAGATGAAAGGGAGTTCCACAAGCGAAAAAAGAAACTTTTAGCATAGAATTTATGGATACATCTAGCCAGCTCAACTGTAAATTGATGAGATCTCTACACCAGTCTAGTACTGCACTTAAATCTACAGTAAAAAAAAAAAATAAACAAACAAGCTGTGAATAATAATCAAATCAAATAAATTATTACTAAAAAGAATTTCTAATCTGAATAAAATCTGAGAACAGCCACCTTATTGAGCTTTCTTTCATCTTTTTGAAAATACAAATGCAACAGAAGAGAATTATTAAGTATTTGAACTGGGGTCAAATATGGATTAAAAACTGGCAGAATGGTAGGATAAGGAACAAATAAGAGACTTTTACTGAGGCTAACCTCCAGGAGAGTGACACATTGTGCTTTCTCAGGCTGACATGAAGTGCAAAGATTATACTGAATTCATTGCTAGGTCAGCTGCTAAGAAAGTTGTTTCACTGTGTTGGGCTATACATTTTTTTCTCTCCTGAATGTATCTTGCATATCTATAAGTCTACCATTCGTCCATGCTTAGAATATGGCTGCCACATATGGTCCGGTGCTCCTGCTTTATATTTAGAGATTCTAGATATAATCCAAAGATGAATCAGTAATATTATTGGTCCTGACCTGGCATCTCAGCTTCAGTCATTTTCCCGCTGCACTAAGGTTACCTCCATGTGCCTTACCTATATAAATACTTTCATGGTAATTTTTCAGATGCGCTCTTTGCTAGACTTCATGAATTTAAGTGCAGTACTATATTAGCAACAAGGTCCCATCACTTTAGAGTTGAAATGGCTAGATGTAACTGTAAGTTCTATGCTAAAAGTTTCTTTTCTCTCACTTCTCGCCTGCAGAACTCTCTTCCAACTTCTTGCTTTCTGGACAAGTTTGATTTTCAAAAATTTAAATGCAATATCAATCGATATCTACTGTCTTCCTGATTACTCTTCTAATGTTCTTGTTCCTCAATAATGCTTGTGTTTTCTAATTCAGTAACCCCTTGTGTCTCAGTGGCTTTACTGTCTTACATGTGGTGAATTTGATTACAAAAGTAAATAAAATAAAATTGAAACACATTAAATTTATAAACATTTCCTATTTATTCCTTATCCTATCATTAAATAGTATTTTTTTTGTCTACTGGCCTGAATATTTGAGAAATCTTATTAAAGTAAAATATGTGATCCCCAGCAGGATTTGAACCTGTATTCCCCTGGGCAGAGGGAACCTTCATTAGATTCGATGTGCTTTAACTGACTTGGCTATCTGTCAGATTAATGACTAAAAAATCCATTACTTCTTTAAAAATTACTACTTAATGTGTAAAGTAAATGCATTACCAGTGATAAGGAGTACCAGAGAACAGCAATGATAACAAAAAGTTGCAATATGAGATCTGGTAAAAACATGCAATGATAACAGCAAAATTGCAATATGAGTACTGGTAAAAAATGGTTGCTGAAAAATTAGGTTTATAATACTCAGAAATTCATACCCAGATGTCCTCAAGGACACATGGTACAGTGGATAAAGGCGTTGGTTAGAACCAGTGACAGACCCAAAGAGAGTGAGTGTCAATACCCGGTTCAGGCAGTGGAGAACTTTCAGAGGGAAAATTACCAGGAGATAACTGATAACTGACATCCATCAAACATGGCTCGTGGAACTAGAACAGTCTACCCCAGTGATCGAAATAAAGGGTTCGGTTCGAAATTCCAACCACCTGAAGAAGGCCGGAGCATACAACGACCGAAACGTTGTGACAAATACGGCGACAATGATGAGGACAATAGTCCGACTAATGTAAATACTGTAAATGCATTACTTGTGATTTTTAAGTAGAAATACATTGTTAATTATTTGATTATAGGACTGCATGGAAAATCAGGAAAAAAGGATTGTCACTGGTCAGGAATGAATTCAAGCATAACAAAATAAAAATATTAAATATATAAAGTAAATGTATTAGTAATAATTTTAATAGGAACATATTGTTAAATATTTGATTATAGGACTGCATGGAAATTCAGGAAAAAAGGATTGTCACTGGTCAGGAATTAATTCAAGCATAACAAAATAAAAATATTAAATATATAAAGTAAATGTATTAGTAATAATTTTAATAGGAACATATTGTTAATTATTTGATTATAGGACTGCATGGAAAATCAGGAAAAAAGGATTGTCACTGGTCAGGAATTAATTCAAGCATAACAAAATAAAAATATTAAATATATAAAGTAAATGTATTAGTAATAATTTTAATAGGAACATATTGTTAAATATTTGATTATAGGACTGCATGGAAATTCAGGAAAAAAGGATTGTCACTGGTCAGGAATGAATTCAAGCATAACAAAATAAAAATATTAAATATATAAAGTAAATGTATTAGTAATAATTTTAATAGGAACATATTGTTAATTATTTGATTATAGGACTGCATGGAAAATCAGGAAAAAAGGATTGTCACTGGTCAGGAATTAATTCAAGCATAACAAAATAAAAATATTAAATATATAAAGTAAATGTATTAGTAATAATTTTAATAGGAACATATTGTTAAATATTTGATTATAGGACTGCATGGAAATTCAGGAAAAAAGGATTGTCACTGGTCAGGAATTAATTCAAGCATAACAAAATAAAAATATTAAATATATAAAGTAAATGTATTAGTAATAATTTTAATAGGAACATATTGTTAAATATTTGATTATAGGACTGCATGGAAATTCAGGAAAAAAGGATTGTCACTGGTCAGGAATTAATTCAAGCATAACAAAATAAAAATATTAAATATATAAAGTAAATGTATTAGTAATAATTTTAATAGGAACATATTGTTAAATATTTGATTATATTTCTTTGTTTAGCGGCATATCAACTCCTTATGGGTCATTTAATGCTGAATTTTAATTTTCATGGGAGCATTAGTAATTTCTTTTGCAAAAATGAATTGTATTTTTTGTTTGTTTGTTTTTTTGCAAAAATGTATTGCTGGTAAGTTTTTTTACTATGAAAATGTATTGCTGGTATTTTTTACTATAAAAATGTTTATACTTTCATAAGGTTTTGACCATAGTTTAGGGGTTAACTATTTGCCCATAGCTGGTACCCTAACTGGTGCTATCAACCCAGGTCAGGGTGGGCCTGGAAACAACAGCAATTAAGAGGTCATTCCACACACCTCAAAACCTCCAGATCAGAGGCCTTGCTGCCAGATGTAGTTTATTGTCATACCCAGGATCGATTTGATTATAGAAATACATTGAAATTCAGGGGTAAAAAAGGATTTTCTGTGTTCAGGAATTAAGTCAAGCATAACTAACAAAATAAATTATTATATTATAAAATAAACACATTGCTAAAGTTTTACTATAGAAATAAAATGTAATTTATTTGATTATCAAAAATAAATTAAAAATTAGGACAAAAAGAATTGTCAGGAATTAATCCAAGCATGGCTAAGAAAACAATGCTATTATATGTAAACAGTTATTTTCCTACCGAAATACATTGTAAATTAATTATAGTAATGCATTGAAAATGAGGAAGAAAGTTGTTAACAGCTAACAATTGATGCAATCATTATCATTACAATAGGATTATTATAGGTGTAATAATTTTTTTAATCAGTATACATGTAATAATTATCATCACAATATGATTATTATAGGTGTGATATTTTTTAATTGGTATATATGTAATAATTATTATTACAAAAGGATTATTATAAGTGTAATATTTTTTTAATCAGTATACATGTAATAATTATCATCACAATATGATTATTATAGGTGTGATATTTTTTAATTCGTATAAATGTAATAATTATCATTAAAATATGATTATTATAGGTGTAATATTTTTTTTAATCGGTATACATGTAATAATTATCATCACAATATGATTATTATAAGTGTGATATTTTTTAATTGATATATATGTAATAATTATCATTACAATATGATTATTATAGATGTAATATTTTTTAATTGGTATATATGTAATAATTATCATTACAATAGGATTATTATAAGTGTAATATTTTTTTTAATCGGTATACATGTAATAATTATCATTACAATATTATTATAAGTGTGATATTTTTTAATTGATATATATGTAATAATTATCATTACAATAGGATTATTATAGATGTAATATTTTTTAAGTAAATCAGATATGAGTAGTGACAAAAAATATCATTACTGAATTTTAAGAATTTAATTGAAAATTTCAAAAAGAAAAGAAACTTTAGAAATGACACAATGTTTTAAATAGCAACAATCCTTGAGAATAAGACATCTTCAAATCTCATATTTATATAAATTGCCCATACCTTTGGGTTTTGATGTAATTACGTCTGTATCCTGGTATTTTCTTGACATTTTGTGGAGTTTATTAGGAAAATTGATCTGCAAGAAATAAATACATGAAAAGATAAATTTTTCTTTTCTGTAAATTAATAATTTCTTGTTAGTGAATTATATCCGCAGTTCATTCAAGATGAAAAGATTTCTTAAAATAACACAGAGATGTGTTTCTTACTACTATAAAGATTATATTTAACAGGTTCATGTATTTGAGCAAATATCCCTGCCAACTCAAACACATGTACACACTATATATGATAGTATAGTTTATAGGAATAAGAAATAATGTCAGATTAAAAAAATCCATTACTTGCTTACAAATTAATTAAAATTCCTATCAGGAGGTACATTCTCTTGAATAAGACTTTCAATCTCTATGCTGATAGACATTTATTTCACTAACTAAAAAAGAAATTAGGATGTCTACTCAAACACATATAACCATTAAATATAGTGTATAGTAAAAAATAACAATAATAGATTAAAAATCCATTAATTGCTGAAAAATTACTTTTGATTCCTATCAGACAGTACATTATCTTTAGTAAGAATTATCAATCTCTAGGCTGGTAGACATTAATTTCACTAATTAAAAAAAAATTAAGATGTTACTTAAACACACATACTCATTAAATGTAGTGTTTATTGTAAAAAAATAAATAAATGTTACATTAAAAAATCCATTAATTGCTGAAAAATTACAGAGATTTGTCTGTCCTGGGTAAGACGATAAACTACGTCCAACAGCAAGGCCTCTAATCAGGAGGTTTTGAGGAGCATGGAACCACTTCTTGATTGCTCGTGTTCCCAGGTCCACCCTGACCCGGGGTGTTAGCACCTGTTAGGGTCCCAGCTATGGGCAAATAGTTAACCTTGAAACCGAGGTAAAAAGCATTATGAAAGTGTAAAAATAGGTTTTAATACCAGAAATACTTTGTAAAAAAAATTATTACCAGCAATAAATTTTTGAAGAAAAAAAAATATTACTAGCAATACATTTTTGAAAAAAAAAATATTTCTAGCAATACGTTTTTGAAAAAAAAAAAATATTACTAGCAATACGTTTTTGAAAAAAAAAAAATATTACTAGCAATACGTTTTTGAAAAAAAAAATATTACTAGCAATACGTTTTTAAAAAAAAAAATATTACTAGCAATACGTTTTTGAAAAAAAAATATTACTGGCAATACGTTTTTGAAAAAAAAAAATATTACTAGCAATACGTTTTTAAAAAAAAAATATTACTGGCAATACGTTTTTGAAAAAAAAATATTACTAGCAATACATTTTTGAAAAAAAAATATTACTGGCAATACGTTTTTGAAAAAAAAATATTACTTGCAATACGTTTTTGAAAAAAAAATATTACCAGCAATACATTTTGGAAAATAATATTACCAGCTATTCAATTTTGAGGAAAAAATTATTACCAGAAATAGATTTTTGACAAAACAAAAATATTACCAGGAAAAAAAAAAAAAGTTGTCGGCATTAAATGACCCATTGTGGTTGATATGCCGTAAAACAAACTAAACCAAACCAAACAGAGATTTGTATAAACAATACTTTCATTAATAAAAAATAAGTATATTGGAAGTATAATACTTTCAAAAGAAGTACAAAGATTTTAATAACATACAAAATTCTGAAGATAAAAATAAGATGCAGGATGACTCACAGCTGTGGCTTTGGGTTTTGTCAGACTAAGTTAACATTAATAACTCTGAAAATTAAAATGAAAGCAATAACACATTTTCCATCTTATTATTAGTTTTAAGTTTTATATGTAAATAAAAAGAATGACAAAAGGTGAAATCTTTTTACAAACATACAGGGTTATTGCCACCTGTAGAACTCCCAGCTAATGAAACCAAGAAACATACAAACATCTACTTTTTTTATCTGTACATAAGCTATGATATGATTTGATATAAATGTAAATAGATTTGTGTTGATTTTCTTGTTTAAAGAAATTCAGTTTGAAGATGAGAAAGTTCAACATCCAAACAATAAATTATCGAGCTTCTT
Organism: Acanthosepion esculentum; assembly: GCA_964036315.1. NCBI lineage: Eukaryota > Metazoa > Mollusca > Cephalopoda > Sepiida > Sepiidae > Acanthosepion > Acanthosepion esculentum. The sequence continues at coordinate 69,148,303 of OZ038504.1, forward strand.
GACAAAATCCAAAGAAGGATTTGCAATGCAATGAATCCTGACTTTTCAACTTCAGTCACTTTCTCACTGATGTGACACAGCTTCCCTCTGTCTATTCTACAAATATTTTCATGGCTACTGCTCTGATGAACTTTTTTCCCTGGTTCCCTGACTACATGAGTTTAAGCATGCTACGAGATTGGCATCTAGATCCCACCCTTTTATTGTTGAAGCAGTTAACTGCCATTTTTACTCCAACAGTTTCTTTTCTCGCACTTCCTGCCTGTGGAATTCCCTTCCATTTACTTGTTTCCCCGATAACTACAGTCTTCAAAAATTTAAATACAACATCAATCACCATCTTCTATCTTCTTGAATCCCATTCATCTTTTATCCTTTCTCCGGTCCCCTCTATACCCAGTCTTTTCTCTCATCTTGACTCTCTGTAATCCCCTGCGTACTAGTGGCATTCCTGTCTTGCCTGGGGTGAAATGATTTAAAAAAAAAAAAAAAAGAAGAAGAAGAAAGAAAGAAAAAAAGCACATTGGTTTGATAATACAAACAAATGGTGTGAACACCAGAAGCTGTTTTTCAGGTTAAGTAAATCTTAGTTTATTTTATCCAGACCACCTGGAAACCAGATTGAGTCACTAAACGCAAAGAAAAATATCCAACAGTGGATGTAGCTATTCATCGCTAAAGATGCAGGTAAAATGATCAGCTCCCTATACTACTCCAGTAATTATCTAACTCCTTATGCTATTCTCTACCTTTATAAAAGCCAGATCAGGCCTAAAATGGAGTATACTGTTGCCATATTTGGGGAGCTCATTTTCTAGTCTTGAGTTCAAAAGCGTCTCTGAATCTTTGTTGGAAAAGAATTATTTTCCACCCTCTAACCTCTCTCTCTTACAGGCGGGATATGGCGAGTCTCCCACTGCTCTATTGCTACTCCCATAGAAAGTGCTTGGATGAACATTCCTTGGTTCTGCCAGGTCTAACCTTCACAGCTAGGACCCACCATGCCTTACATAATAGCAAAGCACCCACATTCCCTACCTATCCCATCAGTGAGAAGTAAGTTCCACTCGAACAGCTTCTTCCCGTGAACCACTGCACTTTGGAACCGACTCCCAAGAGGATGTTTCCCTGATCACTACAATCTTAACCTGTTCAAGTCTAGAGTTTGTAGAATATTGGTTAGCTTGCCAGTGGTCTGACACACAAGTGGGCAAGTGTGGCCAGAAGCTAAAACTGACTTGAGTCATTTACTGGAGGGATATATGGGTGAATAGAGACCACTCATGTAAATGTATTGGGCAAATTAGCTGGCCTGCTTTTCAAGAGGACACAGGAAGGCAGCCATGTTAGTAGGTAAGTCACTTGACTTCTACAGAGTTAACCATTATCTTCCCCTCCTATTCACATAAACTACTCTTTAATATAACCCTCTACCTTGTACAGAGTGAAACTTACTGTAAAAAAAAATTTGAATGTGCCTTCATTCATTTGCACACTCTAAACAATAATTGAACATCATTGCATCAAAAATTCAAAATATTGTGTACTCAAGGAAGACAAACTAAGTTAATCTTGGACTTTCTTATCGGACTGTTTGTTTGGATTTAGATGCAATAGGAAAAGTGTGAAAAATTTGATAAATGAATCCTATATGAATTAACAAAAAAATCAGAAAGGCTGTCATTTTGAGGTCTGTTCATCTCTGCTTATTTATAACAGTATCAACCATTTTGTAAAAATATTTCATGGCTTGTGATTAAAATGGATCCTTTATGATAATCAGAAATGCATATTTCAGTTTTAATAATGTTCTTTATATTCAATATATTTTGCTTTTGTATATCAAAATCTTATATTTTATTCATAATATTCTATGTTTAAATACAACTTTCAACAGCTACTGCTTGATATAAAGTCACTTCCTTCATCTAGAATTTATAATTATTTCCTATTTACCACTAAGAAGAAGAAGAAGAAGAAGATAATCATCATCATCATCATTATTATTATTATTTTTATTTTCTTTGATATCTGGCATTTACACATTTCTTTCCGGGTCCCGTCCAGAGACCTAAGGTTAGAAATGGCATCATGACACTTTCCACTGTAAAAAAATACAAAAATAAAAAATAATTACATAGATAAAGCCCTTCGTAAAGTGTGGGCTGTACTTGTCAGAACAATTTTTTGTATCTCTTTGAGGCATGGACTTCCAGGGATCCCTTCAATCAGCCTACTGGAATCTTTTCCAACCAGTCCAAGGGCTCCAACTACAACAGGGATTGTTGATGTTCCCACCTGCCACATTTTTGAGATTTCTATTTCAAGGTCCTTGTATTTTGACAGTTTTTCGAATATCTTCAAAGATACATTGCAGTCTGCAGGGACTGCCATATCAATAAGGAGGCACTTATTTTGTTTGTGGTCTTTAATAACAATGTCTGGGCAGTTGGCTTTGACTGTTCTGTCAGTGTGTATTGTGTAGTCCCACAGAATTGTAACAGGTCCTATCTCCATAACCGGGTCAGGGTGGTGTTTGTACCAGTTTCTTTCAGTTTCCTTCCCATAGGAGTTGCAAATTTTCCAGTGCAGATATTGGCCCACTCTGTCATGCCTGGTTTTATATTCAGTGGGTGCCAATATTGTGCAACCTGATACAAGATGATCAATGGTTTCTGGATATTTATCACAGAATCTGCATTTTGGGCTAACACAGTATTTTAGTATATGTGCTTGATTATTCCTAGTTAACAAGCATTATTATTATTATTATTATTATTATTATAGCATTTCCACCGGCATGCCACTATGGCTAATAGAAAAGAATGCAGATAAATCAAGAATTTTTCCCTACTTATTCCTCTTATTTCTTATCAAGATCAACTGATTGATTTGTTTTTTATGACTTATGAACCCTTTGTGGGTTATTAAAATCAAACATTTTTTGAATTACAAGAATAATTTTTTTTTTTTTTTTTTTGCAAGTGAATATTGCATTAACAATTCTTTGAGGATAACAATGATCTCCCAGATACATGTCATACTATTTAACCCACAGCCTTGAGGAGAGAAGAAATGGATTCTTACCTTTCCAAGGTGTGAATGCAACGAACTTGACTAGAATTCGAACTTAGCTTTCAGGTTTCTTACTAAAAAATAACTCTGTAATTAGCAGTTAATAAACAAAGTTATCACCCTTGGAGATATATGTCAACTTATACTTAATTAAAAATTACTGAGAAACCAATGACCTTTTGGGAATTAAAATTGCTTTGTTCACCAAGTTAAAATTGCATCATTCTCCATTTAACCGGTATTACTCTAACGAAATTTACACAATGGTGTGCTGTTTTTACTGTATTATGATTGCAAACACACAGATATACAGAACCAGATAATTATAATATACATATTGTCTAACATTATTAAAATAAATTATTGTTGCTACTCTATGAATTATTTGGATTGATATCCTCAATATATTTGACCAATAAGTTCATTAGCATTCCTAATCTTAAGATGTATATAATAAACTGCTCTGCCCAACACTTTTATCCCCAAGCTTTGTATCACTGGACTCTGCTTGTGGATTTTATTATTACTATTATATACTGTTTATGTAAAGATAAGATTTATTAAACAAATACACTAATACCTGTCTGTATTTCTGAGATGAGGTATTATGTACACTATTTACATTGCTTGGACTATCATCCTCATCTTTGTTGCCATATTTATCACAACGTTTCGGCCGTTGTATACTCTGTCCTTCTTCAGGTGGTTGGAATGTCGAACTGAACCCTTTATTTCGCTCACTGGGGTAGACTGTTCTAGTTCCTCGTGCTATGTTTTTAATGGATGTCAGTTATCAGTTATCTCCAGTTAATTACCCTCTGAAAGTTCTCCACTGCCTTAACCAGGTATTGAACTCACACTCTTTGGGTCCTGTCACTGTAATAATACCTTTATCTATTGTGCCATGTATCCTTGAGGAAAAAGGACACATGGCACAGTAGATAAAGGCGTTAGTTTGATCCAATGACAAACTGCTGACATGTATTTTCCATGCTGAAGCTACAAGGGCTGCGAGTGTTTCACATAAAACACACCAACAAAGTAAGTTCCCACTATAACATATTAATGAACATTTCATTGTGTATACAATTTATGTCTAACAAAAGAAACTTGTTTTAAACTTTCCTTTTGTTAATTTTGCTTTAATAAATCTTTGTATTGCAAATCAAATGGTCTGTTATTTTGTGCATGTAATTATTGAAGTAGCTAATTACTAAATCCTCAATGTACGTGGCATGGCGAGTTTTATCTGGGAGGTTACAGTTGGGAAAACTAAGGATTGTAGCTCGTCCAAACATTTTTCATGGAAAAGGTTTCATCATTTTACCATTGAAATGGTTAGATATAACCATTTCAATGGTAACAGTTTCTTCTATTGCACTTCTCACTTGTGGAACTCTTTTCCCCAGTCAACTTAAATCTTCAAAAATTTAAATGCAATGCCAATCGTTATCTTCTGATTATTTAATTCCTGTTCTTTTATTGTTCTCCCTCCTTAATAGTATTTTCTTTCTTTTCTCTCATATTCTCTAATGTTCAGTAACCCATTGTGTCTTGTGGCTTTATTGCTTTGCTTAGAATGAAATGAAAAAAAAAAAAATAACAAGAGCAGTGAGAGGCTTACAATCTTTCATCCATGGGAAAGGAATCGTAAGGTGAAAAACAAATCATCCACAAGGCCCAGTAGATGCTTTTGGACTGGAAATTGAAGATTGTGCAGCTCCAGCCCAGATATGGCAGCAGTACTCCATTTTCAGCCTGATCTGTCTCCTGTATTATATAAGAGCTGTGTGTGCAACAAATTATACCAAAGTAGAATTTATTAAACAAATAACTCAAAACTGTCATTCACTCTAATGAGTACAGTAAATACTAAAAGCATATATATGGATATTATTTTAATATACAAATACATTACTAATTATTTAAATACTAGCTGTTAATGCAACTGTTAATATTATGTGTAGGATTTAATAAACAAATATGTCAAAAATATCATGATTAGTTATATAGAGACATAATCTAGGTGCAACTATGTTAAATTGTTAGGATCCGCCTACTCAGGTTTTGTTGTTATCTGAGTGTAGGGATTCTAAACATTTTAATGACAACAACAACAACAACACATCTTTTAAATGAAACACATAAATGTTTATTTTCTGGAGTAAAAGTAGAAGCAGAACATCAGTTGAAATAACATTTATATATTCTTTTCAGAGATATACAATAACAATAAAACGTTCAATGTTTCCTACAGTGAAGTTTCTTTTATCAAGTAATTAAGTATTCTTAGTGCAGTTTGAAATGTGTAGACAGACTTACTTTAAGGCAGTCATCCTAGTCATTTTGTAGACAAACGCTTAGGCAGTTGCTGGTTAACCCCTTCTATTGCATGCATGGACAAGCTTTAATCAGTGGCTATGAGCTATCGTCTCTTACATTGTGTGCATGTATGTACACATATATAGATCAAACTGGCTTCCAAAATAGTTTTGAACCTCAAGAAGTGGTATGCTTCTTGGGTTGATCTTAATATTAGAAATATTCCAAAAGCCTTCATCAAATAGCTTGTAAATTGTAATGCCTCTAAAACAAAACTATTGTTCTTTAGACAATTTTTCTTCTGGATCCATATTGCACTTTTGTAAGTTGACCATTCGCCAATACATTGCTGTCACATCTGGTCTGGTGCTCCAGCTATATTTTTTCCAGATTCTTGACAAAATACAAAGAAGAATCTGCAATGTTATTGGTCCTCACCGAGCATCTCAGCTTCAGTCACTTTCTCACTGCAATAACATTAGCTTCCCTGTGCCTTTTCTATAAATACTTTCATGGTAATTGTTCTGATGAACTTTCTTCTTTGATACCTTGACTTTATGAATTTAAGTGTAGTAATAGATTGGCAGCTTGGTCTCATCGTTTTACAGTTGAAATAGCTAGATGGAACCGTAAGTTATATATCTAATAGTTTCTTCCCTCGCACTTTTAAACATTGGAACTCTCTTCTGGCTTTTTGTTTTCCTGCCTACTATGATCTTCAAAAAATCACATGTAATATCAACTGCCATCTTCTGCCTTTTTGAATCCTGTTCTTTTATTGTCCCTTTCACCTCATTAACATTTTCACATTTCCTTTCCCTCTCAATAACCCCTTGCATCTTAGTGGCTTTATCACCTTGCTTGGGGCTGAAATGATTAAAAAAAGTTTGTCACAAAAAATATGATGACAAAGTTATTACAGTAACAAACATATTTCTACAAAACACAAAATATTTTAAAATGTCGTTAAAGTTCAGTATGGAACCGAATAAAAGATTTTGTACACATGATGAATAGGCATATTTGAGAGTGAGAATGTAAAGTTCTTGTGTTTTATATATATATATATATATATATATATATATATATATATATATATATATATATATGTATGTATGTATGTATGAAGAAATATAGTCTTAAAGTGTGCTATATTTATGGGATAAAGTGCTCAATATCAGAGATAGAGCGTGTGTAAATATAAAAGTGAACATAGAAGTCAACACTTAGAGGCGACAGATGCAATCATCGGGCTACGATGATTGCATCTAGCATGAAACAGACTGTTGCCTCTAAGTGTTGACTAAGTGTTCACTTTATATATATATATATATATATATATATATATATATATATATATATATATATATATATATATATGTATGTATGTATATGTGTGCATGTATATGAGTACAAGAACATTGCTCACATGCTAGAACTCACTGCTACATCTTTTCATAATACTCTGTACTGTATCAACTGAAACCTCGCTGTCAAAACTGCATTCATTCCTCACTTGTCTGGCTTTTAATTTTGGATTGCCTACCGAGACTCACAATCTTTCTTTCATCTCCCTTGTCTAACCTTTGTGGCCTTCTGGATTTCTTTGCACTTAAAACACTTCCAATTGTAGCAAACATCTTGTGGATGGTTCGACTATTGATTCTGGAAATTCCAAGCCATCTAGCTCTCTATTGTTGAATCATCTTCCTCTTCAAGGTCACAACTTTGAAGGGGAAGATGATTCAGCCATGATTTTAGTGAAGAAAAACAAGTTAATGTTCAATTACAATGACTTGCCAAGGCACCTTACACTAATGTGAATAAAATGAAACAATTCCTACTTAGAAAGTTGCATATTATCATGACTTTTTACATTATTTACATTTTTCAGACTATTGTCCTCATCTTTATTGTCATATTCACATCTCTGCCGTTGTCCACTCCTGCCTTCTTCAGGTGATATATGTTGGAATTTCGAACCAAACCCTTTATTTCGTCCACCATGGTAAATTGTTCTAGTTCCACATGCATTGCCTCAACGGCAGTATTCCTATCTATGTGTGGCTACATCTGAACGCCAGAGATAGTGGAAGAGTAAGAATATGATTGTGTATTTATAGGTGCTAAAAGCGCCTCCTAGGAGGCGTTTTGACAAAATCAAATGGAGTAACCCACAAATCAAACATTACTTAAAGCAACAAAAATTGGAAGTTGTGAAGAGCTATGATCACCTACATCCTGAAGTGACAGAGCACATAAAAGAAAGAATCCATTTGCACAAATTTGTCAAACAACTTTACTGAACATAAATGCTGCATTGGCAACTAGGTCTCATCATTTTACTGTTGAACTAGCAAGATGCAACTGTCTCTTCTATTCTAACAGTATCTTTTCTCACACTTCTCAACTGTGGAACTCTTGTGATTTCTTACTTCCCTGCCACATACAATCTTCAAAAATTTAAATGCAACATTAATTGCCATCTTCTGTCTACTTGAGTTCTGTTCTTTTATTTCTCACTAAAGCCTTCTCATTCTCTTCCACTCCCTGTAACCCCCCTGTGTGCTAGTGGCATTATCACTTTGCTTGGAGTGAAATGATTAAAAAATATATATAAAGATTTGTCTGTGTGCTGGCTGACACATCTGAAAGCAAGAGTATAAACTTCTTATATATATGTGTTGGGTATATATACAAGGTCTGTCTGAAAATTCACGGGACTGTTGTCAGAATTTCTTTCAATTCCAAACAATAAACTACATGGTTTCCTCTTCAAAATAACCCCCCTTGTGTCTAATGCCGTTTTCCATTCTTCTCTACCAAGCTTCTATGCACTGCTGGAAGGATTCATCTTGGATGCCCCTCAGCTACATCATTACAGCTCTCTTGATGGCCCCCACACCTTCAAAACAGGTCCCTTTGATTATCCCCTTGATCTTGGGGAAAAGAAAAAAAGTCACACAGAGTTTCTAGCCAGATTTATAGACCAGTAACCAGCTTTGGCATCAAGTTTGGAAAAAGAATTTTGACACCTGCAAAGTGATGTGATAGCTCTTCTATTGTATAGATTTTGTGTTGTGGTCTTTTGAGTGATGTGTTTAGGTGTCTAGGCTGATTCTAAGACTCCCACCCTTTTTGTGTGAGTATGCTAACGTTGAAACCCAGTCTTTTGGTTCTATCACTTTTCTGATGATGATGTTTTTTTTTTTTTTCAATTTTATCTATCTCTTGCTTTATTGTGCCTTTCAATGCTATTGGAGTTGTCCTAGGTGGATCATTCATGTGGCTATATGTTCTCATTGACAGATAGTTTCACAGATCCTGGCATAGAGCCAATTTTGTCTTGTAATGATATTGCTTATTACCTCATTCTAGATTCACAAAATGCCAATCCAGTTTTTATGTATAACCGCTCATTCACATTAATTAATAAAAGTGTGCCAAGACAGTCCCTTTTGTAACCACATGTTCGAGTTATTACTATATACTAACACACATAACATGCACCACACAGCATGATATGGTGGCAGAAAGACTGGATAATAAAGCAAGCAAACCTACTACATCACGGTAGAAAAAACAGTGAGTACAAACAGTAATACATTATTTTTTTTTTTTACCAATACATTTTATGAATTTTCACTCACTATAAACACTCACTGGGCTCACAACACTATAACTGCTACTAACAGGCAGATATTATGGCCACAGTATTAATACAAGTACCTACTTTTCACTAGGGCTCACCAAGCATTGCTGAAACATTGAAATTATTTCGACAACGTATAGAGCTCTACTTCACTCTTAAGACAACAAAAAACAAAGAAAAGGTTTTGTTAATTCTCCTTGCAACAGGCAAAGAAAGCCTCTACCAATACAACAGTTGGTTAGTGACAATTCATAAAAAAATATTCTTTGCCTTCATGGAGCAGCTCAAAATGTAGGCTTAAACTTAGCAAATATCAACAAAAGCCAACAGAAACAACAGACATTTTTATTAACCAGATGTTGACTGTTAGTAAAGAAATGTGACTTCACAGCTTATGAAGTAAATGAACGATTGGTTGAGTTACTAATTGCTAGCACGCCCATACCCAAACTACAGAAGGAACTTTTGAACAAACCAAAGGGCTACAAAATCAAAGAGGCTGTCAAATTAGCACGTACACATGAAAAATCAGCAATATACATTAGCCAACTTCACCAACTATAGGGATTATCTTCATCATCACAGATCTCTATGTCACAATGAGCAGTCAAAATTTAAAGAAAAGGAAAGTGGTGGTGCTGAATCCAGAGCTATGGCGTCAAAACATAACAAAAGTGTACCAAAGTGTTACCACTGTGGAAAAATACATGAAACGTAACTGTCAACTACCGGGTCAAGATACAAAGGAGATGAATTGGAAAGGGAGTTTCTCCAAACGGAAAGCCTATACCATGATGAAATCAGAAAGAGACTCCAGTAACTCGGAAAATGAGCACTCTGCTGGTTTATTTGCAAATAATGCATTACTAACTAATAAGGAAAAGGGGAACTGGATTTTGGACTCTGGAGCAATGCATCACATGTTATGATGTGAAAAAGTTTCTAAACTTTAGACAGTTGGATGCAGCAGAGGAAATAACTCTTGGTTATGTGACACCTACTGGGGCATTCTGGGGTTGACTCTTAGTAACTGCCACCAATATGTGACCCAGTCAATCGGCGGTCATCGCTCCCCGGTGAGAACCTTTGGTCAGGGTACCAAATGAGATGGTCGATCAATTCTAACAGCACAAATATACAATGGCTTCACACCAGATGCAACCAGTTCAACACCAGCTTTGTTGTTCTCATCTCACTTCCAATGACTGGTTACCAAAGTAACTAGCTTGATCTAAAGTCTAACCTACTCACATTGTGATTTTAATCTAAGGTTGACGAGATCAATCAGATACCGGGGATGTCGTGCAAGGTGAGTCTAAACTGGAGGTGATGTCGCACAAACAAAAAGAAATAAATGAAAACCAAAAAGGTTTGGGTATGTTTAAAGAAAGCAAATCATCTTTTATCAGTCTGTTCTATACAGGAGTGTGTGTTCTTCCTAACCCGTTTCTTCTGAAAGTGACACTTTTATACTTCTAGGCAAGTTCTGGTCTTCTAAGTCAACTGGTTTAATTTTTAAGTGCTGGCTTAGCTTTATTCGTCAGTATAACTTGCTGTTTGTAGAAAGGCGAAGTTGGAGGCAAGAATCGTGGAATCTCAGTCAGCTCTCTCGTAGCTCTCTTCAACTGCAAAATGTGAACTAGTGAACTGCCCAAGGGAACTCTCTTATATGGACTTCAACCAAAACTCGGTGCAGGGTTAGACACAGCCTGGGGTTTTTGGTGAATCCTCGATTTCCAACAAGGGTCCCTTTGTTGTCTGGCCACAGTTATTCAGTTGAAGCATTGGGAACAGGAATGATTGAACTCTGTTGCAGAAAGGTGTATGCATTGAGAGATAAACAAATGTGTCTCCTGAAATGCCCACAACAATGGCAGTCTTGGGATGTGAGTCCACTTAAATAAAGGAAGAAATGTAAAGAAACAACAAAAACTAATATATATATATATATATATATATTATATTATATTATATATGTACAACAATTGATAATGCATTAACAATAAAGGGTTACAAGTGTCAAAGACAAAGATGTGTGTCAAATGAATGTGAAAACCTAATGGTCCAAAGTATGTGTAGTGAGTGAATGTGTATATGTGTGTGTGTATGTATGTATTGTTCATACATTTCCCAAAGGGAATGCGTTCTCCACGAAAGATTTACATGTTGATGTGTAAGCAGAAAAAGTCAGAAGAGAGTGAGAAAATTATATCACCGAGTATTGATAGTCTGGAAAGCATCCCCTAGTAGTGATTTTGAAAATTAGGAGATAATCTGACAATACTCTGGGTAGAATTTTTTCTGCCCATATGTAAAGTTTGTGTAGTTGTTTCTGTCCTCGTGAGCTGAAAAGAAAAGGTGTCGGAAGTGTGGTTGAGATGCGTAATTTGACAAAATGTACTTTTGCTGTCATCAGAGTGCTGTGTTATTATTGAATGTGACTGCACACTCACATGTGTAGCACACTCTGAAAAATGAGTCGGTAGTGTAAATTGTTCAGTGTTTGCTATTAAAATTTGTCTTTTTCCAATGCTCCACATTGAATTGGTTTTGCTGTTCTGCTGTATTTGCTCCTTGTCATTTGAAGGGATTTGTTTGAGAAAGGCTTTGTTTGTTCGCTATGTGTGGATAATGTTGGTGCACAAAATTTAATAGAAGCAGCGTTGTGGCAAAGTTGAATTTATGAAGAATTCCCACTGAGTGTCGGATGCATGTTTGAGAACTTTAAGAAAGTTTGTTATTATTGCCGATTGCATATCATACTTTCAAATTCTTAGTGTTGTTTGAGTGACAAAAAAAGGACAGGTAGTCGCCTTTTGAGGTATGTCACACTTTATCTGATTAGCCCAGAAGAAACAGTGTAGATTAGAGTTGAAATGTATTTTTGTTTTGTTGAAAAAAAAAAAAAATGTTTTTTGATGTCTGCCGGTTGAGGTCAAGTCGAGTGTAATTGCCACCCGAGAGAAGAAAAGGGTCAAGCAAAAAGAACAGCAGGGAAGATGCGTGTATTATTTATTGCCTACTGATAAACCAATGTAGCAGTAATTAAAAGATGATTAGCAATTTTTTTTTGGGGGGGGGGGTCCCACATGTTGCAAAAAAAATCTATTTCCCAAGTTAGAGAACATCATGTGTTGCATAGATATGTTGTAGTATTTAAAATTTGTGAACTTTCATAAGTTCTAATCACAAATTTTGTAGTGGTGTAAATTGTTTTTGCTAATAGTTTATAGTGTCCACCATGCATAGTAGGATAGGAAGAGAAGCTTGATGTTTTCATTCAGTCTCTCAGTTTGAAAAAGGTGTGTAAATGTATCTTCGAGTCTCTACATATATAGTCTTGTGTGTTTCTTGTTATCAGAAGAAAAACAATTATTACATTGAGTGCAGCAACTTTTTGAGGGCCAGTGTATGCGTTAAAAGATAAACACATGTGAAATGCCCACAACAAACATGGCCGACTTGGGATGTGAGTCCAACAAAAGGAATGACAAGAACCAATATATATGTATTAACAATAAAGAGTTACAAGTGACAAAGACGTGTGTCAAATGAATGTGAAAACCTAATGGTCCAAAGTATGTGTATGTGTAGTGAGTGAATGGGCATATGTACGTGTGTATGTATTGTTCATGCATTTCCCAAAGGGAACACGTTCTCTACGAAAGATTTACATATTGACGTGTAAGCAGAAAAAGTAAGAAGAGAGTGAGAAAATTATATTGCCAAGTATTTATAGTTCAGAAAGCGTCCCCTAGTAGCGGGTTTGAAAATTAGGAGGTAACCCGACAACTGAATGTGAAAGTTTCAGATTGAAAGTGGCAAAAATGCAGGTTGTATGAGACTCTGTATGTTTCCAAAATATCATACAATTTATTGAGTGAAATTAAAGCTACAAAATCTGGAAAGACTTCGTATTGACCAAAACAATTTGTCAGGTTCTGGATGAAAAACGAAAACCAATTGCTACAGCTACCAAAAATAGAAATTTGTACTATTTGAACTATGTTGAAGAATGAAAAGCGGCCCATGCAGCAGCAAAATTTTCAAGTAATGATAGAAAAGAAATTTGGCATCGGCATTTTGGTCATCTTGACGCAAAGAATTTGCAGAAACTAGAAAGAGATCAGCTAGTAACTGGCCTTGATTTTGAAGTCACTAAGGATATGAGCTTTTGTGAACCAAGCGTGGATGGAAAACATTACCATTTTTCATTTCCAAAAACTGGTGCAAGCAGATCGGCCAAATTGCTTGAAACTGTACACAGTGACGTATGTAGAAAGATTGAGACTAAATCACTTGGTGGAGCTGAATACTTTGTCCCAATTATTGATGATAAAGCAAGATTTGTATGGGTGTACATACTCAAACACAAGGGAGAAGTTTTTAAGAAGTTTGTGGAGTGGGAAAACATGATTGAAAGGTCTGGTGGACAGAAAATGAAAACAATACACACTGAAAATAGTGGAAAGTACACTTCAAGAGAATTGGAAAACTACCTACAAAAAGAAGGTATACACCATCAACACACTGTTCCTAAGACACCAGAGCAAAATGGAGTGGCTGAAACAATGAATTGGACACTGATATAAACTGTACGAGCAATGGTATCTGATTCGAATCATCTAAAGAGATTTTGGGCAGAAGCTTTATCAACAGCTACATATATTCAAAACAGAAGCCCAACACAGCAGTGCAAAAAATGACACCATATGAATTACAGACTGCAAACCAAATGTGAAACATTTACATGTTTTTGGATGTAGTGCTTATGCCCACATACCAAAGGATGATAGAAACAAAATGTATTTTAAAAAACAGCACCTCCTTCCGATATGGTATTGGCATTAAAGGGTATCGACTTTATGATACAGAAAAACTTGGTTTTCCACAGCAGAAATGTCATCTTCAATGAAACAAAAAGATAGACAAAAGAAAGAGGAAATCAAAAACCAAGCTCTTGTAGAAATTCAAGGTCAGAGTATCCGCAAGGATGATGATGGTGATAAGGAGGACAACTCACAGGAAGCTACAGGACTAAGGAAATTAAAAAGTGCTACGAAAGCTCCAAATTGCTATGGTGAGTGGGTAAACATTGCTCACAGATTGAATGATCCATTAACAATGAAAGAAGAACTTTCCAATCCTGAGAAAAAAAAGAATGGAAGAAAGCAATGGGAAGGGAAAATGGATTCATTTCAAACAAATAATGTATGGGGCTTGGTTGAACTACCCAGTGGACGGAAAGTAAGTGGGTGCTCAAACGAAAAATCCACAGTATCATAAATACTGACAAAAGAACTGATGAGCACACAATTTCTGAAGCTCAAAGAACTGTTAGGAGTAATAATAGAACAGTCTGACAACAGAGTGAGAAGTGTTGAAAATTCCACTCTAATCAGATAAATACTTGCAGTTAGATAAAGGGGTCAAAGTTATCTACTACTAGTTTCTTTTGTTTTTATTGTCATTATGAGGGCGAGGTGTCATGTTGTTCCTAAGAAGTCACTGTGTGTGTTAACACACAGTACAACACATGTCTGTTTCCTGATTGAGTTTATCCTCCTGCCTGGAATATGAAGTTGAATAACTGCATTCACACAAAACAAGGTATATCTATGTTTGTTATCTAACTTGATGTGTAAATTTCTAACAGACCCTCCCTGGCTATGGTTGAGGTTCCAGGACCAGCCATACTGGGCCTACCAACATCGGTAGCACTTAAGGTCATGACAATGAACTGTACTGTATCAGTCCAGCAACAACCCCCATCAACAGTGTAATTGATCTAATGCACCTCTACTCTGACAGATCCAACCACATTGGCAAATTGTGAAGGACTCAGAAACTTGCCATTAACCCCAATGTATCATGTCACATAGACCCACCGAGAAGAACACCTCTAGCCATGCATGAAAAAAGGCTCAGCTGGATAAGATGGAATCACAATGGGTCATTAGTCATATTGAAGAACCAATAAACTGGGTAAGTTCTTACATATGTGACCAAATGTGACAACACAATACGAGTCTGTCTCAACCCATGAGAACTAAACAAAGGTCTAATACAGCCATACCACCAAATCCCAAGGGTCGAAGAGCTCAAACATTGATTTGCTGAGGTAAAATTCTTCTTGAAGTTAGATGCTAAATCTGGATACTGGTCCATAAAGCACGATTGCAAAAGCCAGACAAAAACAACTGTTGCGAAATTATAATATTTATTATAATGTTTTATTTAGTGAAATTCATGTATGTATACATTTAGGAAAAATCGTCTAAATGTTTATGTTATTATTAAGAGGAAAGATCAAAGTATTTTGAGGGTATTTTTTACATTTTTTAATCATTCCTAGCATGTCCGAAATTTTCGTTAAAAATCTTGTTTTTTTTTAGTCAGCAAAATTGGCAGATAATTGATCATGGCAACTATTTTTTTCCATTTTATAAAAAAAATGAAAATCTCCATTTGAAATTCTTTTAAAAATCAATTATCAATTATTCAAAACTTATTTTAAGTAAATCAGAAATTATAAAGTTTATTTAAAATATTTTGAACCAAGCTTAACTTGGCTTCTGTGCCGAAAAGATGTAATTTGAAAATAAAACAAAGCAGGTCATAAACTTTCACGTCACTTGACAAGTGATGAATGACATATTGACAGATTACGTGAGAGAAGTGAAGTTATTTACATTTAAGTGAACAAATTATTTACCTCGTTATTTTTAAGGAAAACTTTCAGCACTCTAATTTTTTTTTTGTATTTAGCTTTCACCTTTACAATGTTTTATGGAAAATATATTATAAAGAAATTAAAATAAGACTGTTAAAAGTGAGATTAAATTTCATAAGAAAGGTATTTAATTAATTTAGGTATCTTTCTTATGAAATTTTATCAGAAGTGTACATAAAATACTATAATTTTATGTACATTTACTACATTTTACTATGTTATTTTTATTTCCATTCATTTTATTATTAATTTTGATATTTCATTTATGGAAAAATGTCATAACTGAGATTAATATAAAAATAAGATCATATAAATTTCATAAGACGATACTGATACTTGTAGGTACCCTTCTCAGTTGAAATTTGAAAAATCAAATTAACTTCTCCACACGTGTTTAGCAAAAGTAAAGGCCTTAACAGTGGAGAACAATGCTTAACTCAAATAACGCAACTTAATTGTATTCTGGTTGGTCTTCCGTACTTTATAATTAGAGCCCAATTATAAACACAAAATTACATTTCTTAATTACTGCGGGTCTTCTGATTAGTCAACAAAACAATACAATTTACAACACGCTAAAAAAGATCTATCTCATAAGGACACTTACGAAAGCGGATTTTAACTAATTTTATAATATTTTAACAACTTAAATGTAAAAATCTATTATAATTAAAGAAATAACAAATAATTGTATTAAAAATTCATTTTTCATCGAAAAAAATTTTTACTTTCAGAAAACATTGTCCATATTCATTAAAAAAACTAAAAGCATTTGAAATTAAATAATATCTTTGTTTTATTGAGTTTTATGTTACAATTCAGCGTTGATTTTCAGGTGGTGGGTCCAATTAAAAACAAAAAAAACGTGATTTGCATTCCTCAAAGCCTTGTGCTTTTAACTATTGTAATCACTAAAACCCGATGCGATCGAATTTCTAGAGTTTTCATAAAATTAGTTATGGGGGGTAATAAATATTAAAAAATATATTTCTGCCATGACTTTAATAAAAAAAAATTTTTTTTTAATTTTTAATAATTTCGATCATCTGTGAATAGTTTCTGGAAGTTTCATTAACATCAGACAATTATTTTTATTTTTGCAAGATTTTCCAAATTAATGTGTGTCATACAAAAAAAAACGTGCTAAAAATTGTATGTTATTTTACTAGTAAAGTTCCGGTGATACAAAGAGAAACAAGGTTTTTTTAATCAAAATTTAGAGAATGTTCTAAAAAGAAGGAAAAATTTTTAAAAATAATTAAAATAAACTTTGGTCTTTCCTCTTCATAATAACATAAACATATTTATTTTAGACGATAAAATTTTGTTTTCGTCAAGTTTGGCGTCTTTTTCATCTTCATATCGATCTCGTGGAGGTACCTACATAGGAAACCTCAAACAGCTATGTGCAGTGATTGTCCAGTAACGTTTCAATTCAATCTTTCGTCAATGCCCCAGTGACCAATTTAAAAAAATGCATTATTCCCAGTGTAAAAATGCCTGATTATTACAAAAGAAAATAGCAATAAAAATTGAGGAAACTACCGTTTAGGTCCTAAACTTTAGGAGATATTGCCAATCTTATTTGGGCCCCGGGTACAACCGCTGGTCGGCATACGTGTGATACCAGACAATGGCTATATACGCACCATTGGATCAACCAGTTTATTTTTTAATTTTTATTCCTGAAGTCAATCCCTCACCATACCAATGGTCTTCACAGGCTCTTTTTTTTTTTTCTTTTTTTTTTTTAAACACAAGGAATAATGCATTTTTTTAAATGGTCACTGGGCAAATTTACGCTTGTAACAATATTGTAACTAACTAACAGTATGTTGCTTACTTGCTGGTCTATCTTTATCTTATTTACAATTTAAATATAATTCCATTCGATCCTTTTTAAAAGTTTGAAAGTTTCCGCCGGATCTGGTGTTTACGGTTTTTGTTGCTCAATCCATGGTAAGTATTTTTTTTTAGATGCCATGGTGTGTGTTAATTATGTAAGTTAAATGAATAGGGAGAGTCTCTATATCTGTTATGTAAACATGGAGTGGGAATAATGTACTTGGTGACGATCACTGTTTGCCGGGTGTTTTTTGTTTTTAAGAGAGAGTGGAAAGAGAAAGTAAGCAAACAAAAGCAAAAAAGATGGTTTAAGCTGACAATATAGCTAAGTTATTGTGTTTGAAATGTTACAAACGAAACGTTCATTTTTAAAAGATACTTTTTCTTTAAAAGTTGAAATATTTACCTTGATAGTTGCTTCTTGCGCAATATGTTAGTATATTGCTTTTGTTATGCAATAAAAACTTGTTGCTGGTCGTTTCCTCACCGACTGTGTTCTTTGGTGTAGTCAGAAATGTTGTTTCGTTGATAAATAAAATACTTTTCTTCTTTGTGACACGTGTTTTTCGCAGCCACCATACAGAATTTTTGATTGTTATAGTTTACTTTAAAGAGCTTAATTAATGGATTTATTTACATTCGCAGCCGGTGTATTGTAACTCGCGCCCTTACTCAAAGTGAAATGCCCTCAAGTATTACTACGCTAAACAGTTTCCATGATACCGTTCAGTTTTTTACTGTAATGTTCACTCTTCTCCCATTCTCTCCCCAAAATAATTACTTTAAATGTTTGCGTTCGATGACCTTTTAGGATTTATCGACAATGTAAGATCGATCTCTTTAGCGTTGTCCGGCTACCATTTTTGGCGTTGTTTACATGCGTTTGCATCGAGAAATAATGTGCGGAAGCTTACTTAGTTAACAACAGCCTTTTTACTGCTTTTCACACTTTTACACGTCTTGATTACTACGCAGTTTTCGCGAAAGTTATTTTTAAAATGCGCTTTCTTTTTTTTTTTAAATGAAGCTTTAAATTAATATTTTTTTAACTGATATAAATTCCTTTTTTTCCAATTAAAAGTATTGTTTCTTTGTAGAAATGAAGCTTTATTAAATATTTTTTTATTAAATTGGTTTAAATTTGTTATAGAAACAACTGAAAGTTTTTTCTAAATAATGTCATGGGTGAACGAACGAACCCATTTTCCAAAAGATTAAAAAATAAATAAAAAACATCATTGAAAAAAAGGAAAACATCTTTTTTTTAACGTTTCAGCTGGCATGTAATTTCTATTTTAATTGTTGGGTTTTAAGGAAACTTTCACAACACAATTAAAAAAAAATTGTTGAAAAAAAAGAAACTTCATTTTTTTTAATTCTTTCAGGCCCGTAATTTTGATTTGATTTTTCGTTTTTTTCATTTTTACTGCTATATTTGGAATAATCACGCATTCATTTTCAACTTCACGCATTGTGCAGTAATCAAGACAAATGAAGCTTCCGCGCATTATTACACAAGGCAAATGTATGTAAACAAAGCCAATAGTAATGGCAGTCGTTCTGTCGATGCAACACGAAAGAAGTCGAACTTATATTGTCCATAACTCCTAAACGGTAATAGAGCGCAAATTTTTAATGTCATTTTCGAAATAATCAGGCAATTTCACACTATGGAACATTTTCATTACCATTGGGTTTTGGTGCTTATACTTTTAGAAGTAAACAGTAAACATTTTTGTATTTTATGGTGTTGCGGGAATGTTTGATGTTTATGTAGAAAATACATCTCTCCTACCTAGTAATTTTTTTCCCGTATCAATTATTGCAGACTCGGCTGTGAGTCTGTAGTGCTATTGACGGCCTGAATCACCCCGTACATTTTTTATTTTATGAATGTGTAAGCAAACGCAAAAGCAACAAGAGAAACAACATGAAATGGTTTTATAACCAAGAAAAAATATTATATTTCTGTAATGATTTATGCATAAGGGTTACTATTTTTGTTGGTGTTATGTCCGTTTGACTGCGTATTTATGTTTTTACTAATAAATAATTTATTTTTTATCTGAGCTCATAAAAGCTGAATGAATTTGCCACTCAAAATATTCACTGTGAGAATGTATTTGATAAAATAGAACTTTGAATATTTACTTGGTGTGTGGTGATTACCACCACCATCATACATAGAAATTGTACGACAAGCATTCATTGGTTAATCTCCTCAAAACTAGCTCACTGGTTGGTCAATTCCAAGCAATCAAATCACCTGCACGCGACAAATCTGTTTTCCTGCGTACTAAGGTTGAGCCGATCACATGATACACCATCTTATATAAACAAAACACAAAAGGTTCTGTCTCTTTTCTCTCTCTCTTTCTCCGTCTCTTCGTCACTCTTGCGTCTCATTCTTTGCTGCCAAAATGTAACCTTTGTTGTGGACCCGATAGCGGTGCAAATCTGGCTAACGAAAATAAGGCCTTGTGCCAGACACTACACACTACTACCGAATCCACAAACAAAGTAAAAAAAAAGAAAAATATAAAGACGTGCTCTTTCCACCGTACAAACGTACAAAGTGAAAAGAAGTAGACAAGCAAAACAATGAAAGGTTAAGAACAAACATAAATTTTATTAGAGTTTAACAAGTAATATGTCTTCAGTGAAGACCTTCAGTAAATGTACTGGAAATATAGTTGAAAAAGAGGCCAAGTAGATTGTCTTCAGTAAGGTTACTGGAAATGTTGTAGAGAATGAAATTTAATTATCTTGAGTGAAGACCTTCAGTAAGATACTGGAAATATGGTAGTTGATAAAAAGGTAGATAAAGTTCCGCGCCAAAATTTAAATCCAAGATGGCTATGGCAGGAAAAGGTTCCTCAGGAAGAAGGTCAGAAAGTCAGTTGTAATGCATAATAACATACGGCAAGGAAAAAAATACTCACTGCGAGAGTTTATAATTGTGAGTGTATGTAATTCTTTTTAAAGTAACAGGTTCAGAAAGTACAGAGTTCGAAGAATGTGAAAAATGCTTTGTTCATCAGGTTGGAAGTTTTTGAAAGTTCCTGGAAGTTGGCGGCTCGAAAAGGATGCTCGCTTGGGGACGAAAAATCTGTCATCGCAAGGTGACGACCATGTCGTATGCGTTAAGGTAAAGTGACGAGCCATGAGGTCTAGGCAAGGTTTTGCCGAATAAAATGTATCTCTGCCAGTATATATGGGTTCACCAGCAAGAGATAAGATGAGCCAGCCCGGCCGGGTCGAACGACCCAGGGCGACTGATTTTTGAAAAGCCAATTTGCCGTGACGTCAGCGCAAAAGCGCGCGAAAAATAATATCTTCCTCACTCGGCTAAGAACTACGGTTTACTACTATGACCGGCCGAACGTGAGAGGAAGGGGTGAAAAGTCGCACATGCGTCAAAATGAAGGTGGGGATAGCGATATATCCCACACCTTCAAGAACTCCCGTCTTGACCATGCAGTCAGACGTTAAAGAACATTGCCAACATTCACGCAAGTACGAACACTTAACTCTTCTGAACATCTTACCAACTTGTACAATACACAATTCCTAACATGCAACAGGAACACATTCTTCTAAACTACAGTTTAATAATTAATCCAACCCTTATGAGCTCAGGTACAAATATTTCCAAATCTAAGAGACATAACTCTATCAAACCTTCAGCTCATTTGCATGTACATCAAACACTAATAAATTCAATTGTTATGTTTTGAATCATTACGTTCTATCTTGTATTTTATAACATGTGCTATTTTACGTCATATATAAATTGCATTGTTATTGCCGCATTGGATAGTGACCTCCAGCATCTTTGCATGTCCTTAATCATGCCTTTCCTAGTCAAAGTAAAATAATTGTGACGTGACCCGCAACATGATTGATGAAGCCCGCTACTGATATTTCAAGAAGTTTTGTTTGGTACTAAATAAAATTTAGTTTTTGTACTTCTGAAAATAATTAAAATAAATCTTGCTGCTAAAAGAAAGTGTTCACCAAGAACAAATTTTGTTAAGTAGAACTGAGTGAGAATGTTTCTTGAATTATGTCCTGAGGAGTTGAAATTGTTTTTTGGTAAACTTGTAGCTTCAGGAAAAATATTTTCATTAAAAAAACTTCTTGCTGATGAAGAATTGGAAAATACTGTAATATCCAAATTAATTTTTCTTTAGCGTGGCAATGATGTGTCTGGTTGACTTCTCTTTTGTCTCACCGTGAAAGTGGGGAAAGTTCTGTAAAGCTGAGAATATGTTGGCGCTTATAATATTCGTAATGTTTGTAATTAAGTTTCATACATGTATCTGTGTGTGTATGAATATGTTTTCATTGCATCCACCCGCAAGGGGTCGAGACGCGATTTTCTTTTACGGTTACATTTTTGTATCACAAAGAGTAGAGTAGAAAAGTTGTAGAAACGAACTCGTGTTTGATATTTATAATCAACGTAATCACGTGGTAGGCTCCTGGAAGCATTTCTAATTTCTGGAGGGAAAATTTGATTTTAGGTACTAACTGGAGTGGTACAAGAGACTGACCATTTCTCCAGCATTTTTACCAATGGGTCATATGTATGAGTTCCATTTAAGATCTGGGTTGAGCTTAAGACTCCAATCTGAGATAAGGGCAGCAGTTTTGGAGGCAGTATGTTCAGAAAAGGGCTGAGAATGGTGCTTCCATCATGTAAAATCTGAAGCTATCACAGTCACTTTGTGTTTACCAAAAAATTGTTCTAAGAAACAGCACATCAGGGGATCCCTTTGACACTGACTAGTGATCTTCAAATGAGCTGAAATGCTTAGGGGTGTAAAATAAAATAGCTTCCTTCAACATTACTTAAAGCTTCAAATCCCTGACTATCAAGCGGATAATGCCAAAACCCAGAAGATGTTTACCTTCAGCACCCTTAATGAAAGAACAACTAATCCAGGAAAGAAGATACAGGTATGATAGTAATAAAATTATGAATAATTAATTAAAAAAATTATTAACTTTAATAATTAAAACAAATAAATAATGAAATAGTAAAAAATTAAATAAAATTATTAAATTTAATAATTAAAACAAATAAGTAAAAAAAATGGATAATTAATAAAAATATTATTAAATTTAATAATTAAAACAAATGAATGATAAAATAATGAATAAATAAAAATTATTAAATTTACTAATTAAAGAAAATAAGTAAATTTTTCTTTTACCGTTTTTCACTTCTTGGTCCAATCTTTTGCTAATCAAGAAAGTTAAGACTAAATTAGGATCTTTTACGTAAGATGTCAGCAAAATATTCCAAATTTCCAACTTTTAAATTTTACACTGGCACCGTGCCTTCTCATCTCCAAAGCAAACATTATCAATATCCACTAGAAAGGTCAGTAATCAGTACTTCTCTGCCTTGAGTAAAGCATTTAAATGCTATGACCTGACAGCACTTAAATCCAACCATGATCCACCATAGTTCTATGACATTAGCCAAATTCAGAAATTACTGACCCATTTTTCTAACTTATCAACCAAACAGATTGCAGCTTGAGAACAGGAATGAAAGAGATGTCCAATGCCTAGATTCTCACTCATAGACCCACACTAAAGAATTATTTCTGTCTGAAATTCTGCAATGAAAATTTTTTTTTTAATCATTTCACCCCAAGCAAGGCAGGAATGCCACTAGTGCACAGGGAGTTACAGGGAGTGGGAGGGAAACAGAAGACTGAGAAGAGGGAGGATTAAAGAAAGGACAAAAGATGAAGGGGATTCAATAAGATAGAAGATGGTGATTGATATTGCATTTAAATTTTTGAAGATTGTAGTTATCAGGGAAGCAAGTAAATGGAAGGGAGTTCCACTGGTAGTTAAATGTGATAAAAAAACTGTTGGAGTAGAAGTCATGGTTGCATTTAGCAATTTCAGCAGTAAATAGGTGGGACCTATATGCCAATCTAGTAGCACACTTAAATTCATGCAGTTATCATTATTTACACTTGGACTAGTGGATTAAAGTGTTGATTCATGAATTTGGTGACATAAGTAATTGTGAGTTTAATCCGAGCTAGGTAGTGCAGACTTTGAGAGAAAACAGAGTGAGACATAACTGAGCACAGCTAAATAACAATATGAAATATCCCGAGACATAGTCAGTAAAATAAGAACGATCTACCACATAGATTAAATAAAATTTCTCAACTCAGTATCTATGTTGATAACAAAATTATTTACGCCTGTTTTAATAGTAAGTTGACCGGTTCAATGAGATCAAATTGGCAGCTGATCTCAAAAATGACCTACAATCTGTTGTTAAATGGGACAAGGAATGGCTTGTTAGTTTTAATGCCTCCAAAACAAAACTGCTCTCTTTTAATTATCTGAGAGAACCCTTTCTACTTTCCATCACCATGACTTTTGCTAACCCCCAGAAGAGCGACTCATTGTGCCTTCTCAGGCTAATGTTTTCCATTAAAATAAAAAGATATTAAATCAACTGCTAAATTCTGCTGCTAGGAAAGTTCATTCACCATAGAAACTAGAAAATATATAATATAAACATAGCAAGAATTCTTCCTTAGAATCTAATACAAACGTCACTCACTTTTAGCCAACAATAAATTGATTGTTTAACAGTAATTTAACTTGATAATTGAGTCTACCGATATAGTGAAAACCCACATAAATAGTGAAAAATGGCAATTTTTACTGGTTACTTTCTTATTTTTCATTGATCTTTCAACCAGTTTTCATCAAACTTAACAATTTCTCTATAAATGTATCCTCTTTTAAATCCCTGGTAGCACACTGACAAATTGAATATCAAAAACTCCAAAATAATTGTGGGCTGAAGTAAGTCTTCATATTACCTGTTTTATCCTTTCATAACCTCAGCTAACTTTGAGTTAGTTCTTGTTGCATGTTTTGAAATGTTCTGCATGTTTGTAATGTAGGTTGGAAAAGTTCATACGTACGTGCATGTGTGAATATGCTTTTAACGTCTGACCACCCATGGTCGAGACGAGAATCCTTAAGATCACATCTTTGCAGGAATTTGGAAGAGAAGAAAAGAAAAGTGAAAGCAGCAAAATTGTGTCTGCTATTTATAATTAATGTAATCACGTGACAGGATCGCAGCAAATTGGCAGGAAAACTTGGCTTGGTCATATACTGGAAAAATATTTGTACGTGGGTGGATTGCAACGACCACTTGTGTGTTTATTGACCAATTAGAAGCTGATATTTCCTGAAAATATTTACTAAGCTGAGTAGGCTCTCTGATCCACCTTTTTGCACAAAATTGTACAAAATTCGACATTGATAAGAAAGTGGTAACGGGATGCTACAACATGTACTGCTGTGGGCGATCAAAAGTCTTACTGAAGAAAATGTGCCTCTTGGCAGGAGTCAAACCTGCATTCTCCGAAACATGGGAAAAGCACCTTTAAACTAGGTGGCTTTTGACAACTCAGCCATAAGAGACTTCAAAGCAAAGCAAGGCTCAGTTACACTTTTAACATTTAGGCTCAATTGATTGCTACAATAAAATGGCTTAATGATGAAGTACGTTCCAACACATGCATGCTAAAATCATTTTTAATTAGAGTAAAAAAAAAATGAATGTTTTTTTCCAGTTTATAGCATAGAAATAAGAGAAGAAAATAAGTATACAGAGTAAATAACAGTCTTCCATCTCCTTCTCTTCCCATGGGATTTTTTTATTCCCCTCTTTTCTCCTTTTTAATATAAACAAATAGATATGAAACCATGCAAATATACATGCTGCAACTCAAATTTTTTAGGAATCTGACCAGGAATAAAAAATATTACTCACCTTAACCTGTCCCTTACCTGCTGTTTGCTGTTTACACAGAGACTCACAAATGGTAATAACAAAAATCCATATTACGTGCTGTCCAAAGTATGCAGACTTGTGGGTGACATCTGCTCAGTGTTGGACTGGATCTAAAAATATTGGTTATCAGGGGAGAAAGGGTACCCACCCACAACTACAATTTATTATTTAATTTTCATAATGAATAAATACAACTTTTAAAAAATACATATGTTTAAAAGGGTACAATTAAAATTTTAGTAGAAAAACTGTTTTTTTTTTGTAATTACAGCATACATGTATTGTACTATTGGCAGTAGATACAAATACAGAATGTTATAATTTAATTTTTTATTTGTCTTTTTTAATTTTAAGTAATTGCATATTATTTTTTAAATAGTTTCCTGTGCAATTTATGCATAAACAGACAGTTCAAAAGCACAATAGATCATTGCATGCAGTGCCCTATATTAAGAGCAATCGTTTGTGTTCACTAGATGATTGTTCAAATTTGCCAATAATTACTTCTGCATCCAATTCATCTAACAATTCCTTTTCAATTCCTGACAAGCTAACAACCTGCTCAGTCTGCCACTGTAACTGCTACAATGAACCCTCTTTGTTTTTTAAGAAAGAGGATTGACAGTATGATATATTGATATATGTATAGAACTGTAACCTTACAGAAAGAGACAGGATAATATAGAATGTATCCACTCAGATAAGATAGAATATTATAATTACTTATTATTTTTGTGTTGTCAGTGAAAGTATAAACCCAATTCTCCTAGTACTTCATAGTACAGCCACTTATTGTTATATAACCTTGACATTGGTAAAAAGTAAATAACACAGCCAATCTCCTTGTTCAACAAGAAAAAAAAAACACCTAACAATCACTGCATTTAACCTAGCTATCTTTTAATCTGGCATTGAAATCAGATCTCTAATTAAAATTTGAAACCAATGTTGTCAAATAGAAAACAGAATTAAATGACAACGTGGAAAAGAATTCTATGTAGTGCATTTTATCCTCTCTAAAAGGATGTCATTGTACTAAGGTAATATTCTTATTGATGAAATTAGTGTTTACTAGTTTTAACCCGTGAAAATTTCACAGTTTTCCTATTTTAAATTTCTGATGATACCTGATTCTTCAGTTAATGATTGAATATGCTCATGATGAGTTCTGCAACAATAAAACATCTCCTATCGCATGATTAAATATTTGAGCTTGACAACTTTAATAAAATATTGCAATAAGAATCATAAATATGAATGCTGGTCATTATTTTAAGAAGTAAGGGGATACAAATGAAAAGATTTGAAATTGACAAGTTTTTCCATTTCCCTGAAGCAGACATTTAACACTTTTGTTTTCATTTTCTAACTAAAACCAAGTAGTGTCTTTGATGCCTTTTGTCTTTTCACATGATCAAAACGGAATAGTTTGTTATTTATTTATTAGCAGGAGACGTTAAATATTTCTTTCTTTCACTAAAACCAAGTAGTGTCTTCGATATGTCTTTTGTCTTGTCACATGATCAAAATGAGATAGTACATTTATTTATGACATATTATCAGGAAACGTTTAACACTTCTTTTTTTTCTTTTTTCCAAGTAGCATGTTTGATAAGTTTTTTGTCTTCTCATGCAATCAAAATGGAATAGTCCATTATTTATGAGGTACTGGCAGGACGTAATGGTCATGTGAATTAATGAAGGGAGGGTCAAGTAAAATTATTACATAATGTTTGTAGGGGGGAGGCCACTTCAACATGGTGTAATGGTTAAGAAGCTTGTTGCACTAGGTCAATTACAAGTGAGTTTGATCCTCACTGGATGTTCCATACTTTTGGGCTTGTGCTACATTTAAGCTACACTTAATAAATTTCTATATATTAGTGGGGAGTGGAGCAATATAAGCATAAATGTCAAAGATTATGCCCCAAGTGGAAACACTAATGATGTAGGAATGCTAAATTTTAAAATTTTTGCTGTCTGATATGTCACGACGTATGGCTCAGCTGACCACATTCAGTTTCTCAGTACTTTTGTTTTTGTTTTCATCGCTGTCGTTTTTAAACATCCCACATTGTGAAAATGGAAGACTTGTTAAGAAAGGTAAAATGCTCTAAGAACTTGGACGCAAACTTACCATGGAAGGTTCAGAAATCTGTGCACTTTCTATATGGTCTCATCTTAGTAAATTACCTTCTCTTTTAATTAAAACAACATTTTTAAAATTGAAATTATGGTCAGATTCATTACGATGAACAACTAATGGATTGAGTGGCCATAACCACTTGATATAACTCATACTTGAGCTGGTCACTAAATACAACACTCCTGTCTGGGTTTCAAATACACCCCTAGTCAAAATCTTATTTGTTTGTTTGTTTGTTTGGGGTTTTATGGCATATCTACCACTATGGGTTATTTAATGCCAGATCCAGTATTTACTAGATATATAAAAAACGTATAGCTGGCAACATCATTGTTTCAAAAAAATGTATCCCTGGCAACATCATTGTTTCAAAAACGTATAGCTGGCAACATCATTGTTTCAAAAACGTATAGCTGGCAACATCATTGTTTCAAAAATGTATAGCTGGCAACATCATTGTTTCAAAAATGTATAGCTGGCAACATCATTGTTTCAAAAACGTATAGCTGGAAACTGTTTCAAAAACGTATAGCTGGCAACATCATTGTTTCAAAAACGTATAGCTGGCAACTGTTTCAAAAACGTATAGCTGGCAACATCATTGTTTCAAAAAAATGTATCCCTGGCAACATCATTGTTTCCCATCACATTTTAGGGGTAAGGTGTTAGTATATTTAGTGTAGGGTTTGGGAGGGAAAGTTAATTGTAAGTTGTAGTTGTTTTGGGATGGGTTAGATGTGATGGGGCATGACATGACCAGCCCATTGATCAGATCGACGGCCTTTTGGTTGGACGTAGTTTATCCTCATACCCAGGACGCGGATGTAGTTTATCGTCATACCCAGGACGTGGATGTAGTTTATCGTCATACCCAGGACACGGATGTAGTTTATTGTCATACCCAGGACACGGATGTAGTTTATCGTCATACCCAGGACGTGGCAACACCTTGGGATTTCACTATTTTCCCATAGCTGGGACCCTAACAGGTGCTACCACCCCAGGTCAGGGTGGACCTGAGAACATCAGCAATTAAGAGGTGGTTCCACGCTCCTCAAAACCTCCTGATCAGAGGCCTTGCTGTTGGATGTAGTTTATCGTCTTACCCAGGACTCGGATGCAGTTTAACGTCATACCCGGGACGGTCAAAATCTTAAGACCAGATACAAAAGGGTTAAAAAAAAATATAAAATACTGTTACTTTAATCAAAATATATTTGCGAAACATTTACATTTAATTAGAAAATGTAGTTTATATAAATAAATAAATAGACATGATTATGCAGCATCTCAAACAAAGAAACTTCTGTTAAATAACCCAGATGGCCATCTGTGAAGTGCTTTTCAGTTTCTGGAAAATCAACATAAATATGTCAAATAGGTTGCTGCAATAACAAACCCTAGAGTGAGCGAAAATCCTATGGACTTTTAGCAAACTCATTAGTCATGTCATGCCAACTTCCTTAGGATTATGAAGTTGGGCCATGTTATGCTAAATCTTGCTAACTCTTATTTAGTTTAATTTGAGTTCAAACTCTTCTGAGGCCCTACTTAGAAGTATTTTATGGGTTTAAATTAATATTCTTAAACTAGACTTTTTCCATCAGACTCCAATCTGATTAT
Source organism: Acanthosepion esculentum (assembly GCA_964036315.1). Taxonomy (NCBI): domain Eukaryota; kingdom Metazoa; phylum Mollusca; class Cephalopoda; order Sepiida; family Sepiidae; genus Acanthosepion; species Acanthosepion esculentum. The sequence goes on from OZ038504.1 coordinate 69,177,554, forward strand.
TCACTCTCCCATATTTTCCTCCTACTAATATATCTATTTCTCAGCTCAGAATTATTAAGTCACTCAAGTCACTAATCACTTTCCATGCACTAGTATGACTGTAGTCATTTTCTTCTGGCTTGTAATAAAGTTTCCTTCAATCAAGATAGTAGCGTAAGTCAGCTAATCTAACATTACTATTCGCTGCCTCATTTGCATTTCTCTCTATTGCCTCTTTAAGCACTTTTTATAGATTGAGTGACAGTTCAAATTTGCATATATTTAAAAGAGATTCTCGCGAATGTATGTCTGACTCCGAGATCTATCTTTTTTAAACATATGACTTGTTAAGGCATAATTTTCTTTTTGGAATATTTTACATGCAAGGCATGTCTGAATCTGTTTTTGTCCCAGAAGTAAGCCGTTTTCTCTAGTGTTACAATGACTCAACCAGGGCCTTGTTACCTTGTTTTATAAAAGATCTCTTTTGTGTTCAAATTTAGTAAAGATAGTTAAAATTAGTAAGATAATTTATTCACTTATGCCTGCATCTGTTATTTCTCATGTCAATAACAGAAAACAAATAACGGAATAAGCAATATAAAAACTTACTAAAAGAATGATTAAAATCATTGGCCTATGATATAGCTGTTGTCAATTGGAATTTAGGAAGAAAAATAGAAAACTTTTCTTCATGATATGGTTTAATCTAAATAATGACCTTGAAGACTAAAAGTAACAGTGGTATTATCTTTATATTTCTTAGTTAAAGCATTACAAAACACTATTATTAGTAACTTTTTACTAGTATTACTAACAGGGTTCCCAGTTTAGTGTGTTGGCTACTTCTATAATTATTAAGGTTTTTACAAGAATATTTTACATGAAATAATTGATGGTGAAAAATAACAGAGACTGATTGATTTGCAATGCAAAATAAAATTTATTAAACAAAAGAAAAATTTAAGAGTTTTTTTCTTAAAATAAAATGGAATACACATAAAAAGTTGTTAATGAATGTATTTAAGTGTGACTTACCTCTGTAGGTATGTTTGTGCATGAAGCATCCACAGCCCTTTTTGCTTCAGTGTGGTAAGTTGATGGCACACACTTCAAAAGGAGAAAAGACAAGAAAAGAGAGTTACTTATGAGTTCACTTGTTTTTATACTCCCAGGCTGCTGCTGATACTATGTTTATTAATGGCTGCTGCTGATACTATGTTTATTAATGGCTGCTGCTGATACTATGTTTATTAAGACACTACACCAGCCTCAATATTGAATAAAATTCCTTGAGAATTTCTTGATCTCCCTGAAAATTCTGTTGAAATTCCATGATTTTAGGACATTTCGTAACAGACAGAGAGTAGTAAGTATATAGCTGTGCTTCAGTAAAAAAGAAAAACACAAAGTTAAAAAGAAAACACAAAGAAACAAACATTTTTAGGCAAACCTGGATAAATATGCCCGCAGTAAGACTAAGCGTCAAAAGAATGGTTTTCCCCTTGACACTGTTATTATTTTAACTACCTTCACTCCTTGGCAATGTTTGTTGTTTTAATAAGCGATGATTATAATTGTAGTAAAACCTAAAGATATGAAAGTGAATTTATGCATTTTCTTTGTTCTTGAGAACTGACAACAAAAATAATAAACATTATTTATTTATTATATTGATTATTGGAATGGTTGACAAACATTGGCTAATTGGTAATTGATTCAAATTTTATAAAATGGTAAATAATAAGGATTTCCTTATAGTCGGTTCACATATTTTTTATAATTTAGTAAATGTTTATAAATTTATGAATAAAAAATTGTTTTCATGTTTATTTATAAATTGGTAAAGGACAAATATTGCATTGCATTTATTCTAATTGTATTGGTCTTTAGAATGTTGTAAATATAAAATTATTCTTGTAAATAAACAATCTAATAAATAAATAACGTTTAATATTTTTGTTGTAAATTCTCAAGAACAAAAACAATTGTATAAATTCACTTTCATCATATGTTTAGGTTTTATTCTAATCATCACTTTTTTAAAATAATAAACATTGCCAAAGTGTGAAGGTAATTAAAAAACTAGTATCATGAGAAAAACCCTCCTTTTGACACTACATCTTATTGTGAACATTTTTATCTATGTTTGTCCATTTTTATTCAAATTTTAATAATCCTAGGAAACAAATATATTGGGTTGGCCAAAAAGTTTGTTCACTTAAGTAGATTTACTTACAGAACGCGACATCTATCAAAGAGATAAAATTTAAATTTTTATTATTGCATTATTCCAAAATTTTAACACATCATCAGATAGCTATTAATGTGAACAACTGATCACAAATAGTTTTTAAGTAATAAAATTAGTAATTAATGTATAATATCATCCATAATTGCATGTACAATAATGTCATTAAAAAATAACTATAAATGCATATATTGTTGAAAATTCCTTTTTCCACAATATAGCTATTTGTGTTATGTTATAATGCTTATTACCTAAACAATAATAATACTGAATAATTTTTTAAACATTAAAGTATATTTAATCACATCACCCTAATAGCTGCTGAGATCTGTTAATAAACTAAACAAACTTTTTGGCTATCCCAGTATATCACAACAATAAAATTTAGCATTTATTTCCAAACAATTTTCAGTCTAAAAAAGCATATAATAAACATGTTATTCAATAATGAACATTGGTGTTGATTTGCAAAATAACAAATGGAAAGACATTTCAGGATACAGAGGGACCAAAAAACAAAAAAAGAAACAAAGAAACAAAGAAACAAAGAAACAAAGAAAGTAACAACCACAAGTTCAACTTTGAAGAAACATATTTTTTTTATCTTGAAACAGATACCATAAAGAATGAACATGTCACCAGAAAAAAATAAAATGACAGCACTCTAGAAATTGACTGATACAGATGATACCAACATCTGGGATCTAGCACTATTTTTTATTTGTGACAAGGTGCATTGTTCTACTGGAAGTGGCCACCAGTCAATGGATGCAATGTACTCATAATTTACCTTATGCATTTATGCGAGTGCTGGAGTGACAACTGCCACATTTTCATTGTTTTGTAATTTCTCTGTTTGCTGTTCTTGTACCAGACACATGAATGAATTTTTGTTTTCTTGTTGCACCATATTTGTTTTATTTGATCACACACACTGCAGCAAGTCATGGAGGCATAATCAACAGAGAGGCAAATGAATAACAGACAGAATATTAAAGAGGAGGATGAATTGCAGACAGAATAAGAGAGCGGTAGATGAATAACAGACAGAATAAGAGAGAGGTAGATGAATAACGGACTGAATAAGAAAGAAGGTAGATGAATAGCAGAAAGAATAAGAGAGAGGTAGATGAATAACAGACAGAATAAGAGAGAGGTAGATGAATAGCAGAAAGAATAAGAGAGAGGTAGATGAATAACAGACAGAATAAGAGAGAGGTAGATAAAATAACAGACAAAATGATAGAGAGGTAGATGAATAGCAGAAAGAATAAGAGAGAGGTAGATGAATAACAGAAAGAATAAGAGAGGGGTAGATGAATAGCAGAAAGAATAAGAGAGAGGTAGATGAAAACAGACAGAATAAGAGAGAGGTAGATGAATAACAGAAAGAATAAGAGAGAGGTAGATGAATAACGGACTGAATAAGAGAGAGGTAGATGAATAACAGACAAAATAATAGAGAGGTAGATGAATAGCAGAAAGAATAAGAGAGAGGTAGATGAATAACAGACAGAATAAGAGAGAGGTAGAAAAAATAACAGACAAAATAATAGAGAGGTAGATGAATAGCAGAAAGAATAAGAGAGAGGTAGATGAATAACAGACAGAATAATAGAGAGGTAGATGAATAGCAGAAAGAATAAGAGAGAGGTAGATGAATAGCAGAAAGAATAAGTGAGAGGTAGATGAATAACAGACAGAATAAGAGAGAGGTAGATGAATAACAGACAGAATAAGAGAGAGGTAGATGAATAGCAGAAAGAATAAGAGAGAGGTAGATGAATAACAGACAGAATAATAGAGAGGTAGATGAATAGCAGAAAGAATAAGTGAGAGGTAGATGAATAACAGACAGAATAAGAGAGAGGTAGATGAATAACGGACTGAATAAGAGAGAGGTAGATGAATAGCAGAAAGAATAAGAGAGAGGTAGATGAATAACAGACAGAATAAGAGAAAGGTAGATGAATAGCAGAAAGAATAAGTGAGAGGTAGATGAATAGCAGAAAGAATAAGAGAGAGGTAGATGAATAACAGAAAGAATAAGAGAGAGGTAGATGAATAACAGACAGTATAAGAGAGAGGTAGATGAATAACGGACTGAATAAGAGAGAGGTAGATGAATAGCAGAAAGAATAAGAGAGAGGTAGATGAATAGCAGAAAGAATAAGAGAGCGGTAGATGAATAACGGACAGAATAAGAGAGAGGTAGATGAATAACGGACTGAATAAGAGAGAGGTAGATGAATAGCAGAAAGAATAAGAGAGGGGTAGAGGAATAACAGACAGAATAAGAGAGAGGTAGATGAATAGCAGAAAGAATAAGAGAGAGGTAGATGAATAGCAGAAAGAATAAGAGAGAGGTAGATGAATAACAGACAGAATAAGAGAGAGGTAGATGAATAACAGACAGAAGTCAAACATGACAATAATTTTAAATACACATAACTATCTGATTATATTTATGAGATGAGAAATTGTAACTATTTACACTATTTAGTGTCTTAACCCAAAGAGTTTGTGAGTTCAATATCTGGACACAGCAGAAGTGAAGAAAAACTTGGAGTGTTGAGTTACTACAACATATATCACTTGAAGAAGGCTGGGGTGTACAATGGCCGAAATCTCATGAATATGACAATAAAGATGAGGACAACAGCCTGAACAATGTAAATAGTATAAATACATATAATTATGTATTTTGAAAAAGAAAAAGAGGAGGGGTATGTTACAGAATGAAGAGGATTGTTCAGAATGGCAAACTACTAGTTAGAAGATACAGTGAACATAGAATTATAACATTGATGGATTACATTTGTTTAATTTTTGGATATAAGACCAAAACTGTGCAAATACAGAAGACAACCACGAGAATTTTGAAGGGTTAACATGTGTTCTGCAACGAGATTCCTTAGTACAGCTAACCAGCGTATGGTAAAATCCTTAGCCAAGGAGTCAATATACATTACCCTAATAATCTACTTTTCACTTCTTCCTAAAAACGATGATACCACTATTGTCCCTCATATAATAAAGTGAGATAAAAAGAAATTGTCTTTCATTGAGGCAGTTTATGATGTAGAGTTAGGGTTTGAAGGGCTGAAAAGATAACACAGGAAGCAACAGATTGTGGTATTTACAATGACATTATGATCCTGACTGCTGTCGTTTAATCAATCAATTGATCAAACACTATAAGATCAAGCATTCATAAACGTGGCTTCACTACTGTTGCTCTTGATGATCTGCAGTTCTTTAATGTTGCACTCTGTATCTTCTAGTAGTTGTTTGACAAATGTTTTTGCTGGTCAACTTCTACAACTTTTTCTATGAGTTCGTTATCACAGTAGTACGCCAGCAGCAACACATTCTTCTTGATATCTATGCACTTTATATTTGTTATTCTTCTGTGTTCTGTCTATCCTGGCTTTTATATCATTGTTTCTGATGACATTGTTTTGTTTTACTATTCAGAATGGCTCAATTTCTTTCTTGACGTTTTTCATTTCACTCTGTTGATGTCAATTTATTTACAGTTTGTCTTCCAAAGTCTCCATTATTATTATTATTTTTCTTTTTATTTGCTGTTTCAGATAATCATTTATAAAATCTTTCAACTGAGACCAAAGATAAATGAAGACTTTCCTTGGGGAGTTATTGAGCATATTGGTTTGGTTTATTTTGTTTTACGGCATATTAACCTCAATGGGTTATTTAATGCCAACAACATTTTTAGGATAGATTCGTATGAATAGAATATGTATTCTTTATTTTAGATTAGTTTGGTTTATTTTATTTAACGGCATATCAACCTCAGTGGGTTATTTAATACCGACAACATTTTTAGGATAGATTTGTATGAATAGAATATGTATTCTTTAGTTTAGATTAGTTTGGTTTATTTTGTTTTATGGCATATCAACCTCAATGGGTTATTTAATGCCGACATTTTTTATTGCTGGTAATATTTTGTTTTGTCAAAAATCTGTTTCTGATAATATTTTTCTTTCAAAACTGTATTGCTGTTAAAAAAATTTTTTCAAAAATCTATTGCTGGTAATAGTTAACTATTTGCCCATAGCTGGGACCCTAACAGGTGCTACCACTCCGGGTCAGGGTGTACCTGGGAACACCAGCAATTAAGAGGTGGTTCCATGTTGAGCATATTGGAATGAAAGAGTTATTCTAAATATGCAAACACTACTTATTAACACATTGCTACTCAAATTGCCAGGGCAGATTGAAATACTGTGAGAAGTAGGTATGTGTATCATGAAAAGTTTAAAAAATTAAGAATAAATAAAATAGAGGGTGACACATTTTTCATGATTTATATATATTTAATATTTTACATCAGAGGCTTTTTATAATTGATTGATGATAGATAATTAAATTGGTAATGACAGCTGTGAATCTTCTTTCTTTTCTTTTTATATACTATGTCCTTTCAGGATGTGGGCAATCATGGCTCTCCACCTCCCTCTATCCCTTGCCACTCTCAGCAAGCTCTTTTCCTCTGCTTCTCCTCCCCCAGACCACGTTCTGTCATCCTCCTGCTCAAGCTCGTCAGGTATGTCACACACTGCTTTCTCTTGTCTCTCTTTCCCTCTATTTGACCCGTGAGTATCAGATACTCCAGGCCTTCCTTCCTCATTATGTGTCCCAGAAACTTCAGCTACCTCTTTCTGATGTTAAGTATAAGCCTTCTCCTTGTTTGTAACCTCTCTAAAACCTCATCGTTGCTCACATACTCGGTCCATGATATCCTTAGCATCCTTCTGTAGAACCACATCTCCGTCGCCTTGAGTTTCTTCTTCATCTTTGAGGAAATCGTCCAACGTTCGCTGCCGTAAAGAAGAACAGATGTCATGTAACAGCTGTGAATCGGGCATTCATAATATAGACTGATTATATTGGGTTTCTGTGACAGACATGATGAGGCAGAACCTGGGACGAGCACAACTGGTTGCGACTTGACTTGTCCCCGCCAAAGAAGAGCCCGTATTTGCTTAGCATGTAAAGCTACTGCAGTTGAAATGAAGGAGAAAAAAAGCACTTACCGCTCTGTCGTAATCCGTCCTCGGCCAGATAACGTAAAAGAATAAGGGGGGACTTGCATTGCATTTTTATGCAATGAAGATGCAATGCATTATGGGACAGAGACGCAATGAATTATGGGATCGCATGAAAACGCAAAAGATTATGGGTATATGGACAAATATAAAAGCAACTAATTTTTCCCAGTACGGCATTCTTGGAGTGACGTTCACGGTTGGCGGCTGGAAAAGTCTGTTAGTGCGATTTTGAGACAGAACTCAAGAAGGAACGACTCGAGGTTGGAATACTAGTTGGGAGAGCTTGAATTTACTCGACGGTTGCTGTTTTCGTTTTATTTCTCCACAGTTTCCTTGACATTCATAGACATGGTGGGGATCCACTCTCCTCTGTTGCTCAAGACAATCTTCATTTCTTTAATATTGCCCTCTGTATCTTCTAGTAGTTGTTTGATAAATGTTTTTGCTGGTCAACCTCCACTACTTTTGCCATGAGTTGGTTACCACAACAGTGCATCAGCAACACACTCTTCTTTATGATGCCAACAGTGCCCTACAAATCTGTCGCGGCCGCCATTAGCCGCTTTCTAGTAAAACGACCTTGACCTTCACAAACCCCCTGATCTCATTATTTTAAGTCATGCAGCATTCACTCGATACTTACCTGGTGTATGGATTCGTCCCTGCGCTGATGGTATCATGGCTACGACTAGCTTGGACCGGCTCCGGCCTGGACCAGCTCTGACAAGCCAAGACTAGCTATGACCAGCTCTGACAAGCTAAGACCAGCTATGACTAGCTTAGACCAGCGGCCCGGGTGAAAAACCGACCTTGTGTCACAACCTGACTAAGTGGGGGGTTAAGTTGGATTAAAGTGTAGTACGCTACCTTTGTGAGCTTCCGGTGCCTTACGTCGAGAGAATACTCTTCGGTGTGATCCCGTTTCCGCGTTCGGTCCGCCCTGGAAGTCGTATCACTACTCCGAATCGGTCCTGTTTAGGGACTTCGTCTACTGTTACACTTCGGCGCGATCCCGTCACCGCGATTGATCCGCCCTGGAAGTCGTAACACCTTTCTGACTCGTCAAGTGATACACATCGGCGGGAAACCCGTCTCCGTGGTTGGAAGTCGTATCACTACTCCGACTCGGCCCTGTAAGGGACTCTGCCTTCGTCTACTGTTACACTTCGGCGCGATCCCGTCTCCGCGGTTGATCCGCCTGGGAAGTTCTGACTCGGCCCTGTTTAGGGATTTCGTCCTAACCGATTCAACGAATCTACATGCGATTGCGGCCAACCAGCTTTTGTCAACTGTCCGATCTGGCAGTCGACCTGCTATCGCCGCCGACCAAACCCTACACTCGTCTCAACCGAGTCAACTTTCCCTGAAGGAAACCTGGTCACATTGGACCCGACACTGAACCCAATACACTTCTCCAGAGTACACTCTTGTACACTTTGAACCAGATAAATTCAACGTTTATTGTTCACCATATCTCTGCCTTTGTCCTCTCATTGTCTTGGCTGTTTCTCAGCTTTTTCTTCGCTTGCGGGGGCGACATCCTTATCGGCACCGCAACAAATCTTAATCAATACTTCTGTATAGTTTTAGATATGGGAAAGATTTTACCATAAATCTCCTTGTTTTGCAGGTATTGATCCCACAAGATGTTAAGGGCAGCCCAGAACATTCTAGTTGTTAGGGGATCTTACCTATAACGACATAATGAACTCTTCCTGACACTATAAAGACTGCGCCTCTCAAGAGAGACGTGGAACGAGTCGAGACGGAATCGAGTCGAACCAATAGTAGTTCACTCCAAACCAGACTGACAGTCATACTAACACCTTCAGCATCTTGTATTTTTATTCTGTGTAATATATCTTTGTTATTTCTACTCTTGTGTCGTGTTGGGGCAAGTGTTGTTCCTTAGCAGCCAAAGCACCTCCGATCATCCATAAGCCATGACCTAAGACAGATCGACCGTGGTCGAGAATCCATGTAGATTTCGCAGGTCCATTAGATGGTTTCTACTATTTGATTGTAGTAGACAGTTACAGCAAATGGCCAGAAGTATTTCGTTGTAGAAAACCTACTTCTGAGACTACCATAAATTGCCTTCACGAGCTGTTTGCTCGTTTCGGAGTGGTTGATTGTCTAGTCACCGATAATGGGACACAATTTACATCTGCGGATTTTCAAGAATTTTGTGAAACTTTTCAGGTGAAACACATCAAATCCTCGCCATATCACCCAAGATCAAACGGGCAAGCGGAAAAGTTTGTTGATACATTAAAAAGAGCACTAAGGAAAGCTTATGACATACCTACAGAAAAGGCTTTACAACAATTCTTGCAAGAGTATAGAATTACACCGAACAGTACTACGCCATCGGCATTATCACTCGCCGAAGTTATGTTCGCCCGAAAAATTAGATCGGTATTCGACAAATTACTACCAAAACAGACAAAGCAATTACCAACGTCGTTCGTACCAAAAAGAAAATTTAACCAAGGGGAGAAAGTTTTTTTTTAAATGTACAAAAACAATACATCCTACTGGGAGCAAGGTACAATAGAGAAACGAATCGGGGACGTCGTTTACATAATTCAGGGTCCGAAGTTCTCACATAAAAGGCACTTAAATCAAATCAGAAAGAGGCTGTTAGAAGATTCTAACGGTCCACCTCAGGAAGAGAAAGAAGTGATGGACACGATATTCGACACATTCGATATGCAAAGGCCTCAAGCAATGTCAGAACAGCGAAAATCGAGCAGAAAAAGAAAATTTACAGAGCCTTTGATGATTAATCCGAAGAGGAAAAAATATTAAAGACCCCTGCGAGGCAAAAGCTTTGGGAGGGGGGTTATGGGATCTAATTTATAACCACATAATGAACTCTTCCTGACACTATAAAGACTGCACCTCTCAAGAGAGACGTGGAACGAGTCGAGAAGGAACGAGTCGAGACGGAATCAAGTTGAGCCAATAACAGTTCACTCCAAACCAGACTGACAGTCATACTAACACCTTCAACATCTTGTATTATTATTCTGTGTAATATATCTTTGTTATTTCTACTCTTGTGTTCGTGTTGTTCTTCCTTGGTCCGAACCTTGGACCATAACAGTGGTGCGAGGATATTGGACCATAACACTAGTGCAAGTAGTGTTTTCTCTATTGATATACATCAGAGTGAAAGGGGTTGAATGATAGACAAAAACAAATTCAATAGCAACATGGAAGAGGCCAAACTTAATATTTCAAGATAGATCCAATTTCCATACCCTGTTAAGTTTGTTAACTATGCACAAGGTTTTGCCTATACTGATGGACATGTCATTTTTAGTGTTTGTAATATAGCTCCCTAGGTATTTAAAATCCTAGCAAGATTTGTTTACTGCGAAGAGAATGTTGGACATCATCTGTAGCCTGGTTATATATGAGGCACAGTATACAGACCAAGTGCTAGAACTTATTTAAACATAGTTTAGATAGAAAATTTCATATCGAATCATCAGCTTTTTTCATATATATATATATATATATATATATATATATATATATATATATATATATATATATATATATATATATATATATATAAGGAAATGGACTAAGTCCAACAATTATTTTAATATATTTTGCATTTAAATATTATTTTTATAGATACAATTATTTAAGTAAATGCTCTGTTTATAATACAGTATTAACTACATTTACCAGCCTGAATGTCCAAGAAATTTCGTAGAAAATATATGTCCTTCAATAGGAATTGAACCTGTATCTTACACTGTCGTCTAGCTTGATATGCTATACTATTTAGCTACAGAGGAAACGTCTGGTTAGCAAAGTCAAATTACTGTTTTTAAACAACAAATTTCCCATGATTTTTCTCAAATGACCATGTCTGCTGAAAGCGTATCTTAACATAAACAAATGACAACATATATTAGGAAATGGACTAAGTCTGACAATTTAGGATACAGGTTCGATTCCTGTTGGAGGACATAGATTTTCTACAAAATTTCTTGGACATTTCGGCCAATATGAACAGATAACTGCAAATGTAAGTTCTATTCTAATAATTTATTTTCTCACCTGTGGAATTTTCTTCCAGTTTCTTGCTTCCCTGTCACCTATGATCTTCAAAACTTTAAATGTAATATCAGTTGTTATCTTCCTGAAACCTGTTCTCTTATTGTTCTTTCTCCTCACTAATTTTTTTTTCATTTTCTTTCACTCCTTGTAATCCTTTGTGTTTTAGTGGTATCATCACTGTTAATCTTCATGAGTTGCTCCCCTTGGCAACTCTTCAACTGGAAAAGATAGGGAACACATGTGGAGAACAGAGGAGTCAAAATAAAACATTCTCTTTCCATTACATGTCCGAGTTCCTTTAATTTGAATTTACATTGGCATAAGAGCACATCAATCTGTACAATTTTATTCTTCCATCTATTTTGAACAGAGATAAATACAAAACTTGGAAAAAAGAAATGCAAGTTTGGGAACTTGCTACCTTTGTAGAGTAGGCGGAAATGAGCAGCATCAAATCAAAGGAGCAAATGACAAAATTAAACACACTGTGCAAGGGCTGTGTGCAGGGGCTGTGTGCAAGGGCCCCACACAGACTTCTGGGTCTCAAACATACTTCAAATTTTCAATTTAATAAAAATAAATAGCCAATAAAATCAGCTCCTGCCAGTTAATAAACACAGGCACCTGGAGCCTACACCAAACATTCATTTCACTCAGCAGAAGAACTGACAGCAGTAAAGAGACACGAGTGACCCTCGTCATCCTGTCTTTCTCATCAAAGCAACAGTGGACTCCCATTCATCTTGTCTCCCAACTCTACTTTCTCTCTTCCTCACTGAAAGATTATTCATGTTCATTTCCTTACAGTCAAAGAGAAGAACTTTCTAACTTTCATTTCATGATAAGTAATTACAGCTAAAATTTCCTACGTTTAAATAAATATCATTTTATTTGAATATACAACAGTCTTTTCTCTCATTTTTTTTATTCAAACGTTGACCCAAAGAATCTCTTCCCAACATCTCAATTAACAAACCTCACTGCGTACCCATAGTATTTTTATCCCTGGAAGTAACAGCCAAAGTGGCTGTATTTGAACTGGACATTACCACATTACATGCTACTGATAGAATTAGAAAATTATATGAAAAGTTGGATACGCTCTTTTTAGAGGATGTTAACCAGTCGGCTTTTATGGCATATGAGTCACTTGAACAATATCGACAACAGAATGACATGCCAATAAACGACAACCTTATTAATTTCAACTGTGATGTTGCAAGGTTAAAAGATGACAAAATACAATTAGCAGAGCCTGTAGAGGATTAAAAAGTGCGAATCTGACACCTGAGAATAAGCGACTAATAAAAGCAACCATTAATAAATTAATACTGTTCCCAATATCCAAACAACTTCTTTTTAAAATTGTGTGCAGACAGTTTTCCGATGTTTCATCAACAAATATTCCACTCGTTGTGATAAAGAGAGATATGGATTTTGCCTACAATGAAAACAGCCAGAAAGACACTAATGAAGTATATTACGGTCACTCGTCAAACCAGTGTCCTTCTCGATTTTCCAGTTGGTGAGGTAGCAGAGACAGAAGAGGGCATAAAAACAAAATTCTGGTATTTTCTGATAAAAGTTCAGAGGCTCATTTGAACCTGAAGGCAATACCACCAAATGCTTCACATATGGCCGCAAAGTCCGCTGGAGTTACAATTGTCCGTATGCCGAGAACACCATTAATAAGCAGGATATGAGTTCAAAGGATGACTACCTATCTGTAGTCAACTCTGTGCTGATGGGTCAGCAAAAGCAGGAAGATAATGGTCAAACATTTTTGGGTGAGACACTTGGTTCAGCAGTTCTAGAAAGTGGTGCTTCTGCCACTGTTTGTGGGACTAAATGGTATGAGTGTTTTCTGGAAACCATTCCTGTACAAGAACAAAAAAAATAAACGTCCAAGAAGGACTGAGAACTTACAAGTTTGGCAACGGAAAGAAACTAAAATCGCTGTCCATTCTACTGTGTGTCATTTGCCGGCACTGGCATCAGGTACTATTACTGATATTATGGAGTCAGACATTCTTTTTTTTTTATTAAGGAAAGATGCTATGAAAAGAGCCAAGACGTGTCTCATCTTTGAAAATGACAAAAAAATTCTTTGATGACTTTGAAAATGGAAAAAAAAAAGTTCTAGAGATTGTTGGCAGCTCTGCAAGAGTATCCTGAACAAGTCTTTAATCCGTCCTCTAGTCAATCAATTCAAAATCCTGACATCTACATTAGATAAGGTTGAATGCTTCACTAAGAAATTCTCTTCCAAGTCAACATTCAACTCATTTGGAGTACCCACACCTGATTTTTCCTCTAGAATAAAAGCACTACAGAGTCCTATGTTCATAGCCCTGTCACTGGTCTTGGACATTATTTCTAGACTCCTATAAGGCAAGTGGAGGTGACAGAAGTCCAGCAGTCATCCTAAAGAACTGTACTCCCAAACTGGCTCCAGTTCTCTCCAAATTCTACAACAATTGTCTAGCTGGCATCTCAACTTCAGTCACTTCCTTACCGACGTGATGTGACTTCCCTCTGTTTTGCCTACAAATATTTTCATGGCTGCTGCTCTGAGGAGTCTTTTCCCCTGGTGCATGAACTACATGAATTTAAGTGTGCTAAGTCCCACCATCTTACTGCTGAACGAGTTAAATGTAACCGCTTCTTCTACTCCAACAGTTTCTTTTCTCACAAGCAAGGAAATGGAAGGGAGTTCCATGGGTAATTAACATTGCATTTCTGAAGATTGTAGGTGGCAGGGAAGCAAGAAACCGAAAGAGAGTTCCACAGGTGAGAAGTTTGAGAAAAGACAGTATTAAAATAGAACATATGGTTACATCTAGCTTCTAGTTCAAAACTAAAATGGTGAGACCCAGTTGTTAATCTTGTAGTATATTTAAATTCATGTAGACAAAGTACTGAGGAGGAAAGCTCATCAGAACAATTGCCATGAAAACACTCATATATATATATATATATATATATATATATATATTCATCTCTTCAAACTGAAGGTTTTTCAGGTAAAAGGTTTTTTTAGATTTTCTAAAATAAAAATTCAATAAAACATTAGATTACGAAGAATATTTTCCTAATAGTTTAAGATTACAGAGTGGCTAAAAATTATATAAAAAGGTACTCACATTATTCATCAAATAATTTTTACAGATATGTCCCCTGTAGAAAAAACCCAACCCACTTCTAACTCAGATGTGATACTTTTGTTGACTTGGTAAAGTTTGTTTTGCTGATTTGGTAAAGTTTGACACAAGGCTAATATTGGGGGCTTTCGTCAGCAGATAATTACACAAACTCTCTCCTCACTCTTTCTTCAGGCATTCGTATTGACGTTCGTCCAAACCAACATGGTGCACAGCACAGTTGGAGAATTTGGTGTTTCCCCCTGCTGCCAGCTTCCTTGTTTAATTGCTGAGAATTACTTCATAATTCTTCCACGAGTGATGGTTGCAGGCATCACTCTGCCTGATAACTTCCACTTATTACCATCTCCTACTAATGCTCTTTAGTGGGCGTGGGTAGCTCATCCACCTTCCTTGGTGTCTCATCTGTGCCTTTCACCTCTTAAGGTTTGTTGACTGCTCCAGGGCAGACAAAAGAAAGATTAATTCTAAGTTTGTTATTTACACAGAAATAAAAGCTTTCCACCAATGAGTTTTCATTGTCCCAAACTGACACACAATCACTCGTAAGTACAAAAAAAATCTTTCTACGTCATCTTATGTTTTCTATTGTCCAAGACTGACACACAGTTCTAGCTGGCTGTCTATGCCTTTTGGGATTCATCAGAGATCACTCTGCAAGAGAATTCTTATCTCTGAATTATGATTTTAAGTCCTATTTGATTTTCTCTCTGCACTTTTGATAGCCCGTATTTTTAGCTGGGTGTCATCAACCAATATCAACAGATCTTGCCCTATGACCTGTCGTAATTGAATGTTGTTCTCTTTACCTGTCATATGATTCCTGGTCCTTTTGAGAATCAAAATATTCCATTTATCCCATGGGGTTTATTCATTAACCCCTCTTGTTTATCAGGGATCTGTCAGTATATTGTTCAGGTTATTTATTAAACCTTGTTTATTACTTACCAGTAACAAATAGTGTCACATATATGTATGATAGGATAAAGAACAAATAGGAAACATGTTTCACTTTTATTAAAGCTTCATCAGAGAATGAGATATGGAAAAAAAAGAAGAAAGACATTCTGGTATTTTTATTTTGGTGTTGTTTGATTTTGATTTTTCATTACCTGTAACAATGTAATGCAAAAATGAAATGTTGGCATTCCTAGTCAAATGACTGCTGCAGATGATGGAATATTGCATATATTTCTCAAGTGAAAACTCATGAAGAACCTGATTTCTCTCTCTGCAAGTTTTCCAAGTTAAACTATAATGCACTATAAACATACTGTCAGAAGAAATGATGAACTATTTCCAGATACAGCAGTTGTTCAGTCTTTTCTTCTTTCTGTTTTTATGAGAGTTGTCTTCTCCTTAGCTGAGAGAGCGAGAGAAAAAGATAGAGGCGAAAAGGAAAGCAAATGCCTTATTTTAATTTTATTTCATATTTGGGCATACAACAGAATCTCCCATCCAAATATTCTTATTTTTTCTTAGGTTTGTTTTGCATTGCATCGCCATACTGGAGAATGAGACTTTTTCTTAAAGCAGGACATTTTGAGGTAATACTTCATTTACTCCAAATTGCTGGCAATAAATGCCTGTAGTGAAGGGCTTTCCACATCCTACTAGCTCCTAATGGACATCTTTCATATTATTCCAGCAGACATAAACACGGAATTCTGTGAATGGAATCCTGATTTTGGTCTTGACACTGGTTTCTCAATTCCTACACCCCTGCTGTTTGCCTCAGGGTTCTTGATAAGATCCATAGACGGATATGCAATGTAATTGGCCCTGATCTGTCATCCCGTCTGCAGTCGCTCTCTCACAGACGCGACGTTGCCTTGCTCTGTCTTTTTTACAAATACTTTCATGGTAATTGCTCCGATGAGCTGCTTTCGCTGGTTCCTAGGCCTCATGAATTTAAACGTCCTACGAGACTGGCATCCCGTTCCCACCCCTTCACCGTTGAAACTGTTAGATGTAGACATCTCTTCTACTCCAATAGCTTCATGTCTCGCACATCTCGCCCGTGGAACTCCCTTCCTTATTCCTGTTTCCCTGACAAATACAATCTCCAACTATTTAAGTGTAACATCAATCGACATCTCCAGTTGCCTTGATCTATCTACTTCCCTTCTCCACATCCTTTCGCCTTTCATTCCTATCTGCTCTCGCTCCAAATCTTCTGTAACCCCCTTGCCTTGATCGATTCACTATCTTTCTCCACATCCTCTCCTTTACCACTCCTATCTGCTCTTCCTCCAAACCTTCTGTAACCCCTTGCGTGCCTTGCTTGGAGTGATAAGCTTATAAAAAAAAACAAAAAAAAACATGACAAATCCATTTATCGTCATGTAACAAAGTAGTGAAGAAACAAATGGATGTCATTCCTGGTTAAAAAAAACTCCTGCAGATGATGAGACACTGTGTTCATTTCTCAAGAAAAAACTCATGAGAAACCTAAATTCCTGACACAGTTTCCTATCATGGTTGGTTGACTCATAATTCATAGCCGTGTAAAACATAATTACTTCCCAAACATTCTCATATATGGTTGGGCACATGGCCAAGAATTTACAACATTCGCTTTCCAGCTATGAGACCCACGTTTGAATCTCACCATGGTCAATTTGTCAGGAAGTTGACTTCTTGATGCTATCAGCCTGTGGAAGGTAATCCCAGAGTGCTGCACCTTTGGAAAGTGCCTGAAAACCTTACCACAGGTTAACCCAACCCCAGTGAGTGAAATTGGGTAGACAGAACTATTTGAAAGCTTTGTTCAGACTTGATCACACTCGATAATGTGCTCTCTCCCAGAAACTATAACTAATGTCTGCTCAACATAGTTGCAGTATAAACCACATGTGAACTTTGCATGTGTTGAACAAACCCAAATGTGCCTGAGTTGGCGTCTGCAACAGGGATCAGTTAGCCACCCAAGTAAACAGGCATATATGAGTGCCCAGCCATTATATATATATATATATATATATATATATATATATATATATATATATATATATATAATGGCTGGGCACTCATATAATGGCTACTTTTGTCGTGATTTTATAACATATTTATGTTGTAATATTCAAATAAATAATATATATATATATATATATATATATATATATATATATATATATATATATATATATACAGTTGTATAGAGCACTATTTTTTTTTAAATAAAAATAAATGCTAAGAACTCTGAATTATGAATCTCATTGTTCTTTCCTATTATTTTAATATTGAGGAATTGGAGAGCCAAGTTCGAATTCCAGTCGAATCCATTGCATTCACTTATGTGGTAATACCCTTGGGAAAGGTATAAATTCTCTTCTCCTCCCAGCTATGGGTAAATAGCAGGACAGACCAGGTTCTATAGCTTTGGATGGCAACGGGTCTACTGCAGAAAGTAATGGTAACCTACTGCAGGAAAAAAAAACTGCCTCATCAGTCATGTATTGAAATTTACATGATTGCCTAAGTGTATATCATGCATGCCGCATAACTGACTGACTGATATATAATGGTTGGCAACACATTTCCGATTAGGTACATTTGTGTTTCCTGAACACCCACAGAGACAACCTGTGTTTTATACTGTAACTATTCTGAGCAGACCTTAGTTACAGTTTCTGAAAGCACAGTCATGATCAGTAGTTGAACAATGTTCAAATCTTCAGTCATAATGACATGTAATGTTGTGTTATCACAACCATTAACTGCGTCCAAACAGTTTTGTCTACCCAATTTCACACACTTTGAGTCTCCCAATGGCATGGGTTTTCAGGCATTTACCATTCATGCTGTACATGGGAATTGTTTCCCTAGGCTAATATTTTCAGTATTCTTGCCTTGATAAACTTACCATCCTGATATTCAAACTCAGGTCTCATGGTCAGTATGCCAACACTCTAAGAACTTGTCCATTTACCCACATATACATGGTGTAGTAAAAATACCACTCATATATAGCTCTCATAAATATCTCCTACATAATGGTAAAACATTTGTGGCAATGATGTCTTCATCTAGCTAATGCCTTACCATTATGTGGAGATATTTTTGGGAAGTATATGTGGGAGGTTATTTCTGCCACACTGTATAATCAGCATATGCATCATCAACAGCAACAGCCCTTGTGAGTTCATTGATGAACAAAGGCTTTTCCCAACTCCTTCCATGACGACCATGACTATGCTATTCTTAGCCTTGTCTCAATGAACATCCCTCATCTCTTTTCTGTTTGGTCTTTATTACTGCTTGAGTAATTAGGCACCAATCAAGCAACCTTTTGCTCCATCTACAAGGTAACCAAAAAAGTTCTGTCCGTTTTTAAAGGAAAAAAAGAAAACGCTTCACAGTATGTGTAACTTATATTTAGTCTTCGAAGCAATCGCCATCGGCATCCAGCACCTTCTGCCAACGTGTCTCCAGCTGTTCAATGCCCTTGCAGTAGAACTATGGGGGTTTTGATGCAAAGAAGTCCGTGAGGGCTTTGTGCAAGCCTGCTTCATTGGTGAAGGATTTCCCACGAAGATGATTATCCAGGGAGTGGAAGAGATGGTAATCGGATGGCGCAAGGTCAGGTGAATAAGGTGGATGGCACAAAGTCTCCCACCCAAGTTGCTGTATGGTATCCCTGACCACTTGTGCGACATGCAGCCTGGCGTTGTCATGGAAGAAAAGCACACATTTGCGATTCACCAGTGCTGGCTCCTTCTGGCGCAATGCCTGTTGCACACGTTTCAATTGCTGCGAGTATAGGTCTCCAGTGACCGTTTGGCCCGTTGGTAGCAGTTCATAATGAACCACTTGACGACCTGTCCACCAGACACAAAGCATAATCTTGTGTAGGTGCATAGGCGGTCTTGCAGTGTGAGAGACAGCATCCGGAGGAGATAACCAATGTCTGGAACGCTTGGGAGTTTCGTACAGAACCCACTTTCCATCACAGGTAAGCACTCGATTGAATAAGGATGTGGTACGGTGGCGAGAAAGCAGCAATACGCAGGTTGCCACTCGTTGTCTTTTGTGGACCTCCAACAGCGTTTCATTGGAAATATTGAACTGTCTTGCACGTTCACCACACGTTAGACTACTGTCCTCTTCAATGGCCGCCTTCAGGACTCCGTCCTTCAAGACCTATGGTCGTCCACTGCGAGGCTCATCATGGAGAGACAAATCTCCTGACTTGAATTTTCGAAACCAACGCCTTGCAGTACGTTCATCCACAGCACTATCCCCAAACGCTTGACATATGCGGCGACTTGATGCAGCTGCTGATAAGCCCACTTTGAAGTCGTAAAGCAAACAGCCCCAAACGAAATCTGTAGACACTTCCATCCTTCTCACAGCTGTCTGGCTTATAACTGATGGCCGGGCACGGTGCACGTGTTTTTTAGAATGTCTGATGTTCCTACTTCCGGCTGTCCGAATTTGAAAACAATTGCTACACGCATTTTGTAGATATTTCAACTTCATTCAATGACTAATCAAAAAACGGACAGAACTTTTTTGGTTACCTTGTATTATCTTTTCTTCATATTATATGTGTCCACCAACCACCATTTTTGCAGTTTAATTCCTTTTAAAATATCTCTTACTTTGTTCGATTGATTTCATTGTCTCTTAGAATTACTTACATTACATGACCACAGTTAATTTCTCTATACTGTTCTCTTCATACTTTGATGATGATAATTTCTTGTGACTTGCTTTTTATGTCTGACATTTTCTTCTGTGTTGTAAAACTTGCCCATTTCTTCTTTGGTGCTAAATATTAAGTCTTTCCATTTTCTAATTTTTAGCATTGGTGCAGTATTCTAGATTTCCAACTCGGATCTTATCTTTGTTGAAAACAAGCACTGGATTATGCTCAGATTATACCTGTCACATGTGTCTCTCCCTATCAAGCAAGGTGTCAGTTATAAGGAAACTTACACCCTTTATGTCCTCATCTGATATTTCTAAGTTGTGAATTGATTGTTGTTGAGATAAAGAGTGGAATGGTTTCCTCACTGCCTTCTCCACTGTGTTTTTATTGAAACACCAATTCTAGAAATGTTGACTCTCAGAATTCAAAAGTCCTTTGATAAATCATATTTTTTTCCTGTGGGGTTGCTAATGACCCTTCTTGTCTACCCCAAATTTGGAAGCTAGTTTAAATGTTGATAACTTGAAAAAAAAAAAAAGAAGATAAACATAAACAGATAAACTTTAGTTTGGTCTTGCAAAGAAAGATTTGGACTATTCCCCAACCCCTCCATTCCATAAGGGTTATGCCCAATATAATAAATTTATTGTTTTTTGTTTTTAGATGGCAGTATTCCTTCCCCTGGGGAAATGACAGTGGGGGTCTGCTGATCCTTCAAAAAAATATTACAACAGTGACTAACTTGGGCAGATGAAGAAGTTTGCTTTCAGTCTTAAAAACTTGGAAAATTGAAAAAATATATGCAGATATCAATGACGTAAGTGCAGTTTCAAACCTGACAGCTATTAAATAACAGTTTAGCCCAGGTAACTCTGTAAATAGCTGGAGTATGATTTTACAGTGTTTATGAGCAGGAATCTAAATCGATAAAAAAAATTAATATTTTTTAATTCTGACAAATGTGTCTTGAATCTTGTGAGGAACATCTCTAATGAATGCTAATCTAAAAAAAAATATTCCCCCACCAAAAAATGTTTCCCTATTTTTTTGCAAATAAATAGACCAGTAATTTTAAGGAATTCTCTTACATCCATGAAAAAAATGGAAATTTTATCAAAAGTATTTTTAGCTTTGTTTTTTTACCATAAAATGTGAAGAAGTCTGTTATTTTCAGCATTATTCTCTGCCAGGCTTCATTACAATTAGTAAACAATACACATTTAAAATTAAAAATACCTGTTGTTTTTTTGTTTGAAAAAGTTTAAGCTTAAAAGCAAAATAATGACCGATGTTGCTGCTATTACTAATGCCGTTTCTAGTGTTACTTTCTCCATCTTTAATTGATAATTTTGACAAAACATTTGTGTGGAGAAAAACAGACAATAAAATTAAATATGTGGAAACACTGTAAAGATTTTCAATGAAATGAAGGATTAAAATAAAGATGAATAAACACTTAAAACCTTCAAAATAAAAACAAACACACTTTAACCCAAAATTAGTCTCTATTCCATGCATGGAAAAAATTATGTAACCAAAACACTCAACAGGCAAGAGGAAAGTGAAAGAAAATCGCAACAAATTATGCAGTACTTATTTCAGTTAACCACGTTACTTAGAACGATTACTTTGCTACTTATGTAAATGTAAAAGAAGTCTTAGTTGGCAATAAGTGACAGATGGCTATAAAAAGGCACTATTGATTATTTACAGCTAATTTTAAATTTTAAATCATTTATTTATTTCATTACAAGAATTTACAAATAGGAACGATTAATTAGCTTATCTTCATACCCTGCCTGGTGGCAAACACTGCTGGTCACGCTAGGGGTGGCAGTCCCGCCATAGCCACCGAAACCGTGATATCACCCCTGGTCAGCAGCTGATGAAGACGGGGTATCGCACGTGTTAATAGACGTTGTATGTTAAAAAAAAAAAAAAAAAAAATTTTAATGATGCACTAAAATAAGTAACCAAGTAATCGTTTTAAGTTCTCTAGATATCAGTACTAAAGAAAATTGGGTAAATATGTGTTGATCATTTTTACGTGAATTGTTGTTTTAAGAAATCTTTTATTTGGGTATCTTAAATATTAAAATAATTATTTCTTATAAAATATAGACATGTTTTTAGTTTTCTTTCTTTAATTTTTTTTTTTTTTGAGTTTGTAAATAGTCAGTGTAATATTCATTACATGACCCAGTAATACTGTTGAAAAATCTCATAATCGAACTCGCAAACAGATAGCAGCAAGTATAAGAATTCCAAAACACCAACCAAGAGTGACTATGTAACCACGGTAGACAGGGAAGTAAGTTAAATCCCATCCTGAAAAATTTTTAAAAAAAAAGAAAAAGAAAAAACGGTAAATTATATTTTGTCTGTAACATGACTGTCACACAGTTCTTCAACCTAAAAAACTGAAGTTGAATTTAGCAAATTTAAAACATGGTTTTAATTAAATAAGGTTTTTTTTTTTATTGAATTCATCCCAAGCAAGGAAGTAAAGCCACAAAAACACTAAGGGTTACTGAGTGTGAAAGAATTAAAAGACAGAAACATTATTAAGGAACGAGAACGACAGAAGAGTAATCAGGAAGACAGTAGATAATGATTGACATGGCACTTAATTTTTTAAAGATCAAAGTTGCCTGGAAAGCAAGGAGCCAGAAGAAATTTCCACAAGGGAGGAGTGTGAGAAAAGAAACTGTTAGCATAGAACTTACAGTTACATCTAGCCAATTCAACTGTAAATTGATGTGGCCTTGCCACCAATCTAGTACTGTGCTTAAATTCATAAAGTCTCGGTACCATAGCGAAGATCGATATTTATTTGTACAATGATACAAGGCCAAAATGGGGAATCAGGGATAAAAGATGGTCTTCTTCCATCTTAACATTAAACTTAGCTAGCCACAAACACTGACCCAAATATACCACAATACTCCTTACACCAAAACAACATATTCTTACTTACCTTTCTTAGTACATCCGCCATAATACCGCAATGTCTCTATGAAAGTCCTAACTAGTCCCCATATGTATAATTCATTGTCTGTGGGGGGAGGGGAATAAAGCAAGAATTTAAAAAATCTAACCCCAATGAATATTTACAAGAAACTAAACAAAATAATATTAGTAATAAAATCCCCTGACAATCCTTAAATATGGCAGAAACATCAGTTAACTGGACAAAATCAATGCAGAACATTATAATAAAATCATTTTATTCATCCCAAGCACTCACTCAAACACACACTCTTTCAAACACAACAATAAATATGAAAACCACACCTGAAACGAAAGGTGCCCCGCATCCACCAGAGAACTGACATCTCTGCTCACCTAAATGAGGGAAGGGAAGAGGAATTAAACTAAAGAAAAAGGGAGAGCAGAAATAAAAGTGAAGAGCTCCTCTGAACAAATACTGAGAGAATATTTATAGAAAAGGATGGCAACTTTACAGTGGTGGGAAATGACAGAAATGGGGACACCAGGTCAGGTTCAATAATATTACTTGTTCTCTTTTGGATTTTATCAAGAATCTCTAAATAAATAGCATGGGCACCAGACCAAATATCTCAACAATATTCTAAGTATGAGCGAATGGTAGACTTATAGATATGTATAACAGATTCTGAAGAGAAAAATTGTCTAGCAGGAAACCAACTTTCTTAGCAGCTGACCTAGCAATGGATTCAATGTAGTCATTCCACTTCATGTCAGCTGAGAATGTTAACCTGGGAAGGCACAACAAATCACTCTCCAAGAAGTTAGTATCAGCCATGATGATAGTAGGCAGAAAGGGGTCTCTAACAGGATTAATAGAGAGCAGTTTATTCTAGAAGCTTTAAAATTAACAAGTCATTCTTTGCCCCAGTTAACAACAGACTGTAGGTTGTTTGTGAAATCAGCAGCCAATTTTTCCTTATTGAACTAATCAGACTTAGTATTGAGACAAAAGTAAATGGTTGTGACATCAGCATAGATACCAAGATATTCAGCCTAAACCTCAGACTGTGCAGAGATTTCACTTGGACTATTTAGCAGGTAAACGTGTGGGATTCCTTATATTAGGAGCTGATTTTCGAACACACTTTAATTTGTCTTTACATTGGGCATAACCACACACTCTCAGATAACATGACAAAGAGCAAAGTGTTAGGGAAACAAACAAAGTTCAATTTCACAGGAATTTGTCTCCCAACCTAATGCAACTGTCATACATCCTGCAATTTCCTTTGTATATGATTTAATGCATAAGATGTTCAAAATAAAGTTTATTCTGATAAACAGACAATGGCACATACCTAAAAATCTCTTTGACAGTGAATATATGCTGTATGTAATTACACCATCAGGAAGCTATTGCAACCTACATACCAGGGTCCATATAACATAATAAAAAGGGCCAACAAACATTTTACTGTGCAGAAAAATGTTAAAAATGACTCAGTTGCTATTGACAGGCTGAAAACTGTAATACTGAATGAGATGTGTGATATGAATAAAAGAGACGTTGATAGAAAGTTGAATGAAACCAGAAAACAGTCACATGGACAAAGGAACCTACACCAACAAGACCAACCTTGACACTACAAAAAAACTGGCTCACAACAAATAGCTAGATTGTTGCAAACAATCACACCAAATATACAAACAAAATCTGATTGAAAAGTATCATTTCCTACCTACTTAGGTACTAACACATTGATGACTATATTTGTCATAAATCCAGGGAGGAAGGGTTACTTTTTGCTTGACACGCATGTGTTGATAGTTCTATCAGTGCTGTAACCCATTTTCAGCTTTTAGACATGCGTAAGAAACAGGGGGGTATGCAATGCTGTGAGTTTGAAGAGGCTTTCTTTCTTTTACTTTGGACTAAGATGGAGATAGGATGCTAAAATTATCACTCTGTGCAGTAGTCATGCACGGCTTAGACTAGACATGTGACTCATTTTCTAATTCACCAACAACAGAAAAACTTTTTTTTTCTCTTTTTATAGAGAAACTCTTAAGAACATTCCTTGAGTTTGTATTTCTTTTCAGGAATTATCCTCAAAATTTCTCTACACGTAAATGTTCCCAATAGAATATACATTCCTATTTTGTTTTGTTTCACTCTCTTGTTTGTCCATTTCCTCAACCAATTCAACATTTTTAGTTTTTGTGTGTCACACAGCACTTTCTCAACTTCAAATGACAAATTTTGGTTCTACAGAAGGATACTTGTGATACTATGGACACCCATGCAGAAATGGAAGAAGTGATTTTATCTCAGTTTCAAATGCCTCTGTTTGGTGGACAACAGATAATTCCTTTTGAAGTTCGATCTTCTAAGCAGCATTTACTTTGACTAAAGGGTAGCACAGAAGTAAAGGGATGGTTGAGGGGATTTTGGAGATCAAGTGGCAAAAAACCGGAGATAGGGTATATTCAGGTGCTGATCTATATTAACAGTCATTCTTGGGACCAGGGAGAGTTCTATTTCATCATCCCTCTTATTGCCTACTTTGGCATTCAGGTTCACTTCTTCTTCTTCACATAATTTCAAATGAATTTTTTTACTTTGTATACTTTCTTGATTTTCACCTGTCTTAGGTGATCCAGTGCCAATTAGTCTTCAAAGATCTTGTTCAAATAGGGAGGTATGATAGAGTAATGGATAGCAGCGCAGATTGAGGAATCGGAGAGCTGAGTTTGAATTCCAGTCAAGTTCATTACATTCATTTACATGCTAATACTCTTGGGGAAAGTTATGCATCTCTTTCTTCCTCTATAGAGTCCAATCTGTCCAGCTACAGATAAATAGTAGGACAGACTGGGCTCTATTGACTTGGTTGGCAACCAGTCTAGGAGAAGGAAACTAAATTCAAACCACCTGCTGTCTTGTTGGTGCTGCCTCTTTAGGCAAAGGCTAGAAGAAAGTAACTTCAAAAACAAATCCACATCTGAGAAGAGGGACGAAATAACCTCAACATCCCCCAATGCAAAAGGGACCAGCAAACCATTGCAATATTCTGCCCTGAATGTCACCGTGAACCACAATTGTGAGATGGAAGGGAGCAGTGACCACAGTAATAGTGGAAAATGTATTAACTGAATAAAATAAATGAATGATAAGTGTATACTGCTCAAATTCCCACATACGATTAGTTTTGAATTCAGGGTTGTTCTTCTTCTAGACTGGTTGCCAATCAAAGCTAGAGAGCTCAGTCTGTCTTTCTATTTGATTCAATAGCCAGAGAAACTTCTGGCACACAGAAGAAAAGAATGTCTGGAAAATTTGATGCTCACAGGACAAATTGAAGTGACAGAGGAAAGTAATGAGTAACCTACTTAATGAGTTTGTTTAAATGAATGGCAGAATAAGAGGAGGGAGGGATAGTAAAAAGAGAAACATTATTAAGAGCTACAAAGGATAGGAAGTTGTAGAGTGCCGTAATCGCCCACATCCTAAACAGCCACAGCACATACAAGAAGATGCTCATTACAATAATAATGATGTTCAGAACTCACCTCTACTCATAATGCACCTCATGGCTTCTGTAGCATAGGTCATTGGAAGAATTTTGCTAATATATTGAAGACTTGTAGGAATTGCTTCCAAAGGCCAGATGATTCCTAAGAAAAATAAAACAAACTTACTTGAATTTCTAACTTAAAAGGCTTTGCAATATGATTCTGTTGATTAAAGACAAAAAATTAGTTAAAAGGGAATTTAGTATAAAAAACTTATAAAAAACTTATAAAACTTATTGGGTTGGCCAAAAATTTTGTTTATTTTTTAAGTAGGCAATTTACTTAATAAACCAAACAAAATTTTTGGGCAACCCAATATTTCAATTTATGACAGTTCAGGAGCAGAAAAAAACCTCTATTGGAATAAAGTGAACCCGAAAGTTGATATATTTCCAAGGCTAGATCTTGAGTTATTAACTGAAGTCTGATCTGAAATTTTCACTGCATAATATTCAGTCGATAGGATTAATATTCATTACTATGGATTGATAAGAAAAAGAGATTATGTTGAAAAATAAATGCTAATTATGTAACATGGATGATTTTTTATCATTGGGTTGCAGACTTGTTGTGCCTCCAAGTTCAACACAGAATTAAGTACATTGACGAAGAAGGAGATTTTGTTGAAAAATAAATATTTGAAATGTAGCATAAATGTTTTTTTCATCATTAAGTAGTGGATTTATTGAGGTAATTCCCTGTTGAACACAGAATTAAGTGCATTAACAAGGAAGAAAATTATGTTTAAATAAATATTTATAATGCAAAATTAATGCTTTTTAAAGTTTTTTCATCATTAGTTTCTTAACTTATTGGCATATCTTCATGTTCAACACAGAATTAAGTGTGTTGACATGAAATGAGGTCATGTTGAAAAATAAATATTTGTTTTTCAAAATAAATGCTTTTATCATCATTAGGTTGTTGTGAACTTGTTGATGTATTTCTATGTTCAATACAGAATTAAGTGCATTGACAAGGAATAAAATTATGTTGAAAATATTTATAGTGCAAAATTAATACTTTTCTTTTTTTTTCATCATTAGGTTGTGAACTTACTGATGTATCTTCAGGTTCAACACATAATTAAGTGCATTGATATGGAAGGAGATTATGTAATAAAAATAAATTTTGAGCAAAATAAACACCTTTTTCATCATTAGGCTGTGAACTTATAGATGTATCTTTATTTTCAACACAGAATTACATCGACAAGGAAGGAGGTTATGTTGAAAAATAAATTATTTGTTGTTCAAAATAAATGGTTTTTATCATCATTAGGTTGTGAAGTTAAAGATGTAACTATGGAGATTATATTGTCTTTACTTGCATTCATATTACCACATTTACTTTTTCCTTACCCACTTACACATGTCATTGAACTTATTTTCCTTTGTTTACTGTCGTCATTTGGCTAGGAACACATTTCCAGAAAGCTTCATTCAGCAATTTTACATCCAATGGCTGGGTGGCTATATACATTAACAAAGACTCTCCTCTTTCTTTCTCTCTCTCTCTCTCTCTCTCTATATATATATATATATATATATATATAGTTGTATATTTAGGCAGCAATCTTTCTTTTATGCAAGTTTCATTAAAAACGACAGACAAGGTACTACAGTTAAGTTTTTTATTTAATTTTTCTTGTGTATGAACAAGAGCTTTCTTTGCTAGACAAAGGGTGTGTAAGAACTGTCCAAATGTTTTATTTTTCCAAGCGCTTTCGGCTATACCTTTAGCCATTATCAAGGATGATTTGATTTTTCTGCTTAATTGAGTGTGTGCATTATGTATATGTCTTAGTGTGTAGTAGTGGTGTTTTAATTTCCAAATACGGTTAGCACGTTGTGGCTTTGTTCATAGTTAATATTGTTAAGGGTAGGCTTTTTCTTTTTTATTATTAAAGCCTCCATTATTTTTAACCTTTTTTACAATTAATTAATTAGCAATTAATATATTTGTGTTTTCTACTAGCATATTTCTTCAAAGCTCTTGTTCGTACACAAGAAAAATTAAATAAAAAACTTAACCGTAGTACCTTGTCTGTCGTTTTTAATGAAACTTGCATATATATATATATATATATATATATATATATATATATATATATATATATATATATATATATTGTGTATTTAGGCAGCAATCCTTCTTTCATGCACATTTCATTAAAAACAACTGACAAGGTGCTTTTATTTAGTTTTTTATATAATTTCTCATGCGATCTAATAATGTTTTTCTTTTCGGATGATAAATTATATAAAAACTGTCCAAAAATAATGGAAGCCTTATTAATAAAAACAAACAAACCAACACTTAATAATATTAACTTTGAACATGGACATAATATCTTGACCATGTTTTGAAACAAAAAAAATGAAACATTTTATAAAACATACATATAACAAAGTATTTCTAATTCTAACAGTTAAAATATAATCCTTGAAAATGACTAAATGTATAGCCGAAAGCACTCGGATAAAAAAAACCATTCAGACAGTTTTTATATAATTTATCATCCGAAAAGAAAAACATTATGAAATTGTATAAAAAACTAAATAAAAGCACCTTGTCAGTTGGTTTTAATGAAATATATATATATATATATATATATATATATATGCTAAGGACTTAAAGACTTTCAACACAAGAACTTTTCTTACAGGAATTTATGAACTCTTTGAATGTTATTGTATATTTTATTTTGAGAGATATAAATTTTTATCAGTACATGCAACATATATCTTTGTATTAATTATCTTTGCATGCATTTTTAAAAGCCATAAATTTGTATATATTTGGATTAAGGATTTTATCCAAAGATAACTTCCTGTAAACAAGTAAACCCCCTATTTTGGTGACTTACACATTTTCACACTAACAGACCACCACACTAGTTCTTCCACCCCGACAGTGCATCACCATACAGCCCTTTACAATATTTCTTCATTCACATGAATATGTACATTGAACATAAGAAAATATCACAGCTCAACGAACAAGGCAACACTACTAGAAATTCATACCCTTATGCCATCAAAAGTTTTTCAAAGAAAAACATTGTCGGTCTACTTTGTCACTCACATTTAGAATTTTGTTAAAGAATGAATTTTTCTCTCCTTTCCTTGAGGTAGCATATCTACACTATTTACATTGTTCAAACAGTTGTCCCCATCTTTATTGTCACATTCATGATATTTTGGCCACTGTACATGCTGGCCTTCATCAGGTGTTATACATTGGAATTTTGATCCGAATCCTTTATTTTGTCCACTGGGGTAGATTGTTCTAATTCCACATGCCATGCCTTTTCTGGATATCTCAGTTTCAGTTATTTCCCTTTAGTAACTAAACTCTCCAAGTTTTTGTTCACTTCAGCTGTGGCCAGGGATTGAACTCTCAATTCTTTGTGTCAAGTCATTGGATTACTTCAACCAACACTTTTATCCACTGTGTCATGTCAATATGACAATAAAGATATGGACAATAATCCAAACAATGCAAATAGTGTAAATAGTTACAATACCTCATCTCAGAAATATATATATATATATGTGCAAGACTCTTTGTTAAGATGAATCAAATTCTCTGGTCACTGGCTAAAAATAAATATGTCTAAATTCAGCTTCGACCCTGCTATGCACCAATGGCTGAGGGGTAAAATCTCCAACTGATACCAAATCAGTGAGGTTTCAATCCTGGCTTCAGGCAGTTGGATGTCTAGCCACACTGATGAGCTGTGAAACAGCAAAACAGTCTGTCTGTGGATGACAATATATATATATATATATATATATATATATATATATATATATATATATATATATACATGCTTCCGAAAAAAATTATTTCAGTTGAGCTCTTCGGGGAGAAAAGTGAATTTGTAAACTCAATTCGTCTCAATGAAGAGTCTTGCAGTAGCAGTAATAGTCACTATTACCGCTACTGCAAGATTCTTGCTACAGCAGTAATAGTGACTATTACTGCTGCTGCAAGACTCTTCATTATGACGAATTGAGTTCTCTGGTCACAAATCTCCGACTGATACCAAATCAGTCAAGTTTCAATGCCAGCTTGAGGCAATCAGATGTCTAGCCACAAAACACCAAAATAGTGTGTCTGTGGATGACAATATATATATATATATATATATATATATAAATATATATATATATGTGTATGTATGTATGTATAAAATCAATGGATATCTTGAAATCAATTCTTTTAAGAAGGTTAAAATATTCTACCAAATGCTTTTGCATCTAGTAAATCATTGGTAATTTCTGTCCATTCCCAGTCATAACCTTCCAATGTTGATCTGAACACACATCTACAACAAAAGGTTACCCACTTCTCACTAAATTTTCTGGTGAATATTAATAACAGATCAAATATTATTAAGTAAATTTTTTCAGATCAAAATCTACTTAATTCGCCTTTGTATCATTGATACACCCTTGTGTTAATTCACCATTGTAGTCCTACTACTAAGATCATGATCACTGGTTGAGAAATAAATAAGATGAAGCTATTTAATACATGTTCATCCACCCATGCAATCTGTTCAAATAAATAGCTTTTAAGGATTTATTCAATGAGTGAAGTCTAGATAAAATTTTGGTAATAATTCTTGAATCTTCCATTAAAAAAAAGTCGACAATCTTGAACACCTTCAACAAGCAGAACATCTGAAAATGTCAAACAGATGTGGACTATGATTAAAGGGAATTTCTTCTTTGGTACCTCAACTTTATTTATGCAATACTAGATTGGCAATTAGGTCTCATCATTTTTACAGTAGATATGGCTAGATGTAACCATAAAATTTTATGCTAACAGTTTCTTCTCTCACTTGTGGGACTTTCTTCTAGCCTCTTGCTTACCAGTCAATTTTGATCTTTAAAAATTTAAATAGAATGCCAATTGTTATCTTTTGTCACATTGAAAGCTGTTCTTTTATTGTCCTCGCTCCTTAATAAGGATTTTTCTCAGATTCTTTCACTTTCAGTAACCCCCTTGTGTAATAGTAGCTTTATCACCTTACTTGGGGGTGAAATGATTTTTAAAAAATATCAAGGAATAACAGGGTGAGAATTAGAAGATTTAGGGATTTCACATATAATGCCAAAAGTATCCACCCATTTAGGATACCCCTTGAGTAAACAATTCTTTACCTTATAACTGGTTGAATATAAATATTAACGAAAAAAGAAAAATAACCTGCTTAGGATACTGCGACCTGGGACTTTCATCAAAGTCATATCACTACAGTTAAGCAACATTGAGACTAGTCATTACCTAGATAAGTAACCACTTGGAAATACCAGAAACTGTAATCCCCTACCAACATGTATTGGTTCGGTGTGGTAAAGTAATAGCCCATAGTATTAACAGTAAAGAGAAATATTTGGAGAAGACCTACATCCAACAAAGGACTTACACAGGTTTAAGTGTGAGATCATAGTACCCAAGGCAGGTTTTTTTTTTTTTTCATTAATATAAACATTCTGTCACTATTCTATCTTCTATCTATATTATATTGCATTATGGCTAAAAGAAGCCTGCCATTATATTCTTTTTTTAATCATATCACTCCACAAATACAAGGGGTTAATGAGTGTGAGAAAATATGAGAAAAATAAATCAATATTAAAGAGAGAGAGCAATAAAAGAACAGGAATTAAGAAAAGAGAAGATAAGAATTGACATTGCTTTTAATTTTTGTAAGATCAAAGTTGACTGAAAAGCAAGAAGACAAAAGAGAGTTCCACAAGCAAGAAGTGCGAGAGAAGAAATTGTTAGCATTAAAACTATTATGGTTATATTTAGCTATTTCAACTGTAAAATGGTGAGACCATGCCATTATTTTTATATACTTTCTGACATTTGTTTTTCTGCCTTGTAGTTTGACATGTTTTAGTGAGCAGTTTCTAATCAAGTGATAATTCAAGATATTTTTAAAAATTCATTGTGATTTCACATGACTTAAAATTTTATCCATTTCTATATAATCCATGTACATTTTGTCAATTTATTTGGCAGCACTTTTCCTTTTACTTATACTCTGCTGCCAAAGAAAAAAAAATGAAAATTAAGTTAAAATTAGTCTACCTCAAAGAACAAATGCACTTACCACTTAGTAATAAATTTGGATAGACAGAAGCCAAAGCCAGTTGAATTGCTGAAGTCTCTTGATCACAGACAGCAGAAAAAAGAATTCCTGGAATATATAAACAATAAAAATGAAAGGAAAGTCCCATCAATGCTAGAAAGTGCAATAAAAGTTAGTAAACTATAACAGGATAATAACTCTGGTTCAAAATTTAAATTTATGATTTGATATAAAACAATATGCAAAACTGTTTCAATGTTTTACTGCATGATTTGACATACCAGGGCAGCAACTCTAGTTCAATATTTTACTGCATGATTTGACATACCAGGGCAGCAACTCTAGTTCAATATTTTACTGCATGATTTGACATACTAGGGCAGCAACTCTAGTTCAATATTTTACTGCATGATTTGACATACCAGGGCAGCAACTCTAGTTCAATATTTTACTGCATGATTTGACATACCAGGGCAGCAACTCTAGTTCAATATTTTACTGCATTATTTGACATACCAGGGCAGAAACTCTAGTTCAATATTTTACTGCATGATTTGACATACCAGGGCAGAAACTCTAGTTCAATATTTTACTGCATGATTTGACATACCAGGGCAGCAACTCTAGTTCAATATTTTACTGCATTATTTGACATACCAGGGCAGAAACTCTAGTTCAATATTTTACTGCATGATTTGACATACCAGGGCAGAAACTCTAGTTCAATATTTTACTGCATGATTTGACATACCAGGGCAGCAACTCTAGTTCAATATTTTACTGCATGATTTGACATACCAGGGCAGCAACTCTAGTTCAATATTTTACTGCATGATTTGACATACCAGGGCAGCAACTCTAGTTCAATATTTTACTGCATGATTTGACATACCAGGGCAGCAACTCTAGTTCAATATTTTACTGCATGATTTGACATACCAGGGCAGCAACTCTAGTTCAATATTTTACTGCATGATTTGACATACCAGGGCAGCAACTCTAGTTCAATATTTTACTGCATGATTTGACATACCAGGGCAGCAACTCTAGTTCAATATTTTACTGCATGATTTGACATACCAGGGCAGCAACTCTAGTTCAATATTTTACTGCATTATTTGACATACCAGGGCAGCAACTCTAGTTCAATATTTTACTGCATGATTTGACATACCAGGGCAGAAACTCTAGTTCAATATTTTACTGCATGATTTGACATACCAGGGCAGCAACTCTAGTTCAATATTTTACTGCATTATTTGACATACCAGGGCAGAAACTCTAGTTCAATATTTTACTGCATGATTTGACATACCAGGGCAGAAACTCTAGTTCAATATTTTACTGCATGATTTGACATACCAGGGCAGCAACTCTAGTTCAATATTTTACTGCATGATTTGACATACCAGGGCAGAAACTCTAGTTCAATATTTTACTGCATGATTTGACATACCAGGGCAGCAACTCTAGTTCAATGTTTAACTGCATGATTTGACATACCAGGGCAGAAACTCTAGTTCAATATTTTACTGCATGATTTGACATACCAGGGCAGCAACTCTAGTTCAATATTTTACTGCATGATTTGACATACCAGGGCAGCAACTCTAGTTCAATATTTTACTGCATTATTTGACATACCAGGGCAGAAACTCTAGTTCAATATTTTACTGCATGATTTGACATACCAGGGCAGCAACTCTAGTTCAATATTTTACTGCATTATTTGACATACCAGGGCAGAAACTCTAGTTCAATATTTTACTGCATGATTTGACATACCAGGGCAGAAACTCTAGTTCAATATTTTACTGCATGATTTGACATACCGGGGCAGCAACTCTAGTTCAATATTTTACTGCATGATTTGACATACCAGGGCAGCAACTCTAGTTCAATGTTTTACTGCATGATTTGACATACCAGGGCAGCAACTCTAGTTCAATGTTTTACTGCATGATTTGACATACCAGGGCAGCAACTCTAGTTCAATGTTTTACTGCATGATTTGACATACCAGAGAAGCAACTCTAGTTCAATATTTTACTGCATGATTTGACATACCAGGGCAGCAACTCTAGTTCAATATTTTACTGCATGATTTGACATACCAGGGCAGCAACTCTAGTTCAATATTTTACTGCATGATTTGACATACCAGGGCAGCAACTCTAGTTCAATATTTTACTGCATGATTTGACATACCAGGGCAGCAACTCTAGTTCAATATTTTACTGCATGATTTGACATACCAGGGCAGCAACTCTAGTTCAATATTTTACTGCATGATTTGACATACCAGGGCAGCAACTCTAGTTCAATATTTTACTGCATGATTTGACATACCAGGGCAGCAACTCTAGTTCAATATTTTACTGCATTATTTGACATACCAGGGCAGCAACTCTAGTTCAATATTTTACTGCATGATTTGACATACCAGGGCAGAAACTCTAGTTCAATATTTTACTGCATGATTTGACATACCAGGGCAGCAACTCTAGTTCAATATTTTACTGCATTATTTGACATACCAGGGCAGAAACTCTAGTTCAATATTTTACTGCATGATTTGACATACCAGGGCAGAAACTCTAGTTCAATATTTTACTGCATGATTTGACATACCAGGGCAGCAACTCTAGTTCAATATTTTACTGCATGATTTGACATACCAGGGCAGAAACTCTAGTTCAATATTTTACTGCATGATTTGACATACCAGGGCAGCAACTCTAGTTCAATGTTTTACTGCATGATTTGACATACCAGGGCAGCAACTCTAGTTCAATGTTTTACTGCATGATTTGACATACCAGAGCAGCAACTCTAGTTCAATATTTTACTGCATGATTTGACATACCAGGGCAGCAACTCTAGTTCAATATTTTACTGCATGATTTGACATACCAGGGCAGCAACTCTAGTTCAATATTTTACTGCATGATTTGACATACCAGGGCAGCAACTCTAGTTCAATATTTTACTGCATGATGGAATTTAACAGGATAGTAAATGCTATTCAGTGTTTTTCTGCATTATTGGATATAACAGAGTGGTAACCCTTGTTCAGCATTTTACTGAATGACTGATGGTGGTAACCCTAGTTCAATGTTTTACCACATGATTGAGTTTAACAAGGTGGCAACACTGGTTCAAAGTTTTACTATATGGTTGAATACACCGGATGCCAACATTGGTTCAACATTTTACTGCATGAGAATGCCTAATGACAATTTGAAGCAGGAAATAATTCAGATTAAACAGTAAAAAAACAATTAAGTGTCAAGGAGAATAAGGAAAGAAAGAATGAATAGAAATTATAATTAGAGGCCATGAAATGAGTTCCAAGAAGGCTCCAGGAAGATCCAAACTTATCTAGGAATACAGAACATGATTATCTCCCTGTGGTGGAGTTAAATCATATGGGTCATGTGACAACCGCTTAGTGACATCACTTTATAGTGACGAGATTGGCCAGTCATTCAGTCGGCTTACAGTTGCCAAACAAAGAAAAAAAAGCCTAGATCCCCCACTAGCTGGGCTGAAGCTAAACCAGCCACCCCCAGCAGCTTACAAGTCCATGGTACTGTTTCCTTTTAGGAATATATCTTTCCCAAATATAGAAAGAAACTCCAGCTTGCAGTCCTCAATTTGGGGAAAACCAAGACTCACTATTTCCAGTTCATGGAATATTTACTCGCCTGGGACATAGTAGATGAATCAGAGCCCATTTGAATCTGGAGTCCTAAATATGGCTTCTTCAGAAACATAGAAAAATCTCCATATTATATGTAAGACAATTCTTTTCATTCTCCTTACACTTTGTTTGCTGTATAGATATATGTGATATATTTTTCTCTGCCTGGGACACATGTTAATATGTATATATAGTTTTGTATATGTCTTAGTGATATAAAAGTCTCTCTGAGAACAAAGAACATTTGTCATTCCTTTTCCTTCAGCCATTCCATCTGTGAAATACAGTGTTATTATGGATATAATAATGCCCATAATGGGGGAAATAAAAATAGAAGAATAAACCTCTCTTCCATAGCTCTCTCCTGTTATACCTGAAATAAACCAAGTAGAATTCATTAAGATTTAGTATGACTAAATCTTCCACTACCTACAGGGAAATATGCCTTCAGGGCAATATGACAAAGTTTCATGGCCTTCTGAAATTTTCCCAAATTCCAAGGAAGAACTCTTGCTATGTTTATACAAAACACTATCACTTCTCATGTACTCATATTGTTGCCAAAATACAAATCAAGGGTTTGGCCTGACTGTCATCTACTACTAAACAAAGAAAAGACATGAATATGGAAAAAGAAATGCAATAAATAAATGCCAGGGGTGTACAAATTTCCTTATATAAACAAGGTGGATGAAAGACAACCAGACAAATGGAACCAGAGAGAAGATGACAAATACATAGATCCTTATAACCCAATCTTCCTCCTGCTGTTAAATAATAGTTTAGCAGACTATTATTTTTAGAGAAAGTGTATCCCAGCTCTGACTTCCAGAGGTTGACATTTGGGATCAGATGTGAGCCATAATAGGGAATTCAATTTTGATTGGCTGAGCTAGCATGGGAAAGATAGATAGGAGAAAATTTTCAGCGAGTTGGGTCTTACCTGTCAAGTGATGTAGATGTGTTCTCTTTTGTGCCCGAAACGGCACCCCATTGAGTTAAGAGGCAACCCCCACCAGATAGTTACATAATGTACATGTCGACAGGAGTAATAAAAATAGTTAAATTAAAATTCTGTGTTTGAAGTCTTTCATCGCTGAACCAAAACAATTAGTGATCATAGAGAAGACAAGATGAGACCACCCACACCAGGGGGCAATGCAACACTGCTGCTGCTTCTGCCACTAAAGAACCCACAGACACAATCCCAGAGGGACAAGAATACAGTGCCAGGACCAATGTCCCTCATATTATTATGAATTAACTGCTAGAATAATTTTACAGAAAAGATCATCAACCAGGCCACACAGATTAATAAATATTCACAACTTATGTACTTTTAAATTCTTCAATTTGTTGACCTTAAACCTGTCGTTAGTTATAAACAGAGTTTGTTGGTTTCTGCTGTGAAATTGGTTTTCAGCAGGGACAAAGAAGTTACCTCAACTTCAGAAACTTAACAACTGAAATTTCAGCAAGTATCACAACAGTTGTTTGGGCAAAAATCCCCTTAAATCTGGTTACTTCCCATCTTGCTGATGCCGACATGCAATAGCCACGAAGATCAAAAAACTCTGCCAAGTGTTAATGTCAAGAATATTGTTTTCGGTAACTACTGGCTTAGTAAGACTTCTTGATCTAGGTCAGTTGTTATTAATTTCACTGTTTAAGAAAATAAAAAAAAACAGAGATAGAAATTCAAACAAGTGTCCCCACTAAAAATAATGTTTGTAGTAATAATATATATAATATGTCAAGGATAGGTTTTTGTCTGTAACATTTTGCCATACTAGAGTTATCTTTCTTGTACTTGTGATGCCAGGCGACAGTGTCTTTGTTCCAATAATACTAGACTGTTTCCAAAATATTTATGAGACTGAGAATAAAAAAAAACAATTCATATAATAATTAGAAA
This sequence comes from Acanthosepion esculentum, assembly GCA_964036315.1. NCBI lineage: Eukaryota > Metazoa > Mollusca > Cephalopoda > Sepiida > Sepiidae > Acanthosepion > Acanthosepion esculentum. The sequence continues at coordinate 69,216,014 of OZ038504.1, forward strand.
AATATATTTAAAGACTCGTATATGAAAATCTCAAAATAGTAATATGGCATAGTTTTTAGCCATGTGGATATACTAATTTATTAATAGGTATTGCTAACCATAAAATGCATTCAAATACAACAATTAGACTTATTTAGTCCAGATAGAATCTCATCAAGTTTAAAATGTAGTATAATATGCTCAATCCCCAGGGGCAGAGGCCATTGCCACCAGACAATACTACTCCTTCAGGAGGAAGCTAGGGTTAATCCCTAACACCTGAGTGCCCCCAAAGTGGGAAATGCTGAAGGAGCTTGAGCAATATTTGTCTTTAGTCCAATGTACACATGAGAATCCTACTTTACAACATGGCTTTGTGCCACTTTGCATTCAAGTGGTCAAGTAGATAAAAGACAGTGCTGGTGTGTACTACCCACAAGCCCCGACCCTGACCCTAGTGCTTTGTGATCCTCACTATCTTATCAACATTTGCTTTTTTCTACCCTCATTTATATATAAGTTACAAATTAAACTAAGCACAACTGACTATTTTAAGGATGAAAAAATTTTGCAGATTTTGACGTCATTGGGGGGGGGGGGTGTTTTTCCACCTGAATCCACAAATTTGTTTTGTTCATGCTAAGTTTCAAAAAACATTTATATTTATATAAACAAACTTTTCATATACATAAAATTGCACTATTTTTCATCCAGAATATTGAATGTATTAAAATTATTCAACTTTTTAACAAGAAAAAATCTCAAGTTGATGTTAAAAATTGCCGCAAAACATTGTTGATTTAAGATGGAATGATCTATTATGACATGTCTCTAATTTGTATTTAGATACATTATATTTATTTTTAATTTTTTTAGTTGAATTGTTCACCTGTAATGTATATGATCCATTACTATAGATAATTAGATTGCAATAAAATTTGTATTTTTTATATGAATATTACCTTATGAAAATTGAATATAATTCGAGTGGGAGGCCCAATATCATATATTCAAGTGGAGGCATGAAACCATTGCATCGGCCCTGATAGAAGATACCTATAAATGTAACAACTATTAAAGGACAGAGGAAAATATAAATTTGTGAATTTACCTAAATTCATTCCACAAAGTCCTTGAAATAATACCAAGATAAAAACCCAAACAAGGGGTCCTCGATATGGAACCTGAAATTGTAAAAAAAAAATTTTTAAATCTCAACTTCCCTTTGTGAATTGTTTTTTACTTAAACAGCAAACCCTTGATTTTTCTATATTATTAAATGTCTATTCAATACAAGGACCAAGAGCTCTTCAAGGTAGAAGGTGACTGAATGATGTTGTTTTATGAACATTAACAGGAGACAGTAAGTGCAGATTATTAGGATACGTAAGATAGATAATGGTTGACCCTAGACTTTAAGAGGTTAGTATTGTAATGATCAGGGAAGCATCCTCTTGGGAGTCTGTTTCAAAAAGTAGCAGCTGTTGGGAAAATTTCTAAATGAAACTTCTTACCAATGGAATACAAAGGGAGTGAGAAGGATTCGACCCTGTGTACATGGCACGGTGAGTCCTAGGTGTAAAAATCTGAACTGGTGGAACTAAGGAACATAGCTTGTCAGAACATTTTCCATGGAAATAGTGAGAGAATAGTGAGAGGCTTCCAATGTTCTGTCTGTTGGAAAAGGTTTGTAAGGCTAAAGGTAATTCATCACCAACAAGGCTACATAAATGTTTTTGAACTCTGTCAAGGTGGGAAAGTTCCAGCCCAGATATGGCAGCAATATTCCATTTTTGGTCTGATCTGACTCTTGTAAAGATAGAGCCTGGCAGAAGGAGTCTGGTACTTTGTGGAGTGGTACAAAGATGTATAGATGGACAAACAGTTAACAGTACTGGAAATGGAATTGACAAGCCAAATTCAAATTCCAAATGAAACTGCTTGTTTTCAATTTGCACTAAGAGGAAAGACATGGATTCATCACTACTTTCCCAGTTATGGATAAAATAATAGAGTAGAACAGTCTCTTTAGCCTTGGTTGGCAACCAGTCAAGAAGAACAACACTGAAATTCAGTCTGAAGTGATGCAGCATCCCCTATTTCTTCCTGGGAAAACAAAGCATCAGAGGAAAGGAACTGGCGCTTGTCCTGCTTCTCATCGATACAAAGATTTGAGCAAGGCTAACTTGAACATCAGGATCAACTGCGTGCAAATATTAAAGTTGGCAGCATGCTACTCCTCTCAATGATAGCCTTAACTGCAACTGTGGTTTTGTCACACACAGTAAAGCAGGCCTTGCTGTCCCCTCACAGAAATATGTGACAACTGATCCTCAACTACTCAAGCAAAATGGCTCAACTGCATGTTCCATCAGTCTAAAAGTTTGCAAAACACCTGCAGACGTAAGGAGATACATGCATGTCCATAGAAGGTGAGCACCTCTTTATTTTACTGAGCCCTCATTTGTCATCTGCAATGAGAGAGTCTATCTACCATATATATATATATATATATATATATAATGTGAATGAACCTTCTATAAAAAATATGTATGCGTAGATTGTGAAATAAGCAAAAGAGATTAGCAAGCCAAGTTCAAATTCTGTCTAAATTTCTTATGTTCACATTCACACAAATACTCTTGAATCCATCTTTTCTTCCCCAGCTATGGGTTAAATAGCAAGGTTGAATGGGCTCCCTTGCCTTGAAGTGGTAACCAATCTATTAGAAGGAAAACTTTGAATTCTATCCTTAAGAACAATGGGCTCTACTGGCTATCTAACCCTAGACACACCAGTTCTACAGTACATGTGATGCCCTTATAACCCTGGCAGACTACAGGACTCATGATATGATGTGACAACTACAAAAATGCCAGTACTTACAAAAATTTAGAACTGCTCATTTTAAACTTTGACTGGGATTCAAAGTTTCATTTACAGTGAATAAAATTTAATCACATTGAATAATATTAATATAGACTAATATGGCTAGTAAATAATTTTCAATGTATTCATATAGTAAAATAATTCCCAATGAATTTCCATATGTGTTTTTAGTATTTGCTGTCATTAGAATGAATGAAATTTTTATATGCATTTGTTTAAAATAAATAAGTTTACATCTATTTACAACATAAAACATGTGAAAAAGAAAGTTTATACCTAAAATTGATGGTATTTTTAATATTTATTAAATTCAAAAGTTTCAAGAAGAATAATACAAGTCAAAGATTGTTACCTTAAAAACCACAATAGCAAAAATCAGCATCAGGGTAACTTGGACAGTTAAAACCACCATTTGCGTCATGACATGAGCCAACATTATTTCAAAGGCAGTCAGTCCTGAAAGTCACAGAAATCAAAATTCTTAGGTATTTTCTGTCTGAATTTATTGGATGTGGATTTATCCTTATTGAAATTATTTACATTCTGACTATTGTCCCCATTTTTGTTGTTATTATCAGTACATTTCATCTGTTGTGTCCACCAGCCTTCTTCGGGAGCTTATTGATCAAGATAATCGCCAGGAAATTTCAAACTGAACCTTTTATTTAATCTACAGGAGTAAACTGTTTTTGTTCTTATTTAGTACTGCTCGGTTGTTGCTCTTGCCTATTTCCAGTGAGTTTAAGTCTGCAAAACCCAGCCCAGCCCAGGCACAATCACTATGTCACCAAATTCATGACCAATGCTTCAATCCACTAAGCTACTGTCCCATAGTACAATCCTGAATCTAGAATTTTGATCCTTGAATCTAATGGGCTTATTGTCTGCCTGCTGCTGATACAGCTGCTGCTGATACAGCTGCTGCTGTCATGCTTGACTGCATTCACTATGGAATCTATTTTCTTACTTATGCTGCTGCTTCTGTTGATACTGTAGAAGCTTTGCTGTCATCTCTCTTTATTCATTACTGGCTCACATGTAGTATTTCTTTCTTTGTTAGACCTACTGTCACAGCCTAAGTGTCACATCCTAGCTTATACACTGATTACTTCAGATATCTGAGTCTCCAGTGTTCTGATATTTAATTCATTCCACTGGGTTGATGACCACCCTTAAGTATTTTGTTATTTTTATAGAAGAAAATGAAGTGTGATTTAAATTTACCAACATTAAGAAATTTCCTATCCTCTGAAGCACTAACCAATATTTGTCCATTTACTATCCCTCCAAGTCCCTGTTCTGTCCTCCCTATACACAATCCCATTAGGTAGGTTACCCACTGTTTCCCTCTGCCTCTCTTGTCTTCAGTATGTCATGTGAGCACCAAATTCTCCAAGCCTTCTTTCCTCATTAAGTGTCTCAGTAATTTCAATATCTCTTTCTGATTCTAAGTATGTCTGTTTTGTTTCCATTTTCATTAAAAATTCTTTGTTGCTTATATGTATTGTCTATGGTATTCTCACCCTCCTTTTGTAGATCAACAGCTCTGTTGCCTTGTCTCCTTTTCACCTGTGAGGAAATTGTCCGACATTCACTGCCATATAGGAGGATCGATATTGCATTACAATTCAGTACTCTTTATTTCTAACAAAATTTTCTTGTTTCTTAATACTTTGTTTAGCTTTAGACATATTTTGCTATTCCAATGTACCTTTAAATTTCTTTATCACATTTTCCATTGGCTATTATATCACTTCCCAGATTTTCTGTACTTACTTGATTTTCATGTCCCTATTTTGTAACTTGCATATTGGGGTATCCCTTTTGTTAATGACCATTCATTCTGTCTTCTTACAATTGACAGTCTTTTCTTTTCACTTTCCCTTATTACTTATTAATCTAAGAAGTTCTGCAGTTTACTTTTCCTTTTTCAACATGATGTCATCTGTATATTTTAACTTTTTATTCATTTATCCTGTCATTGTACAATGCACAATGAAATTAGACAGCAGCCTACACACATTTCTTGTTTTTCTACTATGTAACATGACCCTTCAGGATGTTGGTGATCATGGTTTTCCACAATTTCCCATCCTTTGCAGTTCTCAAGTAAATTTTGTTTTTTTCCTATCTCTCCTAAACCATGTTCCACCATCCATTTACTCAAATTTACTAGTTAGGTTATGTATTGTTTTCCTCTGTCCCTGTGAGTATCAAATTTTCCAAGTCCTCATGAGACCTAGAAATTTCAGCTATCTCTTATGGATATTAAGTATAAGTTTCCTTTTTGTTTCCACTTTCTATAAAACTTCATCTTTGCTCACATGTTCTGTTCATAGTATTCTCAGCATCCTTCTGTAGAACCACATTTCCATTGCTTCAAGTCTCTTTTTAATTTGTGAGGAGATTGTCCAGCATTCATTGTTATATAGGAGGAAAGATATTATATAACAGTCCAGTACTCTTTTCTTTGTTTCTAACGAGATTTTCCTGTTTCTTAATATTTTGCTTGACTTTTGGAAGGCATCATATAAACGCACAAAAACACACACACACACACACACACACAAGACAGATAAAAACAAACACATGCACATCATCACATGAAGAAAAGTAATAATGCATATACTATTGTTATCCTGGTAACGAAATTGGATCCAAACTTGGGCCAGAGCATAGAAAACTCATAGATAGTGGTCAAGCAGAACTCAAATGCCATTGGCTGGAGTTAATATGACCAAAACATATTAAAATATCGTACCACTTAATGGTCAAAATTCACTAACATGAAAATGGAGGTGGTTTTTGCAAAAATCTGTTGAAAGCGGGAGAGGGGGGGGTAATCAGGGTTCGATCAGCCCTGATTGGGTCACTTGGTGGGAGATAATACAAAGTTGAGAAACACAAAATTCTCAAGAAACCCAGGAATATCACATCACTGATGACTCCCTCCTGTTCATTGAAAAGATGTATTTCGCGAAACTATATTGTTAAGATTGTGTTCCCCAATAATAAATCCTGATAGGACTTCTATTCCTTTTAGATTCACCTTGATGTATACGTTAAATAAATTTAGTGACACGTTTTCCAGCAGTTCAAATAGATCTCTATAACTGTAAGATAAAAAAATTAAGTGAGTAAAAAAACTGATTCACGATGTATAAAATTAATTTATATCCTAAATGGTCCTAAAAATGATTTGAAATCAGGATTTTGTCCATGTCTTTTCTATGCTATTGTTGTGAGGTACTCATTGTGTCATGATGGAGGAAGGGATTGCAGACCGGATTGAGGAATCGGAGAACCAAGTTTGAATCTCAGTCAAGTTCATTACATTCACTTATGTGCTAATAATCTTGGAAAAGGTATGAATCCATCTCTTCTCCCACCAGCTATGGTTAAATAGCAGGACAGAGTGGGTTCTATAGCCTTGGGTGGCAACTGGTCTAGGAGAAAGAAAACTCCGAATTCAAAACCAGCCTGAAAAGGGTTGGGCTCCGTCAGGCTATCTTGCCCAAGTCACACAACTTCTACTGTGACTGCAGTACATTTAGTGCCCTTATGATTCTAATGAGCTATGGGGCTTGTGATTGTGATTGACTCATTGAGGAGCAAACTCACTGCAACATTAAGCTTGGATTAGTTGTGCAAAGGAAAAGGAACATTATTCAAATGTACACAAACACGCACATTCATTTTAATATATAATTAATATTCATCAAAAAGAGTCATAGAAAGAATATTCACCTGCCACAAAGCCTCGCTCGAGAAGACCTTCCTTTCGTTCAAGTACAAAGGCAAGTGTAGTCAAACCAGTTGCCATGAAGAATGTTATACTACAAAAGAAAAAGGTCACTATTTGATTGATCTCACACTGTCAAAAATACTTTTTCCAAGGCTATATTAGTCATTTTTTATTGTTAAAGAAAATAAAAAAAAAAAAAAGAGAAAGACCAAAACAAAAGTTTGGTGAAAATAAAATGTCACTAAGAAAAAAATATTAATGAAGTTCACCTAAGAACAATTCCAGGAGCCATGAAATTAGTAAAACTTGGTTTCTTCTCTCCATAGACAGGTGGTTCCATGATCTACAAAATATAAAAAAAAATATACATAGTAAAAAAGTAATTAAATGTTTTTTTTTCCAATCTTAAAAACATAAAAGGAAATGAGAGGATATTTTATTTTTTATTATGTGATACTGTTGAGATGTTGAGTGTTTCCACGTGAGTATATGGTAATAACGAACAAACACAGTCGTAGGGAAAAATACTGGTATATTCAGAGAGGTATTTACATCAGAGAGATTAGTAGTAGAACGAACGTAGGTTAGTAGTAACAATAAGTAATAGTAATAAAGTCCAACGGTATCTTCCGGTCGAGAAACGGAAGTGTAACTGATCACTACAGAAGTCTCACTCTGCACTGCACTACACTGCTACACTACGATATTTAACAACCCCCCACACACACACGGGTCGAATGTGGCACAAGGCTGGTTTAAAATGGGCTTACTGAGCCCGTAGGCTCGGTCAAAAATATGCCCATTTACAACCCGTATACACGAGTTTAGGGACTGTCTACCTCCCCGGACAAAACTTTGCCCTGCAGCAAAGCTTCGTCCGAGTTCCTCTCTGCCAAACAGAGAGTTCAACAGCAGAGCACCATTACTGATACACTGCTACACTACGGTATTTAACAACCCTCCCACGTGGGTCGAATGTGGCACAAGGCCGGTTTAATGTGGGCTCCCAAAAATATGCCCATTTAGAACCCGTATAAACGGGTTCAGGGACTGTCTACCTCCCCGGACGACACTTTGCCCTGCGGCAAAGCCTCGTCCGGGTTCCTCTCTGCCAAAGCAGAGAGTTCAACAAGAGTCGCGCACAGTCAGAGACTGCGTCTCGTACACTGCTACACTACTCACAGTCTCTAGAACTACTGTTCTATTTATAATAATAGGATCAGTCTATTGTGGTTGTGAAGGTGGGTGCGCCCCAACAGATACTATAGACACCCATATAGAAATGGGAAGGGGTGGTTTTATCGTGATCAGAAGTGTTTCTGATTGATAAACCATCAGAGGATTCCTTTTGAAGTTCAGTCTTCTCACTGGCATTCACTTTAACCAAAGAGGAAGGGGAAGTAAAAAAGTGAATGAGAGATTTTTGGCAATCAAATGGTAAAAAAAACGGAAATACAGAATATCCAGGTGCTGGTCTATATTAACAGTTATACTTTAGTAAAGCGCGAATTCAGGTCCGCCCTTCACGGAAGAGGGTCTCACAGTTCTGAGGCCTCCATTTTCATATTGTCAGCCACTATGTAGGGATGAGTTAGATGTGTGAAGAGTTAGTAGGAGGGAAGAGCTGATAGAGCAGAAATTGTTTCAAGTAGCACCTATCTACCCAGCTGGATGAACAGGCTAGGCTAAAGGTGGGCATCAAGTGAGGATCAAAATCACTACAATTGTAATGGTTTCCTAACCATCGTTCCACAGTGAAGTGCATATATAATTATTTCTTTAGCTTAATCTTGAACAAGACCACAAGAGTTGGGCACCCAATGAGGACTGACTTCATTAAAATGGTGACTGTCTAGGAGACTGGCTTGTTAACCATTGCTCCATGATGTGCCCATATATTTATGTATACAGCTTAGTCTTACACAATATTACTAGTGCTTGGTACCAAATAAGGACTGACTTCATTACAATGACAACCATATGGTTATTTACGTAGCTTAGTAATATCTTATCAAAATAAATAAAATACAAAATCATTGAAAGCATATATCTGCAACTTAATGCAAAATTGAATTCATGCAATTAAAGGTGTGGGTGGTGTAATGGATAATGGCTCAGGATTGTTAATCGGAGAGACAAGTTTCAATTCCAACTGGGTTCATTATATTCACTTAAGAGCAAATACCTTTGGGAAAGGTATGAATGCATCTCTTCTCCCCCCACCTATGGGTTAATTAGTAAGATTTGTACCACTAAAACCATTATCACCTCAAAAAAAAAAAAGATTTGTATACAAATATTTAGATTTTGGCATTAAATAACCCATAGAGGTATTGATATGCTGCTAAACAAAAAACAATAAACCAACATTAATTTATTCATTTCCAACTATTTGCTTTCAATAATTTTGTATTTTATTTATGTTGATAAGATATTTCAAATTCTCAAATCAGCCAAGGTTACAGTTGTTGAATTCTCACCTGTAATAGGCTGGCCACATGACGAGCATGGAAGACTATCATCTTCTAAAGAACCTCTTATGCAAGAAACCAATCACTAAGAAGTGTTGTCTCACTGAATATATAAAAAAAAACCCTCAAAAAGAACCTTATTTCCTGTGGATTCAACAGCCATCAGTGGAAAACAGAAGCAGTTGAGAGGGCAACCTCCCCAACAGAATCCTGCCTCAAAAAGAGAGCAGAAGAAAAGACGCTCTATCACAGGCCGAGGATCTCTACTGCTGCTTAATCCTCTCCTGTTGTCAACATGGAAAAGAATACTCTCCCCACATAGGTTTCACTACAGATCTGAGAGCCTGCAACAGTGTTGAAAATCTTCCACAAGACTTTGTTCACAATGCCAAGCCATCCTAATGTCTTTAACTTACCGTTATTGGAATATCAGCAAGTGCAGGATTCCTCCCAATTTGTTCTAATTCGGAATATGCAAAGTTTTGAAATGCCTGGATAATTTTCTCTTGAATGATTAAGGCTACTTGTTCGTCTGAAAATAAAATGGTCAATATAATTTGTTTCCTCTGCTTCCCCGTACACAATAAATGTCATTCTTTCATCACATTTTTAAGATGAGATAAAACATTGTACAATAATCAATATAAAGTCTTTATTTTCCTTCAATCGACATTTATGAAAAAAAAAGCATCATACTGAATTAATTCTGAGAATTACTAATTCTTTCATTTATTAATCCAATTTGAAAACATTATTCTCTTGTTTAAACCTTTTAATTACTCGGAACCAGCACCATCCAGCATTATATTTGTTGTGTCGGAAACCTACCACCCCTCTTGAAGATGAACTTGTCTGCTTCTGTGAACAAAGACTTTAAATAGTGGCATGTCAGTTGACATGAGGGAGACAGGGAGACAGAGAAGTTCTTGGCTGAGCTAGTTATTGACTACTCAGGCGATTTCTGTACCTTTTTACCAACCTATTAAAACCCTTTTTATTGTTACGTGTTATTTGGCGTTTGTCTCTACAACCCCCAAATCAACATCATAACAATATTACAGAGATATCTCCCCAGATATACCAGGACAATTGTTACTTTCACTGCCTTCATTACTATCCATAAATTGTCTTGAATCACAATCTAATTCACTGCCAGAGAAAGAAGATCCAGGAGAAAGAAATTTCTTAGGAGATATATAGTCAACTTTTCCTGGACAATTATTGCTTTCATTGCTTTTTTCACCATTTATAAATTGTCTTGAATCAATATCTGATTATATTATCTTCTAAATAAATAAATGGCAAAATCTGTCTGTCCATCCATGTGTCTGGAACCCCTGTAACTCAAGCCACACTTGCTCTACATAAACATATTATACCTTTTTGGAATCACTATTGAAAATCTGCACTTCATCTGGTGCTTGAACATTCACCTTTGGGATTTTTGTCTGGATGAGGGAACAGTTAAAAAGTCAAATTTTAAAATATCTGAAAAAAATTAGTGATTTAAAATTTTTTTAAATTTATATTGAGATTAAAGTAACACAAAAACTTTATGAATTTAAACATTTTTGTTTTAAATTCAGTTTAAAATATATCCAAACCTTTGTGAATTGAAGAAATCAATTTTTTTTCTTCGAAATGCCAAGGAATTAGAGAAAGTGACAGGCTTCATGACATGAGGTTTTGAAGTTCCAATTTTTGGCCTGATTTGGAATTTCAGCCCAAATCAGGGTTTTTGTCTCAAATCGGTCTTTCGGGTAGAATTGGACTGGATCAGAGTTAAAGTGAGGTTTTGAAGTTCCATGGAATGAATTGAAGAATTCAAAGTTATTTCTTCAAAATTATCATTGCTGTTTTCTAAGCTAGACCAGAGGTCTTTTAGTTTTGGGCTGGAGACCCAATTACCCTTCCACAGGAGTTAGTTTATAAGTCATCAAAAAAGTGCAGCTTGAATGAATGACAAAGTGGAAAAAACTCTGTAAATAATATTTTTGTTGATGAAATTATATATGTGTAAGAAGAAGCCATGATATAAAAGCATAAGCATCAGTTGCAATTCTGCACAGTCAAGAAATATTGAAAAGGTTGGAACATTGAAAATTTTAAATTTCATTTTTTTTTTTTTCAGATTTGTCTGGATATGCAATCTAGCTAATCTCATTCAATTTCCCTATGCTTTTCTTTTTCTTTTCATTTTTTATTATTAAAGTATTCCACTGATAACAGAAGACAAAAGACTGCCAAGAAAGGGGAAATCTTGTAAGAAACTGGATGCAATTTTACCATAGATGATCTAATAACCAAATCACTTTCTATACATTTTTGCCTTAGTAAATTGCTTTCACTTTTAATTAAGGTAGCATTTTTTTAATCAAAATTATGGCTTTTTATTCTGAAATATTTTTTTTTGCATTGAATATGAAATAATTAGGGTATTGGAGGAGCTTTAAAGTATTTTTAGTTTTTCTCTTCATCATATAAATACTGAGGGCTACAAGGTCTGAGTGTTCTTAAACAGAATTCAGGCTGGTAAATGTAATTAATACTGTTTATTATAAACAGAGCATTTACTTAAATAATTGTATCTATAAAAATAATATATAAACAGAATATATATATATATATATATATATATATATATATATATATATATATATATATATATATACACACACACACACTCACACAAATAAAGTGAATGGGAATAGGGTAAAATGAGAGCGGGAGTAGAAGTGTACCTCATATAGATAGAGAAATAAATAAAAAGAACTGAGATATGTGCAGGTAAGATTTTTTTTTTTTTTTTTTAAGCTTATCACCCCAAGCAAGGCTGGAAGCCACTAGCATGCAAGGGGTTACAGAAGGTTTGGAGGAAGAGCAGATAGGAGTGGTAAAGGAGAGGATGTGGAGAAAGATAGTGAATCGATCAAGGCAAGGGGGTTACAGAAGATTTGGAGCGAGAGCAGATAGGAATGAAAGGTGAAAGGATGTGAAGAAGGGAAGTGGATAGATCAAGGCAGCTGGAGATGTCGATTGACGGTACACTTAAATAGTTGGAGATTGTATTTGTCAGGGAAACAGGAATAAGGAAGGGAGTTCCACAGGCGAGATGTGCGAGACATGAAGCTTGAAGTAAAATTATTAAGCACGAAAAGCATGTTTACAGATTGATAACTAAAGTTATTATTCAAAATCTGTAACTTTATACATGATAAAAAAAAGCAACAGGTTCAACAAATAAAGAAACTAAAATTAAATACAGAAGGCAATAGGGAGACAAAAAAAAAACAGGAACTTACTGGTCATGTCTAAATTGAGTTGGATGGTACCACCATTCAATGTATCATTATCCAATGCCTTTGGATCTAAGAATCTAAAATGAGACAGGAAAAAGCTTTAAAGTAGTGGTCTATACTCAATTAAGTAGTCACAAAAACTGAATATGGACATATAGCCTCCACTCTTCACTTCTTCTATGTGCCATGTCCCTTCAGGACATGGGTGATCATGGCCCTCCACAATTTCCTGACCTTTGTAGTTCTTAATGAATTTTATATCTTAATGTTTTTTTGTTATTTCTCCTAAACCCTGTTCTGCTATCCATTTACTCGAGCTTGCCAGGTAGGCTATACATTGTTTTCCTTTGTCCCTCTTGCCTCCAATCTATTCTGTGAGTATCAAATTTTCTAGGTCTTCTTTCATTTACATGCCCTAGAAATTTCAACTATCTCATTCTGATATTAAGTATATAAGTATCATTTTTGTTTCCATTTTCTCTAAAACTTCATCATTGCTCACATGCTTGGTCCATGATATTCTCAGCATCATAGTATCATAGATGTGGGGAGTGTATCATTTGAGGTGCCTCACCGATTTGGAGGGTGTATCATAGATTAGGAGTGGTATGAGACCATTACACTGGCCCCGAATTCATGTACATATGTTTGTAAATACAAATGATTTATTGAACAGGCATAAAACAATGATTTCTATATTTTTATTTTATTATTGTTTGGAATTTGGACATTCAGATTTCTTAATATAAAAAAACATGGATGACTGAATTTCCTCCATTTCCACTTTTATTTGCAATGCCATTGCCACTTAGTAAGGCAGCACTTTAATACATTTTGACTAAAATAAATTTGTAAATACAAATGATTTATTGAACAGGCATACCAATGTTTTCTATATTTTTATTTTATTATTGTTTGGAATTTGGACATTCAGATTTCTTAATATAAAAAAACATGGATGACTGAATTTCCTCCATTTCCACTTTTATTTGCAATGCCATTGCCACTTAGTAAGGCAGCACTTTAATACATTTTGACTAAAATAAATTTGTAAATACAAATGATTTATTGAACAGGCATACCAATGTTTTCTATATTTTTATTTTATTATTGTTTGGAATTTGGGCATTCAGATTTCTTAATATAAAAAAACATGGATGACTGAATTTCCTCCATTTCCACTTTTATTTGCAATGCCATTGCCACTTAGTAAGGCAGCACTTTAATACATTTTGACTAAAATAAATTTGTAAATACAAATGATTTATTGAACAGGCATACCAATGTTTTCTATATTTTTATTTTATTATTGTTTGGAATTTGGGCATTCAGATTTCTTAATATAAAAAAACATGGATGACTGAATTTCCTCCATTTCCACTTTTATTTGCAATGCCATTGCCACTTAGTAAGGCAGCACTTTAATACATTTTGACTAAAATAAATTTGTAAATACAAATGATTTATTGAACAGGCATACCAATGTTTTCTATATTTTTATTTTATTATTGTTTGGAATTTGGGCATTCAGATTTCTTAATATAAAAAAACATGGATGACTGAATTTCCTCCATTTCCACTTTTATTTGCAATGCCATTGCCACTTAGTAAGGCAGCACTTTAATACATTTTGACTAAAATAAATTTGTAAATACAAATGATTTATTGAACAGGCATACCAATGTTTTCTATATTTTTATTTTATTATTGTTTGGAATTTGGGCATTCAGATTTCTTAATATAAAAAAACATGGATGACTGAATTTCCTCCATTTCCACTTTTATTTGCAATGCCATTGCCACTTAGTAAGGCAGCACTTTAATACATTTTGACTAAAATAAATTTGTAAATACAAATGATTTATTGAACAGGCATACCAATGTTTTCTATATTTTTATTTTATTATTGTTTGGAATTTGGGCATTCAGATTTCTTAATATAAAAAAACATGGATGACTGAATTTCCTCCATTTCCACTTTTATTTGCAATGCCATTGCCACTTAGTAAGGCAGCACTTTAATACATTTTGACTAAAATAAATTTGTAAATACAAATGATTTATTGAACAGGCATACCAATGTTTTCTATATTTTTATTTTATTATTGTTTGGAATTTGGACATTCAGATTTCTTAATATAAAAAAACATGGATGACTGAATTTCCTCCATTTCCACTTTTATTTGCAATGCCATTGCCACTTAGTAAGGCAGCACTTTAATACATTTTGACTAAAATAAATTTGTAAATACAAATGATTTATTGAACAGGCATACCAATGTTTTCTATATTTTTATTTTATTATTGTTTGGAATTTGGGCATTCAGATTTCTTAATATAAAAAAACATGGATGACTGAATTTCCTCCATTTCCACTTTTATTTGCAATGCCATTGCCACTTAGTAAGGCAGCACTTTAATACATTTTGACTAAAATAAATTTGTAAATACAAATGATTTATTGAACAGGCATACCAATGTTTTCTATATTTTTATTTTATTATTGTTTGGAATTTGGACATTCAGATTTCTTAATATAAAAAAACATGGATGACTGAATTTCCTCCATTTCCACTTTTATTTGCAATGCCATTGCCACTTAGTAAGGCAGCACTTTAATACATTTTGACTAAAATAAATTTGTAAATACAAATGATTTATTGAACAGGCATACCAATGTTTTCTATATTTTTATTTTATTATTGTTTGGAATTTGGACATTCAGATTTCTTAATATAAAAAAACATGGATGACTGAATTTCCTCCATTTCCACTTTTATTTGCAATGCCATTGCCACTTAGTAAGGCAGCACTTTAATACATTTTGACTAAAATAAATTTGTAAATACAAATGATTTATTGAACAGGCATACCAATGTTTTCTATATTTTTATTTTATTATTGTTTGGAATTTGGGCATTCAGATTTCTTAATATAAAAAAACATGGATGACTGAATTTCCTCCATTTCCACTTTTATTTGCAATGCCATTGCCACTTAGTAAGGCAGCACTTTAATACATTTTGACTAAAATAAATTTGTAAATACAAATGATTTATTGAACAGGCATACCAATGTTTTCTATATTTTTATTTTATTATTGTTTGGAATTTGGACATTCAGATTTCTTAATATAAAAAAAACATGGATGACTGAATTTCCTCCATTTCCACTTTTATTTGCAATGCCATTGCCACTTAGTAAGGCAGCACTTTAATACATTTTGACTAAAATAAATTTGTAAATACAAATGATTTATTGAACAGGCATACCAATGTTTTCTATATTTTTATTTTATTATTGTTTGGAATTTGGGCATTCAGATTTCTTAATATAAAAAAACATGGATGACTGAATTTCCTCCATTTCCACTTTTATTTGCAATGCCATTGCCACTTAGTAAGGCAGCACTTTAATACATTTTGACTAAAATAAATTTGTAAATACAAATGATTTATTGAACAGGCATACCAATGTTTTCTATATTTTTATTTTATTATTGTTTGGAATTTGGGCATTCAGATTTCTTAATATAAAAAAACATGGATGACTGAATTTCCTCCATTTCCACTTTTATTTGCAATGCCATTGCCACTTAGTAAGGCAGCACTTTAATACATTTTGACTAAAATAAATTTGTAAATACAAATGATTTATTGAACAGGCATACCAATGTTTTCTATATTTTTATTTTATTATTGTTTGGAATTTGGACATTCAGATTTCTTAATATAAAAAAACATGGATGACTGAATTTCCTCCATTTCCACTTTTATTTGCAATGCCATTGCCACTTAGTAAGGCAGCACTTTAATACATTTTGACTAAAATAAATTTGTAAATACAAATGATTTATTGAACAGGCATACCAATGTTTTCTATATTTTTATTTTATTATTGTTTGGAATTTGGGCATTCAGATTTCTTAATATAAAAAAACATGGATGACTGAATTTCCTCCATTTCCACTTTTATTTGCAATGCCATTGCCACTTAGTAAGGCAGCACTTTAATACATTTTGACTAAAATAAATTTGTAAATACAAATGATTTATTGAACAGGCATACCAATGTTTTCTATATTTTTATTTTATTATTGTTTGGAATTTGGGCATTCAGATTTCTTAATATAAAAAAACATGGATGACTGAATTTCCTCCATTTCCACTTTTATTTGCAATGCCATTGCCACTTAGTAAGGCAGCACTTTAATACATTTTGACTAAAATAAATTTGTAAATACAAATGATTTATTGAACAGGCATACCAATGTTTTCTATATTTTTATTTTATTATTGTTTGGAATTTGGACATTCAGATTTCTTAATATAAAAAAACATGGATGACTGAATTTCCTCCATTTCCACTTTTATTTGCAATGCCATTGCCACTTAGTAAGGCAGCACTTTAATACATTTTGACTAAAATAAATTTGTAAATACAAATGATTTATTGAACAGGCATACCAATGTTTTCTATATTTTTATTTTATTATTGTTTGGAATTTGGGCATTCAGATTTCTTAATATAAAAAAACATGGATGACTGAATTTCCTCCATTTCCACTTTTATTTGCAATGCCATTGCCACTTAGTAAGGCAGCACTTTAATACATTTTGACTAAAATAAATTTGTAAATACAAATGATTTATTGAACAGGCATACCAATGTTTTCTATATTTTTATTTTATTATTGTTTGGAATTTGGACATTCAGATTTCTTAATATAAAAAAACATGGATGACTGAATTTCCTCCATTTCCACTTTTATTTGCAATGCCATTGCCACTTAGTAAGGCAGCACTTTAATACATTTTGACTAAAATAAATTTGTAAATACAAATGATTTATTGAACAGGCATACCAATGTTTTCTATATTTTTATTTTATTATTGTTTGGAATTTGGACATTCAGATTTCTTAATATAAAAAAACATGGATGACTGAATTTCCTCCATTTCCACTTTTATTTGCAATGCCATTGCCACTTAGTAAGGCAGCACTTTAATACATTTTGACTAAAATAAATTTGTAAATACAAATGATTTATTGAACAGGCATACCAATGTTTTCTATATTTTTATTTTATTATTGTTTGGAATTTGGGCATTCAGATTTCTTAATATAAAAAAACATGGATGACTGAATTTCCTCCATTTCCACTTTTATTTGCAATGCCATTGCCACTTAGTAAGGCAGCACTTTAATACATTTTGACTAAAATAAATTTGTAAATACAAATGATTTATTGAACAGGCATACCAATGTTTTCTATATTTTTATTTTATTATTGTTTGGAATTTGGACATTCAGATTTCTTAATATAAAAAAAACATGGATGACTGAATTTCCTCCATTTCCACTTTTATTTGCAATGCCATTGCCACTTAGTAAGGCAGCACTTTAATACATTTTGACTAAAATAAATTTGTAAATACAAATGATTTATTGAACAGGCATACCAATGTTTTCTATATTTTTATTTTATTATTGTTTGGAATTTGGCCGTTCACATTTCTTAATATAAAATTCTGTCTTACTTTGCATCAGTTAAATGAATATTTTCCTAAATTTTTAAGATTACTGATTAGTTAAAAATTATATAAAAAAGGCACTCATGTTAGATTAGTCAATTAAATTTTACTGTTATGTCCACCATAGAAAAACATTCGATAAACTTCCAGCTGTCCTATCAAGCTGTCAACCTGTCAACACCTTAAATAAACAGCTACCAACATGTTAAAAAATGCATTTCTGCAATATTTTATTATATTTTAATTTTCTGTCTCAGTTTATGCCTGTTATTTTTTTGCTTGTCTTGTAATAATTCATTGAAGATTTAATGAAATTTAATGAAAAAAGAAAATAACAGAAATTTTTAATAATAAAGATAATGATGAAACAAAGGAAATTTATAAATTCAATTAGAAAAAATATACAGCATAGTGGTTATTAGCATGGAAAATGGGATTGGCATGCCTGGTTCAAATTCCAGGCAAGGCAGCTGTGTTCACTTTAGCACAAATAACCTCTGAAAATGTATGAACCCATCTCTTCTCTCTCCAGCTAGGTGTTAATAGCAGAGTAGACTAGGCTCTCTAGCTTTGGTTGAGAATCTTTTTAAGAATAAAAGAAAAACCCTGAAGCCAAACTGGTCACATGTGAGGCTAACAATTCCACATCAAAAGAACAAAAAATACTTACTACAGAAATCAAAGCAGCAACACTTACCATAAGGCTGTTAACCTATACTCCACAGGAGAGATGACAGGGTTAATATATATGCATTATCTATACAGCTTCTGGGTGTGGGTGGGTGTGTGTGTGTGTGTGTGTGTGTGTGTGTGTGTGTGTGTGTGTGTGTGTGTGTGTGTGTGCTGTAACCCCTTAAGGTCATAAAGGCACCACTGTAGCCATAGTAGCAGTAGTGTGTCTAGTCCAATGCTCCTCAAGCAGGTTTGAATTCAGATGTTTTCCTCCTCCTAAATTGGCTGCCACCTGAAAGCAAGAGAAACCAGTCTATCCTTCTATTTAACCAATAGCTGGAGGAAGATGGAATAATGCCTTTTCCAAGGGTATTAGTGTGAAGTGAAGAAAACAGAATCAAGCAACTGAACTCAGCATACTTAATACACATTCCATGCCGATATCATATTCATGGGTTTACAGCCATATCAGGTTGAAACACAGGTTCCTGTATGATCAGCCTAGTCAGTATCTAGATGGGTGATCCATTGGGAATATCAAGTGCTATAAGCTTGGATGTGTGGGTGGTGTAATGGATAATGGCTCAGTATCATTAGTCAGAGAGCCAAGTTCCAATTCTCATTGGGTTCGCTTACATGCAAACCTCTTCTGTCCTCAGCTATGGGTTAATTAGTAAGCGTTGTATCACTAAACCATCATTATCTCTCCCAAAACAAAAAAAAAGAATTCTTACAATCTAAAAATATTTTCTGGCTTTAAATAATCTGCAAAGGGTTGATAAGCCATAGAACACAAATCAATATAAAAAAAAAACTAGTCATGTCTCCTCCAGGTATATGTCTTCTCCTAATAATACAAAGAATCAAGATTATAAATACCGTATTATGAGATCTTCGGTGAAGTTTTTGTCTATAAAGAGCAGACCCCAACAGTCACCATCTTTAACTGACTGAAGACCAGTGGAATAGTTGTGAAAGTAGTTCTAAATAGAAAAAAGGATTTTCATTAATTAATTTTTTTACACGTTAATCTAAACATCAAATGTTATGAACAACAACAATACTTGGAAACTTTATAAACAATACAAACACTTGAAAAGTTGCAGACACTATCAATATAGGGAAACCTTATTTTAAAAAAAACAATACTTACATTTTTTTAATCATTTCATCCCAAGCAAAGCAATACAGCCACTAAGACACAAGGGGTTACTGAGTGTGAGAGAATATGAGAAAAAGAAAACATTATTGAGAGAGAACAACAAAAGAACAGGAATTGAGAAGACAGAAGTTAACAATTGATATTGCATTATAAATTTTTGAAGATCAAAGTTGACTGGACAGTAAGAAGCTGGAAGAGAGTTACACAAACAAGAAGTTGTGAGAGAAGAAACTGTTAGCATAGAACTTCCAGTTGCATCTAGCCATTTCAACTACAAAATGATAAGACCATGCCACCAATCTAGTAGTGCACTTAAATTCATAAAGCTTAAGTACAATGGGGGAAAGTTAATCAGAACATTTACCATGAAAGTATTTTTAGAAAACGCAAAGGGAAGCTACATTACAGCGGTGGGAAAGTGACTGAAGCTGAGATGCTAGATCAAGACTAGTAACATTGCAGATTCTTCTTTGTATTTTATCTAGAATCTTTAAATACATAGCAAAAGCGCCAGATCAGATGTGCCAGTAGTATTAAAAGTATGAATGAATAGTAGACTTATAAATGTGCAAGATAGATTCTGAAGAGAAAAATTGTCTTGCACGACACAGTGAACCAACTTTCCTAGCAGCAGACTTAGCAATTGATTCAATATAATATTTCCACTTCATATCAGTGGAAAATGTTAGCTCGAGAAGGCGCAATGAGTCACTCTCCTGGAGGTTAACATCAGCCATGCTGATGGAAGACAAATAAGGTTTTCTTCAGATGATTAAAAGAGAGCAGTTCCATTTTGGAAATGTTTATAAATAATATCAATGCCTATGGACTTTGTAAACAATACGTATACTTGGAAACTTTGTAACAACTATACTTTTTTTTTTTTAAATTTATGAACTATATAAATACTTGTGAACTTTATATAAACAATGTCAATATTTGAAATGATTATGAACACTGTCGCTACTTATAAAATTTATGAACAATATCAGTATTTGGTTACTTTAAAAACCTTATCAGTTGATTGATTGATTGATTCATTTCTTAGGGCTTATCAGCCCTTTGCAGCTTTAAAGCCAGAAATTATTTTTAGATTATGAGACTCTTTATACTAAAAAAAAAAAAAAATCTTTTGACACTCCATTTTTTGTGGGCATGAAGGTCCACGTTTGCTAATAATAGTTTACTGATACAAGTTTTACTAATTAACCCATATCTTGGGGTAGAAGAAGTCAATTCATACTTTGGAACTCAACTCTCCAATTAACAATTCCAAGTCATTATCCATTACAAAAACTGCACATGCAATTTCATAGCACTTGGTATTCCCAAGCAGTCACCCATCTAGATACTAACCAGGCTTGATGTTGCTTAACTTCAGTAATCATATGGGAACCAGTGTCTCTGCATGATGTTCTCTACCTTATCAGTACCTGGAAACTTTATAAGCAACATGAATACCTGGCAACTTTATAAACTACACTAATATTTAAGGACTTTATTAGCTATATCATTACTAGGAGAATAATCAACATAAATACTTGTGAGTATTTAAACATTGTCAATACATTGTCAATACTTGAGTATTTAAACAATGTCAATACTGTATAAACCCCAGAAATAGATGGTAATAGTAACATTAACAATTTTCATACAGGAGATATTTGACATTCATTTGCCAAACAGTTAGTGTTACTGTTAGTTTAAATTTATGAAATCTTTTTATTCATACAGTTTTTCAAGACATTAGGCTTCTCAAGTCCACTAAATATAGCTCTTTTTAATATTAATGGGAGTTTCCTTCCAAACCTTTTGTTTTTGGTAGTGTGGAAAGTTAACATCTTAATAATATCAATATCTTCTCTTCTTATTAACATTGCTACTCATTTTTGTTATTGCTACTATTGGAAGTGTTCAAGTCATGTGGTGTTTGTTATTTGATAAAGATCTTTGTTTGGGATTTTGTTGTGCCAGTCTATAAGCTCTGATGAAGGATCATCTTTAATTTTGTAAACAATGCTTGAAAATTCTAAAAACTCTATCATTATTTCTAAAAATGTTTTTAACAATTCAGAGGAATACATTTACTTTGTTTTTATATGAAAATTATTGAACACTATGATCAACATTGTGTCCCACCATTTCTATTAGAGTGGATAGGATGTCTGATCTGAAAATCTGTATTTGAAATACAGGTTTTTTACTTGATCAATGGCACGAAATCTGCCTGAGAGCTGAGGAATAGACCATGAATTTTCACCTATCATGATGAACAGGTGTTCTCTTAGGAAGCCTTACTCAATCCAGTTCTTGTGGAACTCATATATATGATCCACTGTAAAAGATACTGGAAAAATGGTCAGTTCCCTGTACCATTCCTTGACTCTTCCTGCTATCCTCTACAAGAGCCAGATAAGGACGAGAATGGAGTACTGCTGCCATATATGGGTAGAAACTGCCCAGTTTTCACTTTCCAGTCTCAATAGAGTACAAAAGCGTCTCCATGTTCTAATTGGTGACAAATCATTTTCCTAACTACAACCCCTTTCCCACAGACAAAATGTCGCAAGCAACTCACCTGCTCTATCACTATTTCCATGGAAAGTCTTAATGTTCCCAGTTTCATCTTTTAGTTGCAGTAGTTCCATTAATAGTTTTCTGTAAAACAGGCAGTCTTCTGACATGTCAACCATGGCTAGAGTTTCAGCAGCCAGTGTACTTTTGACCACCCTTCTAATGCGCTTGGATTGCCATGCAATGGGCATAGATTTATTATTTCCTACCAAAAAGATTATATAGCCTCCTTGTAATCCCCCATCTGTCAAATTAGCGAAAGAAGCATGACTATAGGCAACAATTTTTAAATGCTCAAGGTTTCCTAAGTCAGGGATGTCTATCTGTGATTTTTCCTTTTTTGCTTTCTTAACTACTCTATTGGTTTATTTTATACATTCTACATTTTGTTGTTTTAGAATGGAGCTTAATGCACTAACATCATAACTTAGATCCAGTCTGGTTTGGGTGGCCAGCCAGTTAAGCTGACCAATAACTTGCCTGATTTCAGTAATTTCGGTTGTGGAAATTGCATCTTGAAGGTTCCTGCCTGCTTCTACTGGAATATATTTTAATTTCTTTACATACTCATTCTGTCCAAGTTTGATATTCTCGTTATTCTTTTTTTATGTCTAATCCTATGTATTGGAACTCAGAAGTTTCTTCAGTTTTAACTGCAAAACTGACAATTCCTGTCTCTATGACTCAGTACATTCATCAACACAGATTTTGGACAAGAGACTTCGCAACGAGATGGCCATTTTGAGAGAAATGTTGGACAGAAAGGAAATTGCAGAGTTCCCTTGGATACCAACTGATGAACAAGTTGCAGACTCCTTGACAAAGAAAGGAGTACCATCATTTAAAATCCTTGGCTTTATATCAGAGCTCAAGGAATCATCTGTTTAATAAAGTCAAAAAAAAAATTTTTTTTTAATTCTCTTTTTCAGACAGTCATCTGAAAGAAGAAAGAAAAGAAAAAAGGGGAAGAATTGTTAATCAACGTGAAGTTGTCTCCCTTGTATCTTCTCCATGAGTGAGGTACAATTGAGGCAAAAAGGTTGGGTAGGGACGGTTGATCATCACCACGTGGTGTTGGAAGGTCGCCGAATAAATTCTTTCTCCACACACACGTCTTGTTGGAGTCAATTATTCAAATTCACAGAAAGTATTCAGACAAACAACATTCTGCAGTCCCACCCGTTCTAATCTTCATGGCTAAAACTCACCATGCCATATACAGTGTAGCGAACCACCCTCATTCCCTTCATATGATACTTACTCAACTTCAAATGACAAGACTTAACCTAATAATAACAAAGTAATAGTCTTATGCTGTTTGGATTTCCTTAGATTAATTACTATCGTGATTATTAATTTTTGCCTTTTATCTTATTTTTGTTAATTTTTACCTCAACAATCATGTCATTTTTACATTCTATTACCATTAAGTAAGCGGAAAAGACTCAGTTTTTAGTAATATTTGAAATTCGAAGCTCGTCTAACGTGGATAATGCCTGACTGATTTACAACTCATCAGTGGGAAAAATTCAAATTTATTCATATACCTACATTCTTACTTATCAGTTTTTTCCATGCTATATTGTTTGTTTACTTCCATAGTAGTAGATATAATAGTCTTACACTGTCTTAATTTCAATGAATTATTGTCATTAATTTTTGTATTAGTGTTTCTTTATTTATGCTGCTTACTGTACAGTCATACAGTGTAAACTATCTTTGGAAATTGCCATAAAAATGATAATTAAAGGAATGGTAACCTAGTCAAAAATTAAACAACCGACCTACTCGATACTAATTGTCCACTGACTATGAGTAGGACTTCTGCTCAAAGGAACAAGAGTCCCAAAGTGTGTCGCACACTTTGCCTCACTGACTACAGTATTCACTGTTATTGCATTATTAACCCATGTGATTAAAAATTTTCTTCCCTAATCTTTTGTTCCATTGTTTTCCTTGGAATATTATTAACCAGAACTACAAGCTTATATGAGCATTATAACAAAATTATTAATGAAAATTCTTCATCTTCGTCATTTAAATAAACTTAAGAATATGATAAATAATAAAGCTGTTAGATAAACAATGGTAAAAATTGCATTACATCATGAATTCTGTGAATATACAATGATAGATATTTGAATATACATTGAATACTATAAGTATAAAACTGCATAAACATATAAATATACAACTGTTACTACTAAAAGGATTGCTTTATGGTTGGGATTCTTATATATTTCTCACTGGTACCAGTTGTTGATATTCAGACCAGGGTAAAAAGCAAGGAACTCAAATACCCAGTTTTAAACAAGTAAGTATTTTAAATACAAGGTCATTTTGTTTTTTAAAGCAATGATTTCAATACCATGTTTCTTTTTTAAAAATACATAGATTTCAAATACTTGGTTTTCAAAAAGTAGGAAGTATTTCAAAAATGGATCCCAAATACTTGGTTAAAAAGGAAAAGTCATGTATTTCAAATACCTTTTTTTTTTAAGTAAATATTTCAAATACAAGTTTTCTTGTTTTTTAAGCAATGATTTCAAATACCATGTTTGTTTGGGTTTTTTAAACAAGGATTTCAAAGAAGAATAGAAAGTATTTAAAAAAATGGAGCTCAAATACTTGGTTAAAAGAAAAAAGGCCAGTATTTCAAATACCAGGTTTTAAGAATGTAAGTATTTCAAATAACAGGTCCTAGGGGTGGGGAACAAGGATTTCAAATACTCAGTTTAAAAACAGGAAAAAGATATGGATTTCAAATACTAGGATTTAAAAAAAAAGTAAGGATTTCAAATACAAAGTTTTTAAAAAAAGATTTAAATACCAGGGTTTTATAAAACAAGTATTTAAATAGCATGTTTAAAAAAGTAAGTATTTCAAATACAAGCTTTTTTTTCTTTTTTAAAGCAATGATTTCAAATACCATGTTTCAAAAAAGACAAGAATTTCAAATATTTGGTTTTAGAAAAATAGCAAATATTTTTAAAAAATGGATCTCAAATATGTGGTTAAAAAGAAAAAGGCAAGTATTTCAAATACCAGGTTTTAAGAATGTAAGTATTTCAAATAACAGGTTTTGGGTATGGAGAACAAGGATTTTAAAAATACCATGTTTTTAGAAAAGTAAGGTTATCAAATACAACATTTAAAAAATCAAGGATTTCAATACCAGATTTTTAAAAAGCAAGGATTTCAAATACTAGGTTTTTAAAAAAAACGTAAGTAATACTAGGTTTTTAAAAAACGTAAGTAATACTAGGTTTTTAAAAACGTAAGTAATACTAGGTTTTTAAAAACAGGGTGGATTTCAAATACTGATTTTTAAAACAGTCACATCATTAAGATGTAACAATTTTCATGTCCTCTGAGTATTCTTGTGTCACACCATGTACATTAAGCTTAGTAAATATCACTAATACTTGAAGATTACTGAGACTGTCATTAAAACATGATGAGATTAAAATAAACTTCTTATTTTCCAATATTCATTTATCCATAAAATAAAAAGACTTTATATTTAATATTCAGCAAAATTCTCATCATAACAGTAATGGGCTAATCAGAAATGCTCTGAGTCATCATGACTTTGAAATTCTATTTTACAAATACCACAGATTGCTACAAAATGTTAACCTGAAAACTTGAGTCATGTTCTTAAATAGCCTCGTCAAATTGAAAATTTCATGTGGATGTCATGCATAGTACCAAACCCATTTGCAAATATCAAAACTATCAGCTGTATACAACTGCTTTCTAAGATCAATGGTTAAAAATGGCTTTGAGTGAGTGAAGCCTGTGGATCTTGGCAAAGACCATCCTTTTTCCAACATTGTGGACAGGATCACGAATAACAGAAACCACATCACTTAAGGACTTTTCAACCACAACAACAGCTAATATGAATATCACATGTTACTCATAGAGAAAATGAAATAATCAACCCCTATTCACTCAAATTTACATATATGTTTAGACATGTACATATTCAGATATACTGACTCTAATTCAAACAAGGTAACTTATATTCTATTTTCTTGATTCCTGTTCTTTTATTGTTCTCTCTCCTTAATAATGTTTTCTTTCTCTTATATTCATAACCCCTTGCATCATAGTGGCTTTATTGTCTTGCTTGGAGGTGAAATGATTTAAAAAAACAAAAAAAATATGTTGAAATTCCACATTACTTCAAATAAAAGGTAAGGAAGGAAACCCCCCATCAATACTGGAAAGCAAGATAATAGCTATTGGACCTGTTTTTCTGAAAAAAATGTTTTAAGAGGAAGATTTTATAAATTTCAACTAACAAGAGTACTAGTTGCTTGGTCGATGAATGCCAAATGTTTACTTTAAGGAAACAAATAATAATCAACCTCTATTCACTCCAAGTTATATATATAAGGAGATATTTACATATTCAAATATACTGACTCTACTCTAGCTTATTTACATATTCAAATATACTGACTCTAGCTTAAATGTGGTAACTGATCTTCTTAATTCTTATCCTTTTATTGTTCTTTCACCTTGATAACATTTTATTTTTCTCATATTCTGTCACACTCAGTAACCTCTTGCATCTTATTGGCTTTATTGCCCTGTTTGGGGGGAAATTATTTTAAAAAAGATGTTGACATTTCATACTACTTCAAATAAAAGATTAGGAAGGAAATCCCCATCAATACTTGAAAGAACAATAATGGCTACTGGATTTGAAAAATATATTTTCCTGAAAAATTGTTTTAAGAGAAAGATTTTATAAATTTCAACTAACAAGAGTATCAGCTGCTTAAATAATGCCAAATGTTTCCTGATAAGGAATCAGCTGGAGGGAAACAGCCATGAAATATGTATTCATATATTTGTTATATTTATTATTAAGTATTATTGTTAAAAATTAAGAATTTTCATAAATTATTCAAAGTTATACAGCAAACACCAGTTTACTGAAGTGTCTTTGGTTTTAATATTTTTCACCATACTTGAAAGTACTTTTCCCAGTAATTTTAGATGATCAGACGAAATGATTTTTGACACATCAACTAACAACCACCTTTCTTTTAAATCAGTTTCACCCCATGCAAGCCAGAAAAGCCACTATGACACAAGGGATTAGGAATGGAAACATTAATAATGAGTGAGAAAAGAAATGAGTAATCAAGGAGAGGACAGCAGTTAGCGATTGACATTGCATTCAAATTCTTGCAGATTAAAGTTGGCTGGAAAGCTTTGAGTTGGAAGAGAGTTCCAGAAGTGAGAAATGCAAAAAACAGAAACTGTTAGCACAGAATTTACGGTTACATTGTAAATTGATGAGATCTCGATGGCAGTCTAGTACTGTGCTTAAATTCAAAAAAAGTCTAGGTACCATAGTGAAAAGCTCATCTGAACAATTACCATGAAAATATTTATAGAAAAGGCACAGAGAGGCAACCTTACGGTGGTGGGAAAGTGACTGAGGGCAAGCCACCAAATCAGGACAAATAATATTTCTGATTCTTCTTTGGATCTTATCAAGGAGCTCAAGGTAAATAGCAGGCACATTGGACCATATGTGGCAGCAATATTCAAAGCATGGATGAATGGTAAACTTATAGATATATAAGAGAGATTATGGAGAGAAAAACTGTCTTGCATGACACAGTGAACCAACTTTCTTAGCGGCTGACTGAGCAACGGATTCAATATAGTCTTTCCATTTCATGTCAGTTGAGAACGTTAGCCCGAGGAAGTGCAATGAGTCATTTTCCTAGAGGTTAGCATCAGCCATACTGATGTAGGACAGAGATGGGTCTCTCAGATAATTAATGGAGAGAAGTTTAGTTTTGGAGGCATTAAAATTAACAAGCCATCTTTTACACCAGTTAACAACAGACTTGAGGTTGTTTTGGGCATCAGCTGCCATTATGATCTCGTAGGACTGATCAGCCTTACCATTGAGGCAGGAGTAAATGGTTGTGTTCCATAATAATTGCTATATTCTGAACATGAAATGCATCCCAAAATGTTATATTTGACAATCAAAGCTAAAAATAAACTCAATGAAAATGATATTATTACTTGGCAATATGAGGTTAATGCAGAATGTTGGTTCAATATCTTGATTAGTACTTTGGTGGTTACAAAAGTGGACCAGCATGTCCTTCATTCTGGGGAAAGAGAGAGAACTGACCTTGAAGTTCTCTTTCCTGCATTTATATTGATGTGCAGTAGGATTGTCCTTCACTTTGGTACAGAGTTTTTAATCTTTTGTT
This sequence comes from Acanthosepion esculentum, assembly GCA_964036315.1. Lineage (NCBI taxonomy): Eukaryota > Metazoa > Mollusca > Cephalopoda > Sepiida > Sepiidae > Acanthosepion > Acanthosepion esculentum. The sequence goes on from OZ038504.1 coordinate 69,244,596, forward strand.
TTGTTTATCCAAATAATTGGTTTCAGAAATTAAGTTAGCTGGCTGACCTGCCCTTAAGAATGCTGGTGATAAAGATATGATACTTAGATGATACTTTTCAGAGGATTTAAGAAATAATTTTATTTTATTTATTAAACTTATCTTACGGAACAATTAATTTTGAGAAACATTTAAATAATTTAAATTTAAGCAATTTTTGGCATTTAATACTGTTTTGCAAGCAATTTTCACAATGAAGTTCTCTTTATTCCTAATAATATAAAATTCCTAAGTCGAAAATTGTTTCAGTATGAAACTCAGAGTTGTGCAATTAATGTAAAATATTATGTAAATTGCTAATATATATATATATATATATATATATATATATATATATATATATATATAGTAAGGTAATGAAGGGTTTGGTAATCGAAGTGGATAATTCCAAAGAGGATGTGATCCAGAGAGCTCAATGTAAAACCAGAGTAAATATTAATTAAATAATTAAGAAATAGACAACCTTAAGTTTCCATGACTATAATTTATTTCCCCAGGTTCATTAGGTCACATCTCTAGTTACAAACTGTGCTTTTGTAACTAGAGATGTGACCTAATGAACCAGCAAAAATATATTTTCTGAGGAAATAAATTATAGTCATGGAAACTTAAGGCTGTCTATTTCTTAATTATTTAAATAATATATATATATATATATATATATATATATATATATGGATAAAATAACTGAAAAAAAATTGGGTGTTTTTTTGCGAAAGTATTTATTTATATGTTTTTATATGCTATATATATATATATATATATATATATAAAGAAAGAAAAGCTGCCAGGTTTACTTTCTTAAATCTAATGAATTTGCTATTGAGACAGGAGTAAATGGTAGTGTCATCTGCATAAATATCTAGTTGGGAAATGATGACATTGAGGAGTTCATTGATGAAGATCAGGTCCTATGCTGTTTCTGATTGCCATCAACATTCTCCCTAATGTCATCAGTTCCCAACTAAGTATTTATGCAGATGACACTACCATTTACTCCTGTCTCAATAGGAAATCCATCAGATCTGAGAAAGTAAATATGGCAGCTGCTCTTGAAAAGGACTTCTAATCAGTGGTTAACTGGGGCAAGAAATGGCTTGTAAATTTTAATACCCCCAAAACAAAACTGATTTCATTTAACTACTATAGAGAACCTTTTCTGCCTGCATGGCTGATGCTAAACTCCAGGACAGCAACACACTACACCTTCTTGGCCTCACGTTTTTCACTGACATGAAGTGGAATGACTATATCGATTCAATAGCTGCCTCTACTGCAAGGAAATTTGGGTCACTAAATTGTGCCAGAAAACTGTTCTCAAAATCCATCTTGCACATGCATTGAATACTGTTGCCATATTTAGTCTGGTGTTTCTGCTGTACATCTCAAGATTCTTGGCAAAATCCAAAGAAGTATCTGTAATGTAATCAATCCGGAACAGGTATGTCGACTTCAGTCACTTTCTCACTGACATGATTTGGCTTCCCTCTGTCTTTTCTACAAATATTTTCATGACAACTGCTCTGACAAGCTTTTTTCCCTGGTGCCCCGAATACATGAATTTAAACGTGCTACTAGATTGACGCCCTTTTCCTGCTGAAATAGCTAAATGTAACCACCACTTCTACTCCAACAGTTTCTTTTCTCACACTCCCTGCCTGTGGAACTCCTTTCCATTTACTTGCTTCCCCGATAACTATAATCTTCAAAAATTTAAATGCAACATCAATTGCCATCTGCTGTCTTCTTGAATCCTCTTCATCTTTTGTCCTTTCCTCAATCCCCCCTATTCTCAGTTCTCTCTTTCACTTTTCAATTCCCTGTGTACTAATGGCATTTACACCTCACCCAATGGAAACAGTCTTTTTCATGCTTAAACACAATCATCAGGCCATATATATATATATATATATATATATATATATATATATATATATATATATATATATATTTGACAAAATAATTAAATAAGGAACAAATTGGGAACTGTTTATAAATTTAACGTTTTACTTTTATTTTAGCTTCATCAGAAATCTTTGTTAAATTTATAATTGTTCATTATTTAATCTTTAATAATATACAGAGTGTGATGGGTACATTGTCACCATTTTATATATTTAATTTCACGCATACACATTGTTTGTTTTATTATTATGAAGGTGTTTGGAGTGATCACTAGTGATGGTGATGTTATGCCGCCATTCATCTTCTTACAGGACCTCAGACTCAATACAGAAGCCTACATCAAATGCCTTGAGAAGGTCATGCTGCCCTGGGTCAAGAGGATGGCTTCTGGAAGATCTTATGTCTGGCAACAGGATTCTGCACCATGCCACACAAGCAGGCGAACCCAGTCATAGCTGTCAGACAGTTTCTGTTACTACATTACCCCTTACATCTGGCCACCTAACTCCCCAGACTGCAACCCCATTGATTATTATGTGTGGGGTGCAATTGAGTGAGAGACCAACAAAACTCCTTGTAACTCCAAAGATGAACTGAAGGCAAGAATTATGGCAGCATTCACCAATTTAAACAAGGAAACCATCCAAAAGAGTTGCAGAAGATTCCAAAGTGTTTTCCTTTCATCTTTCAACGATAATGTGATTAAGCTTATCAGACAATATGAAAGGATTTTACTTAAAATAAATAGACAAAACCTGTCTATATTATTTAATGAAACATGCATTAATGAAAAATTGCTGCCGAAATATACACAATATATATATATATATATATATATATATATATATATATATATATACTAGCAGCATGGCCCAGCATTGCCCATGCTTGATTCAAAAATCGTACGACTCATACAGCAATTGCTATCACTTGACTTAAAATATTTTTGCCCTTCCTTGCCTTTAAAGGAGTGCCCTTTGCTGTGCTGATGTTGCTACATGCCTTACTTCTTACCTATCTCACACTGCAAATTTTTTCTAAGCTCTATACTAAACATTAAATCTGTTATGAAAAAAGAACTAAACAAAATGAACACAAAACGATCAGCTTTAAAAAAGGACTCGTAACTGGAAAAACCAAATGAAAAAAGAATGTTAACAACAAATACTTTTTCACACCCAACCCAGTTCTGCGGAATCAGAATTAACATTGAGTTTAAGCAAGCGAATGAGCCAATTGGAGTAAAGTGCCATGCAGATTTAAATTTTTCCCACTTGTGACAAATGCAGCTATCGATTTTTTTGCATGCTAGCATGCTAGTTAACATTCATGTCAGTCAATTGTTGGCTCTCACGCTGGCCAATAGAATCTTCCTGCCTATTTGTGGCAGCCAGCTATAGGCTCTCACTCTGGCCAGTAGAAAAAAGGCTGCAAACTACATGAAAACTGCTGTAGAAGCATGAAAAAATCGATTATTTCCACTATCAATGGGAGTTGGGAAATGCAAAGTCGGTCTTGGACTTCCCGCTAACTTGGAGCATGTGCATGTAAATTTTGGTGCAAATCCGTCAAAAATTGCAGCCATGCATTCGTTACACACACAAACACATTCTGCCTTTTATATATATATGTATGCATATATATATACATATATATATATATATATATATATATATATATATATATATATGCATATATATATATATATATGCATATATATATATATATATATATATATATATATATATATATATATATATATATATATATATATATATATATTATTTTTATTATAAGAGATTATAATAAAAACATGTTGAAATCACTACACAATAGCTTTCATGTTTTGGTACTGTGATTGTACCTCTTCATGCAATGTTAAGTAACTGGTGATTAAATGATTTTTAAGAAAATTTTAAAAGCAAAATGTTACCTCTTTTCCAAAAGATAAAGTGGGGCTGAGAAAACACAAGGTCAGAATTAAAAATAGACTTGTGAGTTTGTCTTGATCAACCAATTAAGTGTCAGATCTATGCTAAATAGAAAATTAAACTCAGGGGGTGGAGAATGGGTAGTTGTTATTTCATGCCATGATAAACCGGAACATAGACAGGTCATCATTGTCAATTGCAGAAAACATGTGAGCAACAAATGTATCATGATTGTAGAAATATATGACAAGTTCAATTTTTCTTATGCTTACTTAAAAAACTAATAATTTTCCAATTTGCTGACAAAAAAATCCCTATTAAACCAAAGAAGTGAATTAACTGTAAATTGCCAACACAGTTTATCTTTTACCTTACTATACAGTTTAATTTAAATATTAGGTATTACCACTTCTTATAGCCATAATTTATTAGTAAATAAAGATCCATCTTCAATGAGTAATTATCTTATTTTGTTTATTTAGCTTTAATATTGCTATGCATTGTAGACCAGTTAGTATTATTAATATTTTATATAGATGTTCTGCACTTTTAATTTCTTCTATAGGTCCCTTTAAGAAGCTTCCTGAATCTAATTTTTTTTTAAATTTTCTGTTGAAATTAACTTTACGTCTGATTATCCTCCTACCCATCCCCTCAGCATCCATTGAAAAACTGAACATGTCATATTTATCTACAATCACGATACATGTGTTGCTCACATGTTTTCTGCAATTGACAATGATGACCTATGTTCCAGTTTATCATGATATGAAAAAATAACTATCCCACCTCCACCCTCTGAGTTTAGCGTAGATCTGACAATTAATTGGTTGATCAAGACAAACCCACAAATTTATTTTTAATTCTGACCTTGTGTTTTCTCACCCCATATTTATTTTTCAGAAAAGAGGTAACACTTTGCTTTTGAAATTTTCTTAAAAATAGTTTAATCACCAGTTACTTAACATCATCTGAAGAGGTACAATCACAGTACCAAACACAAAAGCTATTGTGTAGCGATTACAACATGTTTTATTATAATCTCACATAATAAAAATAATAATAATATATTGCTCTACTTTGTATTGAGTACTTTTTAAAAGTAAATGCTACGAACAGTGGAATTTTACTCCATCTGTTCTTTCTCTCATTTGTGTGTATGTATATATAATTACTAACTTCGATCTACCTAATATATATAGAGATATTATTACCTAACTAGATCTGTCTAAACATAAAAATGTGACACACTGTAGTAGCTCTTGTTCTTTTTAGAATTACCAACATCTGTAAGTCATATTGTTATGGAAACTTACCCATAATAGATAATGGACTATTCTGTACACCATAAATACTGCTCCTCAAGAGGAAGCAGCAGACACAGAGTCAGTGAGTGAGAGTGTGAGTCAGTCAGTCAGAGACAGTCGCGTCAGACAATTACTGTAAGACATTGGAATAGTGATACTTCGAGACAACATAGTTCTCTCTAACCTAACCTGATTGTTATTACTAACACTTCTACTTCTTTTGTACATATTCTGTTGTAATATATCTGTGTTATTCCATACCTGTGTTCGAGTTATTCTTCATTGGTTCTACCTTGGACCATCACCGTGGTACAAGGAACCTGGACCATAACAGTGGCGACGAGGAAACACCTAAAAGAAATACAAAGTCTATATGCGTAGGACATACTTTTTTGCTATCCGTCGCACATAACAGTAGCAACGAGGAAACCCCCAAGGAAATACAAATTCTATACGCGGAGGACATACTTTTTTGCTATATGTCGCACATAACAGTGGTTGACGAGTAAACTCTAAAAAAAACAAGTTCTACGCGAGATTCTAAAAAAAAAAAGAAAAGAATTTTCTTTTTGGATATCAAATTTCACTGGCAACAAAGGAAATTTTTCTTTGCATACACAGGTCACAGAATATCAGGTTACACAAAATTATGTCAACATGGAAGATTTCAAGTCAACCATTGTGGAACTTATCAAAATCCAATTTCAACAGCAGCAAAAAAACGAAAAGAAATATTTGGAATTGCAAGAATTATTGCTACGTGTAATGTCAAATAAGGAGCAAAATTCCAAGAATGAAACCGTTCTCTCACAAGAAGCTATTTGGAGTACTATCGTAGATTTCAAGCACGCACCCGATGAAGATAAAATTGCTAGATCAGTTACAGGGGGAAAGATAAAATTTGGGGGTGAAGTAATTACTAATGTAGCATTCAATGGAATGATGAAAAAACTAAAATGTACGTCTTAAGAAATACCGAAAACCTATTCGGAATGGACTGGATGCAAAAATTCGAATTGTGGGATCTACCTATAAGTACGTACTGCCAAAATGTAAAAAGCTTACCAACCAAGGCAGACAAATTAAAAGAAAAGCTAAAAACGAGTTTCCCCAAAGTATTTTTAGCAGGCCTAGGAAGATGTAAGAAAATGGCAGCTAATATCGAAATTAAGGAAAACGTTCAGCCTATTTTCAAGAAAAAAAGGAGCGTACCGTTTGCATCAATTGAAAAAATTGATCAAGAATTAACCAGACTCGAAAACACTGGCATATTGACAAAAGTAGAATACAGTAAATGGGCCGCTCCGACAGTCTACGTCAAAAAGAAATCAGGCGAAATTCGAGTTTGCGCTGATTTTTCTACAGGATTGAACGCAGCAATAAAGGACTACCACTATCCTCTACCCAGTCCAGAAGAAGTATTCACTAAATTAAATGGCAGAAAATATTTTTCAAAAATTGATTTAAGTGAGGTCTACCTGCAAATTCTAGTCGATGAAGAAAGTTCAAAACTACTATGCATAAAAACACAGAAAGGACTGTACAGATACCAAAGATTACCTTTTGGAATTAAGGTCGCGCCGGCTATATTCCAACAGACAATGGATACGATGCTTGCCGAACTAGAGTACAGGATTGCATACTTGGATGACGTATTGATTAATAGCGAAAGCGTTGAACAACACAGGGAACATATACAGGAAGTATTTAAAAGAATACAGAGCTATGGATTCAAAGTAAAAGAAAATAAGTGCAATTTTTTCATGAAGGAAATCAAATACCTTGGCCATATAATAGATCAAGAAGGTAGATGACCAGACCCTTAAAGGTCAACAGCAATTTAAAAAAATGCCAGTTCCTAAAAACATAACAGAACTACAAAGTTTTCTAGGATTAGTAAGTTACTACTAGGAATTCATACCTCACATGCATAAACTTTGTGCACCACTGAACGAGCTGCTAAAGAAAGAAAAAGTTTGGCAGTGGACAGATCAATACCAAAAAGCATTTGACGAAATAATCAAAATATTAACTTCAGATTTATTTTTGGCACACTACGATCCCAAACTAGAAATTATTGTAACTAGTGCCTACGGAGTCAGAGCATGTATATTACATAAAATGCCAGATGGGACAATAAAACCCATCGCACATGCTTCTCGAACACTACTACCAGCAGAGAAAAATTATTCACAAATAGAGAAAGAAGCTCTATGAATTATCTTCGCAGTCACCAGGTTTCATAGGTACATCTATGGTAGACATTTTACTCTTCAGACAGATCACAAACTGTTACTAACAATTTTCGGTTTGAATGAAGGTCTACCGGTTTACATCGCAAATAGGTTACTTAGATGGGGAACAATTCTTCTGAACTATAATTTCAGATTGGAATATTTACCAACAAAAAAAATCGGGCATGCGGATGGTCTGTCGAGACTTATACCAACAAAGACAGAGCCATTGGAAGATACGGTAATCGCAGCCTTAAGAAACGAAGAAGACATCAGGACAGTACTATGTTGTACAGTTAGAAACCTCCCAGTCACATTGCAAGACATAAAAAATGAAGCCAAAAACGACAAATTTATTAATGAAACAAAAGCAAAAATAGCAGAAAAAAATGAGCAAATTTCGGACAGTTTTTCTCTATGCCACAATGTGTTACTTTACAATGAAAGAGTTGTAATTCCCAAAACATTACAAAAGCGGATCTTAAAGGATTTCCATAGGGGCCATCCTGGTAAAAATAGAATGAAGTCGCTAATGCGAAGCTATGTATATTGGAAGAATATGGACCAGGATATTACTCAGATGGTGGAAATGTGCAAGGGTTGTAATTTAGCAGCCAAAGCACCGCCAATCATGCATAAGCCATGGCCAGAGACTGATCATCCATGGTCAAGAATACACGCAGATTATGCAGGACAAATTGACGGCTTCTACTATTTAATTATAGTGGGTAGCTATAGTAAATGGCCGGAGGTGTTTCGTTGCAAAAATCCTACTTCAGAAACGACCATAAATTGCCTCCACGATCTATTCGCTCGGTTTGGTGTAGTGGATTGCCTAGTCACAGATAATGGAACGCAATTCACATCAGCAGATTTCCAAGAGTTTTGCAAAATTAATCAAGTAAAACATATAAAATCCCCGCCTTATCACCCAAGATCAAATGGGCAGGCAGAGAGATTCGTTGATACACTCAAAAGAGTGCTACGAAAAGCCTACGATATGCCTACCGAAAAAGCACTACAGCAATTTCTTCAGGTATATCGAATAACACCAAATAATGCTACACCATCAACACTATCACCAGCAGAAGTGATGTTTGCTAGAAAGATCAAATCTGCATTTGATAAATTGCTACCAAGTAAAACAAAACAAGTAACACAGTCCTATGCACCAAAAAGAAAATTTCTCCCAAGAGAAAAAGTTTTTTTTAAAGCCTACAAAAATAATACATCATATTGGGAGCAAGGGACAATTGAGAAAAGAATTGGCAAGATGGTTTACATAGTTCAGGGACAAAAACTCTCACACAGAAGACACGTAAACCAAATAAGGAAAAGACTGTTACAGGACGCTAACGGTCCACCTCAAGAAGAGGTAATGGACACGATTTTCAATACGTTTTATATAAAAAGACCGCAAAAAATGCCAGAACCAAGAAAATCATTTCGAAAAAGAAAATTTACAGAACCTTTGGAAACAGATCCAAAGAAAAAAAGATATTAAAACCCCTGCTACGCAAATGCTTCGGAAGGGGGGTTTATGGGAACTTACCCATAATCGATAATTGACTATTCCGTACACCATAAATACTGCTCCTCAAGAGGAAGCAGCAGACACAGAGTCAGTGAGTGAGAGTGTGAGTCAGTCAGTCAGAGACAGTCGCGTCAGACGATTACTGTAAGACATTGGAATAGTGATACTTCGAGACAACATAGTTCTCTCTAACCTAACCTGATTGTTATTACTAACACTTCTACTTCTTTTGTACATATTCTGTTGTAATATATCTGTGTTATTCCATACCTGTGTTCGAGTTATTCTTCATTGGTTCTACCTTGGACCATCACCGTGGCACAAGGAACCTGGACCATAAAACACACACACACACACACACACACACACACACACACACACACACACACACACATATATATATATATATATATATGAATTAAATAAAGATATATGAGCAACCATACATACATGTAATTATGTTCATATACAGATTTTCAAATAAATATTTATTTAATATTTGGTATAATCAAAAGAGTGCTCAATGAAGTGTAACAGAGCTAAAAAGTATATCTTATAACTATATATATAACTTACATCAGTTGTACAACTCAAAGTTTCATGTGTGTACTATCGTCAGGTACTAATAATAGTTATGAACTTTTCAATGCAGTTGTTTTCAAAACTTCTGGGTCTCATGGGAGCAGCACTATATTATCTATTGATTCAACATTTAAAATTATTATAATTATAATTTAGTATTGGGGCATAAATGCAAAAAACAGTGTGTGGGTAAAAAAATAATGTAAAATAAAATATAGAATAAAAATAAAAAATTAAAAAATTGTGTTAAATTTAAATATAAATGATCAAGGGAGGCAACTTTATGCATATGAGGATCAAAAAGAGGAAGAAATAAGGAAAAGGGGAGGAAAAGAAAAAGAAAAAGAAAAAGAGTAAGAAAAAGGAAAGAGGAAGAAGTGGAAAGACAGATAGAATTAAAGGTAAAATAAGAATAAATATAAAGTTAATATTGAGTTAATATGGAATAAATATAAAATATAAAAATAAGATGAGAGAAACTATAAAAATAAGAATATGAGGAATATATAGTACCAGAGGGATGGGTTTAGTTAATTGATATTGTGGGGGTATGTTAACAGAATGGATGATTTGTAGATGTTTGTTTATGGCTGCTTGAATAACATGACCACACAATTTATATTTGACGTAAAATGCCACAAAACATGAAATACAAGAAGGAACAAAATGGTTTTAAAAACATAACATTTGTATTTATTTGCGTACATTGATGTACATGCGTAGAAGTTAAAGATCTGTTGGAGTTATGTCACTTAGACTGTGAATATGTTTATCTGAACTCACAAAAGTTGAATTAATTATAAAGCTGAGAAATGATGAATAAACTGTAGCTTTAGAAGAATGTTTCAAAGAGAAAAGTTCTTGTTGCCTGTTTGGAATTGTTCTGTATGTTTGTAATGTAGTTTGGAAAAGTTTGTACGTATGTGCGTGCGTGAATATGCTTTTAACATGTGACCGCTAATGGTAGAGACAAGAATCCTTTTGCAACTACATCTTGTAACGAGAGAAGAAAGAAGAAGAGGATGAGGCAAAAAGCCAGTATTTATAGTATAGGGAGAGAGACCCCTAGTGACAATTAAGGAACTAAAGAGGAGCTAACTCCAACAATATGGTTGTTTTCAAAAACTATAGCTCTCATGGAAGCAATGTTATATAGTAAATTAAATCAAGGTACAATCTTATTATAAGTATAATCTCTTATTGAGGGATAAATGCAAAATTATAGTGCGGTTAAACAATAAAGTTGTTATATAGGAATAAAGTGTCGCTGCCAACAAATATTCACTATTTTCTGTAAATACTTTCATGGTAATTGTTCTGATGAACTTTCATCTATCATACCTAGACTTTATGAATTTAAGTGTTGTACTAGATTGGTGGCACGGTCTCATCATTTCACAGCTGAAATTTCTAAATGTAACCATAAGTTCTATGCTAATAATTTCTTCTCTCACACTTCTCGCTTGTGGACCTCTCTTCTGGTTTCCTGCTTCCCAGTCAATTTTGATCTTCAAAAATTTAAATGCAATGTAAATCATTATCTTTTATCTTCTTAATTCCTGTTCTTTTATTGTTTTCTCTCTTTAATAATGTTTTTATTCTCATATTCACTAAAACTCAGTAACCCCTTGTGTCTTAGTGGCTTTATTGCCTTGCTTGGGGTGAAATGATTAAAAAAATATATAAAATATTGCACATTGAGTGCTAATAATAATAATATGCCAAGTGTGAGTTTCTGTCTGTCACGTTTTGCCATACTAGAGTTATCTTCCTTGCACTGACAATACCAGGTGACAGTATCTTTGTCACAAAAATGTCAGACAATGAAGCTACAAGTAAAAAGGACATATGCAGATAATAATTAGAAAATATATTTGGAGACTCCCACATAAATATCTAAAGATAGTAATATGACATCAATTTTTAACAGCATGGGTAAGCTAGTTTATTAGTAGGTATTGGTAATAACGAAAATAAAAACATTACAATGCAACAACTATTATGGGACAGTGGTCATGTTTGTTTACATACCTGATGGATTGTGTAATTTTCAACATTTTGCAAGAATATATTGCCCAATTGTCCATTATCATTGTTGACCACAGCAACATTCAGATTAAAAGGATCTCGGCCAATACACAGACAGAAAAGAACAATTTGTACAGATGGAAAGATGAATTCAAAGATAAGTAAACTGTATAAGAAAAAAATTACTAAAGTACAATAAAGATGAAAAATAATTTAAAAAAACAAAACAAACTCAATAGAAAAATTAAACATGAAAACAAAGGAGAAAGATAATATCAAATATTGGGCAAGACATTAAAAATTATATCCTGACCTGTCACAAGAAATTGGTCAAAGTTAGTAAGCTTTAAAAAGTTTTCTCTGTAAATTTTATTTTTAAATATATGCTGTGTGGATTATTTCTTTTCTCTCTCGCCTGTGATTTATTTATGAGTTTTTGAGTATAATATTTTGATTATGAGCAGGGCTGGTGAGTATGAACCCCAAACCTCCTGACCAGTGGTGGTAAACCTGATTGGAGGCCCCAGATAGTGCTTTGTGATCTTAGCTATCTTATCAACATTTGCTTTTTCCTACCTACATTTATATTCATTACAAATTAAACTAAGCACAACTGACTACTAGCATTAAAGGATTAAAAATTTTCACAGATTTTGACATCATTCTGGGGTATTTTTTTATCCAAATCCAAAATTTTTTTTTGTTCATACTAAGTCTAAAAAAAACAATGTATAAAATCCATTCTATTTTATGCATAATGTTGAATTTGTTAAAATTATTCAACTTTTTAATAAGAAAAATCTCAAGTTGATGTTAAAATTTGCCACAAAACATTGTTGATTTATTTAAGATAGAATGATTTATTATGATATATCTCTAATTTGTATTTAGATGTAATTTAGTAAAATGAAATACAGAATTCCTTTGTAGCTATAAAAAATAATGTTAACTGTATCAGTAAAAATCGAAGATTACTACTGCAGAAAACAACCAGTGAAATTACAAATTTACTCAAATATGGTCATCATTTTTAACAATAGAGGCAAACCACAAACTAATAATCCAATAAGAAACTGTTTAATTATTAAAAGAAATAAATTAATCCAAAAATGCTTTGAAAAAGTAAAAAAGTAGAAATAAGTTAAAAAATCAAATCAAATCAGGAGGAAAATGTGATAAAAAGTATAAAATTCAGATAAATACAAAAAAACTGAATTTTCTAAAATCAAATAAAAATATTTAAAAATGAGTATAGAGTGTGAATCTCATGATATGTATAAAAGCTTCTCTGTATCTTACCCAATTTGTCGCCACATAACGGTAATGTTCTTAAAAGCACTGGCAAGGATATTCCTAAAACGAGGTGTACAACTCCTTGCCCATTGCCTGCAGGCTGAAAAAAAAAAGCATCATACATTCAATAAGGGTTTAATAGAAATAGAGCAATTTGACCTCATTTTTACCAAGTAATATAGAAACAATATATATATGTTCATTTTCAGTGGGGCAAGAAGTATAATAATCAGCAATAATAAACTATAATAGAGACCATAAAATAAAAAATTATAAACTATAATTAATGACTGGCCGCTTATATCCCAGGATGCCCCTCTACTAGAGTGGCTAGCCAATCCATCTGTGCTTGTTCAGCACCCACAGAGTCCACCTGTTGTTTATACTGCAACTATGCTGAGCGGACCTTAGTTACAGTTTCCGGAAGAGAGCATATTATCTGGTGTATTTAACAGTCTGAACAAGGCCAGCACATTCAAAACCTCGGTCACGATGACTTGTGACTTTGTGCTAGCGCAACCATCGACAGCTCCCAAATAGTTCCATCTACCCAATTTCACTCACAAAGCTTGGGTCAACACATAGTGTGATTTTCAGGCACTTTCCAATGGTGCCACATGCTGAGATCCCCTCCCTCAGATCAATAACATCAAGAAGTCACCTTCCTGACAAACTGACTATAATAGAGACCATAAAATAATCAATTTTAAATTATAATAGGGACCATAAACAATTATAAACCATAATAGGGACAATAAACAATCATAAACTATAGGAGGGGGCAAAATAAAAAATTCTAAAGTATCTTTTTGATGCAATCCTAGATCACCTCAGAATCCATTTTTTTATTATCATTGTTGCCATGACTTCTTAGGAAAGACAATGTAGTGGTTTCCCCATGACTTTGAATTCAAAGTAGTCTTTCTACTAGACCGATTGCCATCCAAGGCCAGAAAAGCTATTTAATTCCTGATTGGAGAAGGAGGAGTGATCAATTCATGCCATTCCCAAGGGTATTTCTGCAAAAGTAAATGCAACATTTTAGGCAAAAATTTGAACTTGGCTTGTCAACTCCCCTTTCCAAACCAAAATTTGCTAAGTCTGCCATTTTCCATTTATTTCATAATTATATCCTAACTAAACTATCAGTTATACAACTAGCTCACACCAGCTTAACTACAAACACATGCATATATATATATATATATATATATATATATATATATATATATATATATAAGTTACGAAAAACTTGGTAATCCATATGGGTAGTCCCAAGGAGGATGAAATCCCGAGAGCTCAATGTAAATACAAAGCTAATAATTTAAAGAAAAACAGATCACTTTAAGGCTCCAATTACAACAGTTTTTCAAATCATAGTCTTTATATTTCCCATTGATTGAAGTATCCTATGGTCTTCTTTTAAATGTTCATCTTATACAAGGCCCAAGATCCCTTAAATAGAGGGTTACTGAAGACGGTTCTTGTGTGAGCATTAAGGGTAATGATTGCAATTTATGTGGGAAAGATAAGTTTAAGATTGTAGTGGTTAAGTAAGCATCCTCTTGGAAGTCAGTTCCATAAAATAGCAGTTCATGGGAAGAAGCTGTTCAAGTGCATCTTTCTTCTTACAAATGGAATACAAAAGAATTAAGGATTGTTCACCTCAGTGTACGTGGAATGCTGGGTCTTAGCTGGGAGGGTTATCGCTGGTGGAACTAAAGAATGTAACTTGTCAGAACCTTTTACATGAAAATAGAGATAGATTAGTGAGAGGCTTGAAATGTTTCATCTGTGGAAAAGAGGTTACAGAGTGGCAAATAATTCATCACCCACAAGGCCATAATGATTTGAACTCTATCAAAACTAGAAAGTGAGGACTGGGCACTCCCAACCGAGATATGGCAGCAATACTCCTATAACACCATCCCATCCTCAGTCACCTGTGTGTCCACGATCAAATCCTGCAGCTAACCCTGAACTTGGTCACTTCAATTCAAGCCTCTCCATATCTCACGTTGTGTTTCTTTTGATCACAATGCAGGCAAGGATCAAATCATCACCAGATATTGCTGGATTGGTGTCATTCAAGTGGGACGATGTTATAAGACAAAACAAAAAGTTGTGTAAATCAACAAGGTTTATATAACAGAGGTTTATACAAGAACACTTTTTCGTATAAGAATCTACAAGCATGCAGGCTAATGATCATTCCCCTGTAGTCTAATTTCATGACACTTTGTTCTTCATTTCCAAGTCTGAGTCGAGGTTTCAAACTTTAGGTCAAAGAATTCTTCAGGCAGCAAATTACGGAATACTGACAACGCATTTATCTCTCTCTTTCTCTCTTTCTCTTTCTCTTTCTCTCTCTCTTTCTCTCTCTCTCTTTCTCTCTCTCTCTCTATTATTATATAGAGACTTTCAATACTTTCACTTTGCAATTTCATCAGGACACTCTGCTCAATTTATCTAATAGCCTGGAACAAGGCATGTCAAGAGTTCTTCATGGCAGCAAATCACATGGCATAATGGAAGTGCATCTCTGCCTCAACAGCTGCTCTCTCTGTGTTCTCTTCTCGCTTCTCCATCCTGGTATCTCTGTATGGCTATTTATGGAGCCCAACCTCCAAAAACCGGTTGAGGTTGGCTTGTTCTGGGATGCCTTCGAATCTCCTGTTACCCAATCAAATCTCTCCACGGGTGCTGCTGGGTGGCCCTTGTATGCCCTTGTATGGGGAGCTCCCCCTGCAAGCTGGGTGGTGGTAGCAACATGTCGACCCACCATCTTGTCCTCACCCCTTCTCTTGCTCGCACTTCACACCAGTACCTTTCAGTGGGCATATTCATTTTCTCCCACTTCCTCATATCAGCTTCTCATGCTGCCACCATCCAAGGAATAGGTATTTCATCCAACACAAAACAGATGTTATTTCTAATGTCACCATAAAATTATTATCTGCTCTCTGGGGTGGTCTCTTAGTTCTCAGTTGAGGCTAACACCCTTCCCTACATGCCATCCATCTGGCTAGCAAAACAAAAGAAGGAGACATCACATCCAATTAGTGTTGAATGATTCAACTTTGCCCGGGTGGATTTCAGCACTATCTTCTAGCGAGGTCTTTATTCACGAAATGAGAAACAAAATAAGAGTATATTTTCTTTTGTTTTCAGTATGTCTTTCAATCTATCTACTACCTTCTTTGTCTTTGTGTTCACTTTTGATTTAATTTAAGCCTTTTTTCTTTCTTCAAATTATTAGCATTTTTACAGTGTCGCACTCCATTTTCATTCTGATCTGGCTCTTGTAAAGGTAGAGTATAGCAGGAGGTGTCAGGTACTTACTGGTGTGGTACAAGAAACCAACCATATTTTCAACAATGGATTCCACTTTGAAAACAATAAACTACATGAGGCAGCAAGGCTTTTGATCAGGAGAGTGGAGATTTTGAGGAGTGTGAAACCACCTCTTAATTGTTGTTGTTCCCAGGTCCACCCTGACGTGAGGCAGTAGCACCTGTTAGGGTTACAGCTATGAGTAAATCGTGACCCCCCCCCCTTCCCAAGAAAAAAAAAATTTTATAGTAAAAACACCACCAGTACATTTTTATAAAAGAAATTACCAATAATACATATTTATAGTAAATTTACCAACAATACATTTTATCTGTATTTGAAGGCATACAAATGCACTCAAAATATATTTTGTTGAAGCCATAAAATTTTGTTCAAAATATTTAGATTTCAGTATTAAATAATCCACGGAGCTTGATATGCTGCTAAACAAAATCCACTTTGGAATCGAAAATTGTTTTGTGTAATTATATATAATTATTTTTAATGTACATACTAAAAATAGATTTGATAAAAATCCTTGACCATCACTCACTTGGATTATAAATAGTAGGATCTGGCACTGAAAATGATGTTATCAATGGAGTTTCTTCATCAGTAAATTCCCCGGGTGGTTCATCATAAGTTAGATAACGCTGTTGAAAAAAGAAAATAATAATAAATTTAATTTTATTAATGCTACTTAAATGGCTACTATCAAGTTTGAATATCATGTTAACAGTTTGTTTTTAAATAAGAAATGTTGTTACAGGACAACTGTTTGTTGAAGCGTTCAGAAATCCACTGATTTTTCTAGTGACCATCATGGCATACTTGTGTCAGGAAATGTACTCAAAATATCCGCTGATGGGACAGAATGCACTGGGGAGAGGAAGCATTAGTGGTAAGTGAACATAAGTAGTCTCAGAACAGATTTAAATTCAAAATTAAATTTAAAAATTAAAATTTAAACTTTGCTAAAATCTCTTTCCCAACATTGCTTCCTGTTACACTATTCCACACCTTGATGAAACTTAATAGCAAAAGAAAAAAAAATACAGTTCAGTTTTGTTTTATGTTATGATGTTGATTTGGGAGTTGTAGAGACAAACGCCAAATAACACGTAACAATAAAAAGGGTTTTAATAGGTTGGTAAAAAGGTACATAAATCGCCTGAGTAGTCAATAACTAGCTCAGCCAAGAACTTCTCTGTCTCCCTGTCTCTTCATGTCAACTGACATGCCACTATTTAAAGTCTTTGTTCACAGATGAAGACAAGTTCATCTTCAAGAGGGGTGGTAGGTTTCCGACACAACATTTTAAAATATTAAATTTCTTTTTAAATAATACAAAAAGATATTTCACATTATTGTACAAAGCCAAACTGATATAATTGATTTTTATTGTACAAAACCAAACTGATATAATTGATTTTTATCTTTTTTATTTGTCTTTACAACACAGAAACATGAGACAATAGCCTCATTGGTTAGAGTGCTCATTAATTTTTGGACTTCAATCCTTGGTAGTGTAGACTTAGACAGAGTGGAAACTGAGCAATAATTGAGCAGTACTAAAAATGATAACAAGACAAGATATCCTTAGACATGATCAGCAGAAAGAGAAGAGTACAGCTCTGTAGATTAAATAAAGGGTTTCAATTCAAAATTACTGAAGGTTATCCATATTGGCAGACACCTGAAGAAGAGCAGAGGGTACAATGACCGAAATATTGTAATAACAAAAAAAGATGACATTGGTCTGAATGTAAATAATATAACTTATGAAAACTCTTCATAATAGAAATTCAGAGAGAAACACAGAAATTCTTAACACTTCTTAAGACTTGTATTGAATTAAAATATACAACTGATCCTGACCAGGCATCTTGTCTCCAGTCACATTCTCACCAATGTGACATAGATTTCTTTTGTCTTTTCTACAAATATTTTCATGGCAACTGCTCACATGGGCTTTTTTTCTCTTGGTGCCCAGACTACATGAATTTAAGCATGCTACTAGATTGGCAACTAGGTCTCACCATTTTACTGTTGAACTAGCTAAATGCAATTTTTCTGCTGTAACAGTTTTTTTCTCGCACTTCTTTTTCTTGCTTCCCTTATAACTACAATCTTCAAATATTTAAATTCAATATCAATCACCATCTTCTGTCTTTTTGAACTCTGTTCATTTTTTGTCCTTTCCTCAATCCTCCCTGTTTTCAATCTTCTCATTCTCTTTCACTTCCTACAAGTCCTTGTGTACTAGTGACATTGTCACCATGCTTGAGGTGAAATGATCAAAAAAAATATATACATAATTGTACTGATAAATCATCAGTTACCTCCCCTTAAGATCTAGAAGGTATAAAATGCACCCTGTAATATCTGTCAGTAGACAAGTAGTCAGAGTAAAGTGCAGTAAAGCTTTGGTATAAGTTTATTCACTGGTTCTGTTTTTACTACAATAATAATATTAATAACAGTGGAGTCATATATAATCTTTAGTTGTGTACAGGAAATAAGCCTAGGAGTAAAGGGCTGTAAAAACCAAGAATATATTTGATGCACCCTAATCCACTCAGCTTTTTCCAGGAACTGCTACTTTGTGGAAGAAAGTTCCATGAAGTTGCTTCCCTGGGCACTCATTCTTTAACTCTTTGAGTTAACAGTCCTTTGTCATTTTTACTTCTTATTCTTATAATCTTCATACCATGTTCTCTTCCATCTGTATCATAAGCTTCATTCAGAATTACCATTCTCTTGACTGCATCTCTACTTTGAGTGGCTCATTGAGCGAACTTTCAGAAAAAAAAAAAAACTAAATAGTACCAATGAAAATCAGGTAGTAGTTGGAGCAGTGAGTGGATTACAACATGAAGACAAGGTGCAAATTTCCAAAAGCAGACATTATGCAATTAATGTTATTTAGCATTTAACAAGCAAAGGAATATTACTTACTTTTGTAGAAGATCTGTACACTGGAGTTGCTGAGCTTCCATTATTTATAATAGTTTGATCAGTCTGACACAACTTTAGAAAAACTGCTTCAAGACTCTACAATAAGACATACAACAAAATAAACTAATGTAGAAGAATTCAATTGACTATTGTAACATTTTCAAAGTAAATGAATTCAACATAACAGTCAGTTTTTATATATATTTATATACAGAACAGTCATATCACATTGAAACATCAGTTCTCGTTCGATCATCAAAGTTAAGCAATATCAAACCTGGTCAGTACCTTTATTAAATAATATTTTAGCAGACTATTATTTGTAGGGGAAGTGTATCTCAGCTCTGACTTCCAGGAGTTGACATTCAGGGTCAGATGTCAGCCATAATAGGGAATTCGATTTTGATGGACTGAGTTAGTATGGGAAAGATAGAAAGAAGCAAGGTGAGTGAGTTGATTCTTACCCATCAATTGATGTAGACGTGTTCTCTCTATTGTCCAAAACAGCACCCCCAGTGGGGGGGTGACCCCCACTGGATAGTTAGATAATGTACATGTTGACATGAGTAATAAAAATAGTTAAGTTAAAATTCTCTGTGTTTGAAGTCTTTCATTGCTGAACCAAAACAATCAGGGATCACCAGCTGAGAGAAGACGAGATGAGACCACCCCCAAACAGGAGGATATGAAACACCTAGATGGGTGACCAATTGGGACTACTAGGTGTTGTAAGCTTGAATGTGTGCAGGGGAGGAATGGGTAAGAACTCAGAATGAGAAACTAGAGAGCTGAGCTCAAATTCCAGTCGAGTTCATTACATTCACTTATATGCAAATACCTTTGCGAAAGGTATGAATTCATCTATTCTTTCCCCAGCTATGGGTTAAGTAGCAAGACAGACTGGGTCCTATAGCCTTGGTTGGCAATCAGTTTCTGACAGAAAGTAATGGCAACCTACTGTGGAAATTCTTCTGCCAAATCAATCAAGAATTGAAAAGAGACATAATTGTTCGAGCGTATATCACGCTTAACACCTAAGGAAAGAATATACAGAACAACATAACTCAAAAAAAGGAGAGAAATATATACTTATATATTTAATTATAGTGAAGATGTTATTGCAGACACATGTGGTTTTTTCTGAATAGGAAACAGTTTAGTATAATTTTTAAATTAATTTTTTACCCAACATTATTCATTACAACTATAAATACTATTTTTTGTGGGTACAGATGTTTGAGTTGATTCATTATTTCCTGAAACAGTGAAATTAATAACAAGCTGTCAAAAGTCACATTTTTCTTTAAGTAGAACTCCTCGATCTAGGCCAGTTGATATTAATTTCTCTGTTTAAGAAAATAAAAAACAGGGATAATAACTCAAACATGTGTGTCCACTAAAAATAACTTTTATAGTAATAAGAAATAAAATCAGATTAAAAAAGAATCTATTTAACAATTACTGTATTTACATTTCAGGTTTAAAAATGAAGCTAACAGATGTAGATTCAAAGAAGTCCTAACAAGAGATACACATTCCATAAGTAGGTAACTGAGCTTTGCTTTATTATAATGACCTTCCATAGCCAAGTTAGTCCTGGGTATGACAATAAACTACATCTAGCAACAAGGCCTCTGATCAGAATATTCAAGGTTTTTGAGGAACATTTGCTCTCTGATTCACCCTGACTCAGGGTAGTAGCACCTGTTAGGGTTCCAGCTATAGGCAAATAGTGAATCCCAAAACAAAAATAAAACACGATGAAAGTATAAAAATACATTTTTATAGTATTTATATGAAGTATTAAACATGAATTAAATGGTTTGATATAGGCATAAATGGAAAATTTTTAAAAACTATCCATAACTAATAGATGTCTTACTACTTAAAAATTAAATTTTTTGATTGTTTAAATACAAGGCTTTATTTAGAAAAACATTAAATTTTGGCATTAAATGACCTAACGGGTTGATATGGCATAAAACGAACAAAACAAAACCAAATCCATTGCCAAGTTGTCAAGGACATGTTTCTGCTAATAGAAAAAGAGATACAGGTTCAATTTCTATCAAGAGATACTTTTTTCTTTAGCAGGTTTTCTCGATCTAGGCCAGTTGATATTAATTTTACTGTTTAAGAAAATAAAAAACAGGGATTTCAACTCCAACACATGTACCTGTGAAAAATAACATTTACAGTAATAAGAAATAGTGTGTGTGTGTGTGTGTGTGTGTGTGTGTGTGTGTGTGTGTGTGTGTGTGTGTGTGTCACATGGTTTGGTTAAAACTAAAATGTCAGTTTGCCCTGGGGGAAATAAAATTTTTTTTCACTATGGCATCTTGTTGTTGAAGAGAAAAACATACAGTACTTGAGCCCTTTCCTTTCATACTACTTCATACAACACCACCCCATGGGTGCTAAGTTCTCTGGCAAAAAAGGTGGGGTAATCCCACATTATTAAACATTTTTAAGTGAAGAAATGTTCCTAAATTCAGTAGAAGCAAAACGTTATTTAAAAATAAAATGAATAGCAAAGTATTAAAAATTTCTGAACAGAATCCTTCAGCAGAAAGCCCCATTTTTTTTACCACACAGAATTTCTCTGTTCAATAATTTATTAAATTTACCACTTTGCTATTCTTGTTTTTTAATACAGCTATCCCGTATTTTTCTAGAGTCAACTTCTGTTTTATAAAGTGACTTCATTAGTACTGGTTTCCCTGAAATGATATAAAACATGAAAGCAATTACCATTAATTTAGATGGTAAACCTTTTTGACTCTTTCTTTTACTTTTTTACTAATGTCCACCCAATACAAGGCCAAAGAGACACTCAAGGTAGAGGGTTACTGTGTGGTGTTGTATTAGCATAAGAAATGGCAAGAAGTGAAGTTCTTAGAGCTATGCAGGAAAAATAATGGCAAACTCTAGATTTGATCAGGTCAAGATTTAATTAGTGAATAATATTTCAGAATTCAGTTGGAGACTTTAGAAGTATATTGTGGAAGTAGACTTTAGAAGGAACCAGAAACCTTATCCTAAAAAGGAACCAAGGGATAAACTTCTACTCCTGTTAAAAAAACTGGACAGGAGAGTGAACTGGATAATAGGCAAACCTATCTACTCCTATTGGGAGAGAAGAGAAAAAAATAAATAAATAATTAGTGAATAGAATTTCAAAGTTCAGGTGCAGACATTATGAGTACAGAGTTGATGTAGACTTTAGAAGGAACCAGAAACCCAATCCAAAATAGGACACACGGGACAAACCTCTACTCCTGTTTAAAAGACCAGAGAGAAGTGTGAACTGGACGATAATGATATGCTATACCATGTCTGGTAATAATGTTAAATTTAAATAAGTACAGTTTTCTGTTTCATTTTGTCTATCAGCAAGCCAGGTAAATACACACAGGTAAAATATATACCTACAGTCATTTGGTATGAAGACATTAGTCGACTTGGTGTTTCTTCTGCTAAAAGGTGACCATTTCTCATAAGCCCAACCTACAAGTAATAAACCAAAATATTTCATTATTTACAAAGTCATAAAAGAAAATGCATTTCAGTAGCTTCCCTGACTGTTTTTCTTTCAACAACTCTTAATTGACACAAGTTAGACTAGTATCCTGCATGAACTGACTGGCCCTTCTGAAGATAGTCATCAAAATACCTTCCTTACCCCACAAAAAACTGATACTTCCTGATGACATTTGGGTCTTGAATTTATTTGGTTATAGAGAACCCAAATACTGCCACTGGATTATAGTTGTATAACCATGTTTCCTTAACAGTGACAAGTTGTTCCAAAAGATTATAACTAGATCACTAAAAATGCTGAAAAATCAACCAGTTGGTGTCCACTCAGTATCAGGCTAGCATTCAAACATTTTGACACCCACTTGGCTGATGGTCGCTGCATACCCAATATGAATTAAAAATCCAATTCATTGCTTGGATATCTCTATTGTCCCAGTAATTCTTTGGTCATGGCTCATCAGTTGGTTAAAATTAAGTTATAAGCATGATCAATAATTTCAGAAGTTTACAGTGTTGCAGGCTTCCTAGCCCATGTTGCTTTATGGGGCTCAAAATCTCCACACTAGAAGTTGTCATATCATTTCTTCATATTTGAGTCTGATGGGCACTTGTCACTCCATGTTTGTATTGTGCACTTAGGAATTTCCTTTAGGGATTTTTTTTTCTTGGCACAGGAAATTCTTGATTATCTCATGACAAAAATTTGAAATTTCTACACTTACTGTTTACATACTTCAGTCGATGATCTGAGACAAATTCACATATAAGTACGAAGATACTTTAGACAAAAGATTCCCAAAATATTATTGATATATCAAATACTTTTTGTAAACAATTGTTATCAACACCGGCTTATTTTGTGTTTTATTATCTATTCTGGTAACAGAGTTGTGTAGATGAGAACAGAGTTACCTGCCCTTGGCATAGTATATAAAGTGGACCGGTGAACGCGGCCATTTGTATTTTACTGACATACAGTATCGGACGTGACGAACGCACTCGTCACACTTTACAAGAGTGTATATGCAATCTTGCTATTCCAAATAAGAGGTTTTTTAAACTGAGTAAAAATTTTTGGAAATAGATACTTGCATATAATATTACCCCCTTATTTGCCTTTAATTTTCATTCAAAATTTCTTGTATTAAGCACAATGGATACAGTTAGATAAAGAGAGGTTATGACAGGGTAAATATCTTCAATGAGGGCCCATAAATATTCATAAGAGATATTATGCAAACAAGCGTTAAAACATGCAAAAAAATTGTTACCATGTTAGCCTGTCGGGCTTCTTCAATGTAATGAGTTGTAATAATAATCGTAATTCTACTTGTCTTAGCAATATGCATCATGTGATCCCAGATCCTACAAAAGACAGAAAAAAAGAAAATGCTGAAGAAACATCTTTTCAAGAAATTTCTGCAGTTAATCTAGCATTATATGCCTTATTTATTTAGCCAAGGACATTAATTTTGATTGTTGTAACATTTTCACCACTTTAACCTTTGACCTTCTCCAAGAGTTTGTTGGTAACTGTCATGGAACCTACCTTTATGGACTAAATGGACTCGTCCTATTACTATATATATGGGAAGATTATGCCTCTCAGGAGAGCTGTCCACCGTTGACAGCCCTGCTGCAACTTGTTCCAGCAAGACGGTCATACTCTCTGCCTCTGAGCAGAGAGGAACGCAGACGAGGCTCCGCCGAAGGGCAGAGTCTCATTCGAGGAGGTTGACCAACCCGATTCTGTTTCTACAGGTATTTTTTGGCCGAGCCTATGGGCTCAGGAATACCCACGTTAAACTCGGCCTTGTGCCACATCTATCCCTCATGGGAGGGACAGTAAATATTGCTGTCTACAGTTGACAGCCTTGCTGCGACTTGTTTCAGCAAGACGGTCGAACTCTCTGCCTCTGAGCAGAGAGGAACACGGATGAGGCTTCGCTGAAGGGCAGAGTCTCGTTCGGGGAGGTTGACCAACCCGATTCTGTTTTTACAGTTTCTACGGCATTTTGAGCTCTGGTATGGCATTAGTGTTTGGAATAACTTATGTACATGAGCAAACATTTTCAAAAATGAAGTTTGACTGATGAACATTTGAAAGCAATTCTCTTGGTTGGATGCAGCAATTCCAAAGCAAATATTGATTCTATCTTAAAAGGTAAATGACAGTTTCACAGATCTCACTAACCTTCTTTGCTGCTTAGTTTGTGAGATTTGGATATGTGAGCACTGGGTGTGACATAACTATTTTACTGCTAATGTCACCTTCTTTGATAGCTTTTTGGTAAATAAATGTTTGTTGTCTTTATTTATTGTGTATTCAGTGTATTGCATTGGAAAAAAAAAGGTTATCCAGCCCACGCTCATCA
This sequence comes from Acanthosepion esculentum, assembly GCA_964036315.1. NCBI lineage: Eukaryota > Metazoa > Mollusca > Cephalopoda > Sepiida > Sepiidae > Acanthosepion > Acanthosepion esculentum. The sequence continues at coordinate 69,269,655 of OZ038504.1, forward strand.
TTCTCTCAGTTATCTGGCCCTCTGTGAAAAAAGTATGGTGACCTCTGCTCTAGATTGTTCTTCAAACTTTCCATACTTAGGGGAGATAACTCATATTAATTAATATTCACCATTTAATATTCTTAATTAATTATTGTGTCATTTGTCCATTTCTTCCACTGAACCAGGTATATAATTTTAACACAAGCCAAGATTGAACTCACAATTACCAGGGTAGCAGACACACTTTAACCAGTGCTTTAATTCACTAGACCAGAGATGGCAAACCACTGACCAGCAGGTCATAAACTGACCCATCATCAACTTTTTAGTGACCCAGGAAGAGTCAGTGAAATGGTGTCATGAAATATGGCTCAGCCAATCCAATTTAGCAATTTTGTTTGTGCCTTGTGCATACCTAAACACATCTAGCTGATACTCAGCCAATTTTATAATGTTTTATCAATGGATTGATTTGCTTGTTTTTTATGGTTTATCAACCTTTTGTAGGTTATTTAAAGCCAGAAAATTTTTTTCTTTAGATTGTAAGAATGTTTTGGAGATACTAATGACTTATTGATACATGTCCTACTAATTAACCCATAGCTGGGGGAAGAAGTAGATTAATACTTTTCCCAAGAGTATTTGAGCTTAAGTGAATATAACAAATCTAATTGGAATTGGAATTCAGCTCTCCAAATTCCAATTCTGAGTTGTTATCCATTACACCACCTGCACATCCAAGCTTACAGCACCTGCTATTTCCAAGTGGTCATCCACCTAGGTACTGGCCAGGCTCAATGTTACTTAACTTTGGTTATCATTCAAGAACTGGTGTTTAAGTCAATAACATTTTATAGATAGAATTGTCTAGGAAGCGTTAGTCTCTCTTTACATTTTATCAGCCATAATCTCATCTATTTTTAGTGTCTGTTGAGATAATTTAAAATTTTTGATTATTCAGAATTCATTTGTGATAATTCCTTTATAGTTAACTCAAATTAAAACATCATTAAAAAAAAAAACATCAGTAATTATATGAGGTATGGTGGAGTAATGGATAGCGGCTCAGATTAAGGAATCGGAATGCTGAGTTTGAATATCCAGTCAAATCCTTTACATTCACTTACATGCTAATACCCTTGGGAAAAGTATGAATCCTCTTCTTCTCCCTCCAGCTATGGGTAAATATCAGGACAGACTGGTTTCTATAGCCTTAGATGGCAACTTGTTTACCGCAGAAAGAAATGGCAACCAACTGCAGGAAAAATTCTGCCTCGTCAGTCATGTATCAAAAGATACATGATCATCTAAGCATGCATCCTGCATGGCACATAACTGACTGAAGTATGAGTGACCCATTTATGTTTATGAAATATTTTAAAGTACCAAAAATGACCCAGCAACTATAAAGGTTTGCCATCTCTGCACTAGACCAGGAATATTAACTGATATAAAATATTCCCTAAGCATAGAAAGTGGAATGAGAACAATCTACTGCAATGAATTGAATAAAGGGTTCAGTTCAAAACTCCACCATCCTGGGTATGACAATAAACTACATCCATGTCTTGGGTAAGACGATAAACTACGTCCAAGGCTTCTGGTCAGGAGGTTTTGAGGAGCATGGAACCACCTCTTAATTGCTGGTGTTCCCAGCTCCACCCTGAACCGGAGTGGTAGCACCTGTTAAGGTCCCAGCTATGGGCAAATAGTTAACCCCCAAACTGGGGTCAAAATACTATGAATGTATAAAAATAAGTTTTAATGCCAGAAATACTTTGTAAAAAAAAATTATTACCAGCAATACTTTTATTGGAAAAATATTTTTTTACCAGCAATACATTTTTGAAAAAAAAAAGATATTACCAGCTATAGTTTTTTTGAAGAAAAAATATTACCAGAAATGCATTTTTAAAAAAAAAATATTACCTGCAATGAAAGATTTGTCAGCATTAAATAACTCATTGAGGTTGATATGCCGTAAAAACAAACCAATCAAAACTCCAAGAAGGTTACTGTGTACAATAACAGATATTTGAAGAAAGCCAGAGGGTGTAACAGCTAAAATACTGTGAGGATGATGATTATGATGAGTATATTAATCCGAATGGAAAGGCATACAATAAAGATAATTTCTCATTTAAAAAGATTCCAGTGTTAATTAACCTAGCATATACAAATAAATGCAAATTATTTTTTTGGAATAGTGTAGTAAGCTGTCTCAAATTCAGAGCTGTAAATGCAAAAAGCTGCAAATCCATTCATCCACCTTGTCATCTTCTCCACCTTTGTTCATTAACATTGACTTTATATGCATTCAGTAACCAGTTATTCCATCAAACATTTTCTTTTATAAATGACAGAATGAGTCAGCTCTGGTTTTTATTTGTAGCATTGAGCCAATGGCATAAGTAGCCTTTTTGAAGCTAAGTAGATTTCTTCCACACAAATAGTGCTATAATAAATCCAATGAACTCTCTCTTCATAATGTAGGAAATCATGGTTCTCCACAATTTCCTTTTTATTATTACTCTCAGCAATACTTGTTTCTTTGTAGTGATATCAGCTGTCTACTGATATCTTGCTAAGGATCAACCTGCAACACATCACAGGAATCGCATTGATAATTATCTGTCTTGGCAAAGGTCAGCTTAATGGAGTGGACCTTCCAAGAACCAGGTCAAATGATCCTGACAAAAAAGGCCACTGAGTGAAGCTAGTCCTGAATTCTTGATGAATTACTTTTTTAGACAAAGCTGACAAGACAAAGAATGATGTTCTCTATAAGACTGTGGTTACTAGCAGCTGAAAACAGAGACACAGAGCAGAAAGAGAGGGACAAGAGACCACTCATGTGCTATGTAAAAAGAAAACATACCCATTAGATGGGTCAACTCCTCAACTACCCTTACCTATGCCTCACTCATCTGCATAAGGTTACAACCAAATAAAATTTGCCTACTGCTATAATCATCTCATGGTTTATTTTGTGGGTGACAATCTGGTCAACGAGTTATTTCTTAAGCCACAAGTGTTTGACTGGTAGAATCTGCACCCTGAGAATGAACCTGGTGTCTGGTCTGAGTTGCAATGCTACATCTTTAGAACACCTATTTATCTTTATAGTAATTGGTCCCCAATCCATTTTCTGTAATTTACTCTTTTGTGTTTTATGTCCCTTGTCTGTGCCAAGTTTCTCCAAGTCTTTTTTCATTATGTGCCCTAAATATTTCAATTGTCTCTTTCCGTTTGTTAGCAACAGCTTTATAGTTTCAATTCTCTTTAAGAGTTCATTTGTTGGATGCCAAACAAATAGGTGCTTTCTTTTTCATGAACTTTTTCTTCTTCTATCAGTCATTTCCTTTCAGGACATTGGCGATCATGGCTCTCCACAATTTATTCTCCTTTCTAGCTCTTCATAATTTTGTCTTTTTGTTATCTCTCCTAAACCCTGTTCCGCCTCCATTTACTCACACTCACCATGTAGGTTATGCATTGTGTCCCTCTGTTCCTCTTGCATTCAATCTGAGTATCAAATTTTCCAAGCCCTCTTTCCTCATTATATGCCCTAGAAATTTCAACTATCTCTTCCTGATGTTAAGTATAAATATCCATTTTGTTTCTATTTTTTCTAAAACTTTTTATATGTTCCGTTCATGGTATTCTTACCCTCCTTATGTGGGACCACATTTCTGTTGCTTCAAGTCTCTTCTTCATCTGTGAGGAGATTGTTCAGCATTCTCTACCATATAGGAGAACTGGTATTATGTAACAGTTCAGTATTCTTGTATTTGTTTCTGTTGCTTCAAGTCTCTTCTTCATCTGTGAGGAGATTGTTCAGCATTCTCTGCCATATAGGAGAACTGGTATTATGTAACAGTTCAGTATTCTTGTATTTGTTTCTGTTGCTTCAAGTCTCTTCTTCATCTGTGAGGAGATTGTTCAGCATTCTCTACCATATAGGAGAACTGGTATTATGTAACAGTTCAGTATTCTTGTATTTGTTTCTGTTGCTTCAAGTCTCTTCTTCATCTGTGAGGAGATTGTTCAGCATTCTCTGCCATATAGGAGAACTGATATTATGTAACAGTTCAGTACTCTTATTTGTTTCTAAAAAAATGTTCTGATTCTTAATACTTTCTTAAATTGATAAAAAAAATTGAAGTTCATTGAATGCATAACAACAGAAATAACTATATCCAGAAAGTGTGCTTAGCTTATTGAGATTAACACTTATAAAAGTGTTTTTTGACATTAACTTAATTGAACAACATTTTTACTGATTTTTGTAATGCCAACGAACACTCATTTGACACTTTTATGATGTCAAGGAATACTCGTTGTCACTTTTGTAATGCTCATTGTAGTAGAAACTTTATAATCGCAGATACAACTATAGTACACTGTCGAACAATGCTGGTGCCAGATGCCTTCAAATAACACTCACAGTAATAGTACTTGCTCAATAATACTTGCTCAAATAGTAACCACCATATTGATCCAAATAGAGAATAGTGTAAAGAAGAGAATATCGGTCTGTATAGTAATAGAGGATAGACTAGAAATAGTGATCATTTAAATGTCATGTGACATCCTATATATGCGTTTCCTCTATGGTCACGTGGTCTACTTGATTCAATAATGGGGTTGCCTGTGTTTACTCACTAACAATCTATGTTCAAACTCAAGTGTCTGCAGCAACATTTTATTTCTATATAACACTATTTTATTCCAAAAGCTTATGCCAATATTTCATGGAACCTCATAATTCCATTCTACTGGAACTTTAACTTTCTTAGCAAAAATCTTGTCATCCCTGCCTTTTGCATTCTTCCATAGTTAATTCAAATTTTCTTTAAGAAAATTTTAGTAAACTGAAGGTGCAATATCTGGTAAATATAAAAAATGAGGGAAAACATCCCGGCAAAGCTAGGATGTTTTTGTGTCTAATCACCAAAAACATTCAGTCTTACATTTTCCTTTTTTTTCACCTAAATTTCACCCAATACGAGTCCCAAAATGGTAACGCCAGATTAGGTGTATGATATGGATGAAAGAGAAGGTTGATTGATTGATTTGTTTTTTATGGCTCATCAACCTTTTGCAGGTTATTTAGAGTCAAAAAAGTATTTTTAGATTTTAATAATTTTTTTGGAGATAATAATGATTTTACTGATAAAAGTCCTACTAATCAACCCATGTATTCATGCCTTTCCCAAGGGTACTTGCACCTAAGTGAATATAACAAACCAGACTGGAATTAAAAACATAACTGCCAAAGAGCAGATGAACCTGAAGTCAATGGTCAGGGTGGAGGGTTCCCCGTGATGGCAACAACAACCATGTGTTCATGACCAAGGCCAGCCTTCAAGTTGGAGAACATCAACTGTGGTTTGACATGACAGGTTATGCATGAATGAATACCGCTCTGGCTTTCCACCCAGATATGTGGTGTAAACTGGTCAGGTGCTCAGTTATTTGGTGACCCTATGACCACACCTAGTCATGGGACTGATGATGATGATGATCATCATCATCATCATTCAAAGCATGCATACTACAGTTGAAAGAACCTAATAGTATGTAAAATCTTCAGTGTAGTCTTCTCAGATTGTCCTGATGTTTCCAATACAAATTGTATGCAACCAAAATATGTCCCTTTTTCATAGAGTTTCATGTCTGAATCATTAATGAAGAAACTACAGCAAGAAAAAATGGTAGCCATAATTAACATGCATTTATAACAGCGGGCAGTGAAAGTAGCCAACAAGTATTCAGTAGTGTCTCTCTGCTGCCGAGGCAAATTACTTCGCTATACTTAAGCTCATAACATAACAGATTTCCTCAATTTGCTTGTGGTCTTTAAGTAGAAAGCATACTCAAGTTACAATTTGGGAAATTGAAACTCATATGTTCTGTTGTGACTGAAAATTCAATTGTGACAGTTTGAGGCTTGTGTATACAGTGATTTGTGCAAACTTTTAAAAGCATAAACATATTACACATGCTGCCTTCAACAATTTATACAAGTTGGAAAAGTTTGATTATTTTTCCCCCCCAAAAAATATGAAAATCGGCAAAATTTACATAACCTGAAATACTATAAAATTAATGTACTTTAAATTTATAGGTCTACAGAATAAAACATATTTACACTATTATTTCCACATGACATACCTTTCTTGGATATCTCACTGATACTGAGATATCCAAAAAAAGCATTGCACATGGAATTAGAACAATCTATCCCCATGGACTAAATAAGGGTTTCGGTTTGAAATTCCAACATATATCACCCAAAGAAGATCAGAGCATACAACAGCTCTATATAATATGAATATAGCAATAAAGATGAGGACAACAGTCCAAACAATGTAAATAGTGTAAATAGTTACAATCCATCATCTCAGAAATATAGACAGACAGAGTAAAATGTCTAAATAACCTCTCATCTTAATAAATCTTAAGACATTACCTTTCCCGAAGAAGTGGATCAACTCCAACAGTTGGTTCATCGAGAATCAAAAGCTCAGGTTCTTGAAGCAAAGCTGCAGCAAATGAAACTCTCCTTTTCTGACCTCCACTACAAAGAAATATTTGAATACCAAGAATTGTAAGGTTGATCAGAGAAATGTTGCAATTATCAATTATAAATATGTAAATTTCCAGAACACAAGACTAGATGAATATTGAAGGGAAAAAAAAATTATTAAAAGGACTTGTGATTTTCAAAATGTAACATTTTTCATCCATCCACTTTGACCATAGTCAGGATCATTGAGCCAATGTGAATGATCCTTTCTTTAGCTGTATAGTGTGCTATGCCAAGGCTATATACAGTTTTTAAATTCAGAATTACATTCTCCGAGACCAGTTGCCATCCATGGCTATAGAACCCAATCTGTCCTGCTATTTACCCATACCCGAGGGAAAAGAAGAGGATTCATAGCTTTCCCACGGGTATTAGCATGTAAGTGAAGGTAATGGATCAGACTAGAATTTGAACTTGGCTTTCCAATTCCACAATCTGAGCCGCTACCCATTACTCCTCCGTGCCACATGTCATACGTAGGATTTGTAAGGGAACTAGAATACATTCTAAGCATGAGCTTCTTTTTAGTTGTTTAGTTAAAGTATATATTCAAGAGGAGACTAGAAATGATATGATTTTGAAATGGATAAGGGAATTTGAACTAAACTGGTTAATATCAGCTATGAAACTTTTGACCAGTTGTGACCAGATCCTTGTGTTTCTTGAGACAGAAATAGGTGTGAAAAAGGGCCAGCAAAAAATGAAACCATTAAAGATCAAAACTTGGTTGGTGAAGTTAGATTAAATTTCTGAAACAATATGGTTCACAAAAATATTTTATGGTTAATTGATTTGTTTTCCATGATTTATCAATCTTTTGCAGGTTATTTAAAGCCAGTAAATATTTTTAGATTGTAAGAATTTTTTTATAGATAATAATGATTTAGTGATACAAGTCCTACTAATTAACCCATAGCTGTTGGGAGAAGAGGTGGATTCATGCTTTTTCCAAGGATACTTGCACATAAGTGAATATAACAAACCAGACTGGAATTGGAACTCAGCTCTCCAATTTCCTATTGCCAGCCATTATCCATTATGCTCACTGCACATCCAAGCTTACAGTACGTCGTATTTCTAAGCAGTCACTAATCTAGGTACTGACCAAGTTCAACATACCTTTCCCAGGGGTGTTTGTGCATAAGTGAATATAATGAACCCAATTGGAATTGGAACTCAGCTCTCTGATTAACAATTCTGAGCCATTATCCATTACACCACCTGCACATCCAAGCTTACAGCATCTGGTATTTCTAAGTGGTCACCAATCTAGGTACTGATCAAATTTGGCATATCTTTCCCAGGGGTATTTGTGCATAAGTGAATATAACGAGACCAACTGGAATTGGAACTTGTCTCTCTGATTAACAATTCTCAGCCATTATCCATACACCACCTGCACATCCAAGCTTTCAGAATTTGATATTCCCTCCACAAAAAGAGTCACACAACAAGGCAATGTAAAAAAGATTATTGACATTTACCAATAAAACATCTTTTGATGCAATCGTGCAAACTTTCAGGTGAATTTGAAAGATGCATGAAAAGACAAGTTGAAATATGCTAACATGTCACTCAGAGAAAAACTTTTACAGAAGTTAAACACTGCAAGGGAAATTGTAATTCAATACCAAAAGTCTATAAGTAATATATACAATGATTCTACACAATGTAATGAAAAGAACAGTTTCTTTTATACAAAATTCTTTTCTGGAATCAAGTCTCTTGCTTAAAGTTATGCAATATTAAAACACAGTTCATTTAAATAAAACATTTCTTTAAAAGGTAAAGAAAGTGAAAAGAACAACCTATAAGTGTGTGTGAATGTGTGTATCATTGAAAATAAAGTTCATATTGAATTCATGTTCATAATTTTATTTATTTATTATAGGAGTTACTAAGAAGCAAAACAACCTACTATATCACCCTTAATATAAACAGTGCTATATACACAATAATGGCAAGGATTATACATTTTAAAAGCATATATACACAAAGATCATTATAAAGAAAAACAGTTTTTTATCATTTTTTTCTTCATTTTTTTCTTAAAGTCACAAGAGCATTAAAAGGAATTTTGTAATAGTAGAAAATAAAATAAACAAGGTTCACACAGTAACACAAACAATCAGGATATTATTATTATTATTATTACTACTAATACTACTACTACTACTACTACTACAACAACAACAACAACAACAACAATAACAATAACAATAATAATAATAATAATAATAATATCTTTGAAGATATTCGAAAAACTGTCAAAATACAAGGACCTTGAAATAGAAATCTCAAAAATGTGGCACATGGGAACATCAACAATTCCTGTTGTAGTTGGAGCCCTTGGACTGGTTGGAAAAGATTCCAGTAGGCTGATTGAAGGGATCCCTGGAAGTCCATGCCTCAAAGAGATACAAAAAATTGTTCTGACAAGTACAGCCCACACTTTACGAAGGGCTTTATCTATGTAATTATTTTTTTATTTTATTTTTTTTTTGCAATGGAAAGTGTCATGATGCCATTTCTAACCTTAGGTCCCTGGGCGGGACCCGGAAAGAAATGTGTAAACGGCCGATATCAAAGGAAATAAAAAAAATAATAATAATAATAAATGAAAAGAACTAACCTCAAAGTGCTGATTAACTGTTTCTTATTTGGCAAGCTGAGAAATTCAAGAAGAAAAGCCATCCTCTCTCTGACTTTTTTAAAAGACATTCCATGAAGGATGCCAAAATACATTAACGTCTCACTTATTGTAAATTCATTGTAAAGTGCAATTTCCTAATAACAAAAAAAAAAAAAAAAAATGTTTAGGCAAACCCAAATAAAAGGGAATTATAGAATAACAAAACCAAAACATAACATCTCAGTACAACACAAAACTAAATGAGGGGAAGTAAGAAGGCTTGCCTACCTAGAAAATAAACATTCAAAATCTTGCTTTTATGTTGGGTTTTTGTTTTTAACTAGGCTTGAACACCAACTGCTGACATTGGGCAGAAGTTGAATACATACGAAGGTTGGCTGAAAAGTTCATAGGCTGACCAAGATACTCTCATGGAATGTGATCAAATGAGGTTTATTGTTCAACATAGTCCACACACTTCTTCCGTCAGCGTTGCCGTGCTTGGTTTCCACTAGTGAAGCACTACTCAACCTGTTGGTTAAAAAACTTATCAACAGCAGATGACATCATCATTACTGCAATACTGGTTCCCAACCAAGTAATTTTTTCATGTTGGAGAACAGATGATAGACAGATAGGGGAAAATCAGGAGATTATGGAGGGTGATCAACCAATTAAAAGCCACAGCCACACAAAGCAGCCTTTGAAACCAATGACTTGTGTGCTGGAAGATAGACCCGATGAAATAAGACACCTTTTCTCAGTTTTCTTGGGCATCTGGTCTTGATAGCCTTTCATAACTGCCTCAGCAAGTTGGCATAGTACTCTCCATTGATGTTATGGCCCTTTTGAAGATAAATGTAATGTGCTTTGCATCCCAAATAATTGAGGCCAGTACCTTCCCTGCAGATGAAACAACCTTGGCTTTCTTTGGAGCATGTGAGGACAAGTGTTTCCATTGCATGGATTGCCCCTTTGGCTCAAAATGATGAACTCAACACTCATCCTGGATTAGAAAACACTCAAGAAAATCAGCTGGATTTGCCTCAAACAATGTCAGTTTTTTCCTATGATGTGCACTTTTGATCAGGTGTCAGAAGACATGCCGAGCAGAAACTTTCATCATGCCAAGTCTATTCCACAGAATGTTCTCAACTCACTCATGGGATATGCTGATAATATTGGCTATTTAATTTATAGTCAATAGCCTGCCATCCATCACCACGTGGTGAACACAATCAATGTGTGGTAGTTACAGGATGTCCAGAACTTGGGTCATCTTCAATACTCTCCCTCCTAAACTCAGCTTCCCACTTTTGCACTATTGGCTAAACTGGAGTGTCATCCGCTAATGTCAGTAGAGATGTCTTTGGGAGCTAAACCCTTTTTCTGCCGGTACTTGATAACACCACAATGCCAAATTTTGTTCATTTTCAGGAGAAGTCGCTACTAGTTACTTTTGAAGTCTTCTTAGAACAATCAGATGTCAGTTTACCTGGAAAGAAACAATGCTGTTGTTAATAAGAAGAGATGAAAATAATGCATGCAAGATTTCAAAGCTCTAGCATCACTCCTTCATAGTCAACCTATGAACACTTCAGTCCGCCCTCGTAGCTACCATATGTAATGGTAGATAAGATCAGGGTTAGATTACAATCTTTTGGAGACCCTGAGCTAATAAAATTATGAGAACCCTGTCAAACAGGGTCACCCTCTAACTTGTCTGCACGTATCTTGAATATTTTCTTATTTTTTTTTGACATATTTTACTGACATTTACATAGTTTGAAGTAATCTTATTGCAAATTCTTTAAATAAACATTTGTTTGTCAATAAAAATATTCTTTAAGAAATACCATTATTTTATTATTTATTGCAAATTACGTTAGCATGTATTTCAATGCAATCATAGTAAAAAAAAATTAAAAAACAGATTTTTTTATAACCAGCATTATAGAAATAAAACAATTAAAATAAGTTTTGTCATATTGATTGCATTTCAGTTCATAAAACTATTTAAAAGTTATAACATTTAGAAAATTAAAATTGCTGCTTTATAAAAATGTTTAAGATTTAAACATCCTGAACTAAAATTAAACATGCTATCTACTTGAAACACAATGATACAAACTAAAACATTCTTTTCCTTGCTTTGCTTCCTGCAAAGTCAAATAAATTTTATGAGTTTGCCATATTGATGTAATTTCAGTTTATGAAACTATTTAAAAGTTATAACATCTAGAAAATTAAAATCATTGCTTTATAAAAGCTCAAGTAGCCCATGTGGTAAACCCTGCTTTTAAAAAACAGAACATTAGAATAAATGTAGGTTTTCATTGACAATGGCTTACAAAACCTGGAACAGACAATTTAAATGGATTCTCATTCCTGATATTAGACAACTTGATAGAAATGAGGAAAAATTAAAACAATCTTAAACAAAGAACATTTATTTTCAATCAATTACAGAAAAACTAGTACCCAAACGCACTTTGCACACACATGCATGTGTGTGTAAAAATTCAGATATAACTCAAAATATAGCCATAAAAAGGCAATATGAATAAAGACAAAAGGAAAACTTTTCTTTGTTGGCATGTTTCACTCTTTGACGAACTTTATCAAGGCAAATGACACACACACACACACACACACACATATATATATATATATATATATATATATATATATATAAGTGTTTGTGTATAAAGAATTGGAACTCAGCTTTCCAATTAACAATACACAAGCCACATATCCATTATCCACTACACAACACACACATCCATACCTACAACACCTGATATTCCCAAGTCACCCATCTTGGTACTGAACAGGCTCAACATTGCTTAACTTCACTGATCATATGGGAACCAATGTTTCAACATGATATAGGTGTGAGCCAGCACCAATTTGGATAAATTAGTCTATAATAATAATTTCTCATTTGAAAAATAGTTGAAATGTAACTATAATAATAAATATGAAGATACCAGTTTGACTAAAACAGTTTGTCATAATGTTAATTTCTCATTTGACAAATAGTTTAAATGTCACAATTACAACTAAGATGTGGATACCAATTTGAATAAATCAGTGTATACTGATGATAATTTATCATTTGAGAAATAGCTGAAATATTATGTTTATAACGACCAAGATGAGAATACACATGTCGTATGATCCATCTCGCCCATTAATAGATCTGTCCTGAACGCATATATTCAGGAGAACTCCTGCTGATATGCAGAGTTCATTAAAGTTCTGTTAGTTGACCTCTCTGCCTGAAGGAAGAGAGGTCAACTCAGAGAAGGCTATACCTATGGGCAGAGTGTCATCTGGGGAGGTAGATAGCCACCCAACCCTGTGTATACATGGAATTTTTGCCTGAACATACGTGTTTGGAAAGCCTCACGTTAAAAACTGGCCTTGTGCCACATCCTGCCTTGTGGGGAGGACTTGGGTAAATACTGAGTTCATTAAAGCTTTCTGTTAAGTAAATTCGTATTGTCTCAAACAATTCTACTATAATTTAATGAACTCTCATTGTTAACTATTTTGATAATGACTAATTTACTCTGTCCAGAGAAACTTACTATTGAGCCAAATGCATCTGATGCCGAACTGGAATATTGTCACTGGAGAATAACTTTCATGAACTTCTTGAGTACATACTGGCAACCAAAGTTCTAATAAACTACACTATCTCACCAGATATGTCTCAGCACAAGCTTACAAGTATTTTGTGGATGCATCCTCCTATCAAGAGGCTTTAACAATATATGACAGGATCTACATTGAAAAGCAAAATGAAATGGTCTATAGACCCTTATTAGGTGTCAACTGCCTCCAGATTCCATTGATGGATTTTATCAAGCTTTATTAAAACTAAGTAAGGACTGTTCATTTTCTTCAATGCCAGCAGAAAATATTGAGCTGGATAGATACAAGATGCCTTCATAAATGTATTAAATCCATGGATATCCAACAAAGAATACTTGAAAACAGCAACTTAACATTATGGCAAGCCTATGACTAGGTAAGAGTACTAGATTTAACAGAACAAAATGCTAAAAATTATGTTACAACTGCAGTAATATCAGAGAACTCTCCACCTATTTTGGCCCTCCCATCATATGAAACACTAGGCTCTCTGAAAATATCAGCATTAACTAAATGCACATTTTTTTTCTGTGGGGGCAAGAGACACATAAGATCATTATGTCCCACTAGAAGGGACAAATTTTATACATGCAGAAAGCAGGGACATTGGGCTAAAGTTTGTAAAAGTATGAAAAAGGAGAGCAAAGCATTATCTTGTTTGGCATCATTGGATACACTTGGCTGCTTTTCAGCTACAATGATAGAAATCACAGCTAATGAACAGCCACTAAAAGCACTGATTGACACGGGGAGCACAGAAAACTGCCTTAATGCAAGCATTGCAAAAGAAAATTCATGGAAAATTTACCCATGCCTAAACAAAATGGCAATGGGTAGCTCATCTCTTTCCATAAAAATACTTGGATAGTGTTTAGTTGATCTAGGAGTAAAGGGTAATTTATACCAAGGAATAAGATGTCTACTAATGAAAGAGCTATGCTGTGATCTAATATTAAGGCACTTCTTATGCCAACATTCATTAATAAAAATACACTTTGGAAGCTCTAAGCCACCCTTTAAAGTCTGCAGCCTAGCAGCTATGAGAATGCCATACCCAGCTCTCTTCAACAATTTAACACCAGATTGTAAACCAGTATCTACTAAATCTAGGCAACACACAGAGGAAGAGAAATGATTTATTCAAACCAACGTTACTTGTATGTTGAAGGAAGGTATAATCGAACCAAGCCCTTCTCTGTGGTGAGCACAAGCTTTTGTAGTCTCCTCTAAGAAGAGAAAAAAGCAAATGGTAATCAACTATTCCCAAACTATAAACTGGTTTACTTTGCTGGATGCCTACTCTGCCATAAATAGATGATAAGATAGAGAAAATAGCCAAAAACAGCTTATTTAATACTCTGGACTTTAAAAATGCTTACCATAAGGCCCAGCAATAAATCCTGTATGGCCTTCAAGGCCAGTGATAAACTCTATCAATTTTGCAGAATACCGTTTAGCATAACTAATGGGGTAGCTAGTGATAAAGCAGATGATATCAAAAGAGAACCTGCAAGACATCTACGCCTACATTGATTTGCGGAAAAAATTGAGTGGAACACGACAGAAATCGTAAATCATTCATGATGACTATGAAAAAGTACAAGCTTACGCTTAATCAAGACAAATGTTATTTTAGATGTAAAAATATAAAATTACTTGGGTATATAATAAGTAAAAACAATATAAAACCTGATCCAGAACGTCTGAATCCATTACTCAGCCTACCAGTCCTAAAAGATTTACATGCTTAATCAAGACAAATGTTATTTTAGATGTAAAAATATAAAATTACATGGGTACATAATAAGTAAAAACAATATAAAACCCGATCCAGAACGTCTGAATCCATTACTCAGCCTACCAGTCCTAAAAGATTTACATGCTCTGCACCATGTATTAAGAATGTTTATACACTATGCCCATTGGATATCATCTTTATCATACAAAATCTACCCTTTAACAACAGTATTAAACTTCCTGTTATCTCCTATAGCAGAGAAAGCATTTAATGCTTTAAAGAAGAGCATAGTGAAAACAGCCATTACTACACCCAGTCATACAAACTGTTTGTAGTAGAGACAGATGCCTCAGAATGCACCATAGCCACCTTTTTAAGACAGTCAGGGAAGCCCATAGCCATTTTCTCCAGAACCCTGTCTAAATCAGAATGTAAGCATTCTGCAGTAGGGAAAGAAGCCTATGCTATTGTTGAATCATTGAGAAAATAGAGGCATTATTTAATCGGGCGAAATTTTAAACTAATTACAGACCAAAAATCAGTCTCATTCATGTTTAACCTAAAAATGAGAAGCAAAATTAAAAATGAGATTATCACCAGGTGGAGGATAGAATTCTCATGTTACTTGTTCGACATAACGTACCCCACCCTGGTAAAGAAAACACAGCCATGGATGCCTTCTCTCATGTATGTAGCTCGGCTGCTTGCAAAGAAGAGTTAAAGAAACTATATAGAGATCTGTGCCACCCAGGTTTTACATGCATAGTCCATATGATGAAAATCAAAAGCCTTCCCTACACAGTAGAGGATGTGAAAGAAATCACCAAATCTTGCAAGACTTGCACTGAAAATAAACCAAGGTTTTACCATCCTAACAGCAACGCATGGTCCACATGATGAAAATCAAAAACTTTCCCTACTCAGTAGAGGATGTGAAAGAAATTACCAACTTATGCAAGACTTGCACTGAAAATAAACTTAGGTTTTACTTTCCTAAAACCAGCAAGATCATAAAAGCCACTCAACCCTATGAAAGAATTCCACTGAATTTTAAAGTTCCACTTCCATCAAAAACTCATAACAAATATATGCAGACAATAATTGACAAATATTCACATTTTCCTTTCATGGATACCCTGCCCCAATGTATCCTCTACAGCAGTTATACAAGCACTTTGCTCAGTTTTTGCCATCTTCGGGCTACCCGCATATATTCATTTGGACAGAGGGTCTTCATTTATATCCAAAAACATATGACAATTCCTACAAGAGCAAAGAGTAGCAGTAAATAGAACAACCCCATATACCCTTCAAGGTAATGGTCAGTGCAATAGGTATAATGGAATAATTTGGAAAACTGTTCAACTAGCAGCTGCTGATAAATGGTGTAGCTTTAGAGAATTAGGAACAATTACTCCAAGAGGTTCTGCTATGCACCGCCACTAATGCAACACCCCATGAACAATTCCTCCAATTTCCTAGAAGTTTGACTGAAGTGACCCTACCATACTGGATCTTGAAACTGGGTGATATTACGAAAAAGACACAACTGAATAAAAACAAACCACTGGTGAATCAAATGGAGCTTCTACATGCCATCTCCCAGTATGCACATGTCTGTTAATAGTGAGAGCTGTCCTATGGACACTTAAACTGAAGAAACAGAATCATGGTCTCCTTGTTGAAGATTACAAGTGGTGACAAACAGATTTCACAGAAGAGAGCCCACCCACCTACCAATACTTCAGAGGATAAGCAAACCACTCGCAGAAGATTACAAAAATGCAACAAGATTAAATCCAATTCTAGCAAGAAAGAGTAAGAACCTCATCATGCTCCTGGCAATCTGCCACGGCTTGCAGACAGCAAAGGATGCCTGCTCGATTCAAGGACTTCTTCCCTCTGTAAGAATGAAATAGGGGAGAATGTGGTATAATCCATCTCTCCCCCATTAATGGATCTGTCCTGAACATATGTATATTCAGGAGAACTCTGCTGATATGCAAAGTTCATTAAAGCTTACTGTCAAGCAAATTTGTATTGTCTCAAACAATTCTACAACAACACGTTCAAATAAATCAGTGCATATTAACTTCAAAGGACAAGGGTGGTAGGAGGATGATAACTTAAATATCAATTGGCCAGACAACCATATACTAAATATAAATGTGATCTTTTTTAATATCTAATATGGGGTATTTTAACCCTTCAGCATTCAACACACTCAAATCTGCCCTGTAAATGTTGGCTGTAAAATCTCGCAGTTTGTGGTCAAGTCTCACTGTTTACATGACTCCCTGCATTATTTGCGATGATGTCATCATAATTTATGGCAGCGTATACAGAGGGTGGCTTACAGCAGGTTGAACTCTAAGAGTCAGTATTTATGGAGAAAGTTTGGGCAGGTTGAATGCTCACGGTTTAAAACAGGAACTCTCTAGAGAAAGAGACAAGAAAATATACAATTTATGTTGTGAGAACAAGATAACCTTACCTGAGGCATATAACCAACTTTGCATCCTGGGACTTCATGACCTGGACTACCAGGTGGGGCACCCAAGCACATCACTGTACCTCCATCAACTTTCAACTTCCCTACCACACATTTGAGGAGGGTGGTCTTACCACAACCACTTGGACCTAGAAGACCGTAACTGTTTTTTTTTTTTTGAAAAAAACAAAATATTAAATAAAATAATATCAAAACAGCCAATTTTTTTTAATCAGTTTCACCCCATAAAAGGCAGTAAAGCCACTAAGACACTAGGGGTTATTAGGTGTGGAAGAATTAGGAACAGAAACATTAATAATGAACAAGAAGAGGAAAGAGTAATCAGAAGGACAGTAAATAGTGATTGACATTGCATTTAAATTTTTGCATACTATAATTGGCTGGAAAGCATGGAGCCAGAAGGAAGTTCCACAATCGAGAAGTGCTAGAAATTAAACTGTTAGCATAGAATTTACAGTTATATCTAGCCATCTCGACTGTAAATTGGTGAGATCTCATCGCCAGTCTAGTACTTGACTTAAATTAAAATAGTCTAGTTACCATAATGAAGAGCCCATCTGAACAATGACCATGAAAGTATTTATAGAAAAAAAAAACAGGGAGGCAACCTTAAGTTAACTAATTTTTAAAGTACTTAGAATAACATTTTGACCCATACCTGAGGATATTAGGATGTACTGAAAGTTAAATAAATGAAAACATGTATTTTTGTTGTAGGCACTGATAAATATTAAACAAAACAAAGAGGTGAATGTATGGAAAAAGATGAAACAAAAAAATAACCATTAGCAAGTGTGGTAAGAAGGGACCTTGAGTTTTCCACACTTTTTATAATAAAAATGGGTTTCATATTCACTGGGTTGATTATCATTTCTTGTAATATTTCCAGCTATGTATACAAGAGCCATTTTTATTTCATCAGAAAGAGATAGTTCTCAATTTTCCAGATTGTCAAATATTTCTGAACCTTCTTCACAAAGTTTATAATCACAAGATGTACATTGGTGACCTGGCTTAATATCAAAAGCATCAATATTTATATCCTGATTTAAACATAAAGATGCCTGCTTAATAGCAACTTTTCAATACACTGTTGGACATTTATAAAATAGGTGCCACCTGATCCTTGACAAAGTTTACTAAACTCTTTTTCTAATGGATCAGTTGTAAATTTCCCAAGCAGGACATAATTAGAGCTTGAAGCTAAAAGGTGTCAACATAAACTTAACAATTCCATTGCAAGTATGATGTATAGTATTAGCAGTATGTTTGAATAATTGTTTTATATGATTACCTTGACTGCCAGCCATGTTAAGAGCCATTTGACCAAACTCAATGATAAAATTAAGTCAGCTGTCATTCAGAGGTTTGAGTTTAGTTTGTAGAGGGTCATTGCAGAGTTTATCAGTTTGAATGGTCTTAACATTTAAAATTTTCAACCTTGTTTATAAAGATGACAGTATCATTCTTATCCACACCTATTTCAGACTGAGTGAGAAGTTCATTGTATATTTTGTTTGGAAACACTCTTAGGCAAGTAGAAACCTGTTGTCTTTCTATGGGCTTTGGAGCAATGGAAATTTCATTTAATTCTGAAAGTTTAACTAGTTTTTCAGATTAAAAACGATATAAGTGTTTAAGATGTGCCCATTTTGCAATTCGTTTTACTCCATTATCATCAAATATTAATTCTCCTGTCTTTTCTGTGAGCCACAAATTGCAAATATTTTCAACAGATGAACATAATCAAAAAACAAATATTTATTATCTTCAGTTAACTAAGGTTTTTCAAGGAGTGTGAGATATAATTTAAATAAAAAGCTTGATTTACTCGGTTACCATTACATATAATAGACTTTACATCAGCTGGTACAGAGTCGATGGCCTGAACTGTTAACTCAGTTTGTTCAAATAAAAAGACTGATGTTAATTTTGAAATTGGAATTAATCTTGTAAGAAATTTTGGACCCCTATTGTTGTGTCGGAAACCTACCACCCCTCTTGAAGATGAACTTGTCTGCGTCTGTGAACAAAGACTTTAAATAGTGGCACGTCGAGAGACAGAAGGCAGAGACGTTCCTGGCTGAGCTAGTTATTGACTACTCAGGCGATTTCTGTACCTTTTTACCAACCTATTAAAACCCTTTTTATTGTTACGTGTTATTTGGCGTTTGTCTCTACCAACCCCAAACCAACATCATAACACCTATTAAGACATGTATTGACAACTGACTTACCAAATAGTTGTTTGCCATGATATAGTAACATTTACTTTATATATACTTTATCATGGAGAACTATGCACCATTTTTGATTGGCATTAAGATTATTAAATACAGATAGCAAAAAAGATTTTTCATTAAGCTTTGAAACTTTTGATGTCATTCTTCTTAATGTTACAAATGATGGTAATTGAAAATCCTGTCATAATCTATTATACAATGATTGTGATGTTCTATAGTACTCAAACACAAATATTACTATATCTGAGCTGTATTTCATTCGAACCATTTTGGGGACATTGCTGAAAAGTGCTGACTCAAGATATCCTTCTTGTGATCAAAAACCATAGAATTTAAATATCGGATAATTTCTTCCAATGTTATCAACTGTATTTATACAGTTTTTGGACAAGCTAGTAACAGAACACTTAACTCCATGATGAAAGGTTTCAAACCACAATTTTTTATAAATTCTCAACATAAAGAGAGGGATAACTTTTGACAACTGAACAGTTAAAATATTTTCAGCCAAAAATGCTACAACTGGATACACAAAGCCGTTTTTGTTGTTGATTAGACATTCTTTCAAATTTGTATAATTAATTTTATCTAATTCCAAAAAAAAGAATTCTTTCATCAGTTGTTGTTTATTTTACTTAAAACACAACTAATAAAAAAATTAATTCTATGAATATTAGAGAAAAAATATTAATAATGGTAATTTATTTTTAATAAATTTCGAAGTATAAAATTTAAAAACAAGCATAGAAAAATGTCTTCAAAAAGATGTACATCTGTTAGAAACTAGACATTAACTTTAATATTATTTATTAATGTCATTTTTTCTTTAATTTTAATAAGAAAATAAAGTTTCCGCAATAACAAAAAGAAAATGTGGTAAAAAAAAAATCAGACTTTTTTTAATTTTAAAAAACACATAGGGGTGTAGAACCCAAATTCTACATTATTCCATTATCCAAAATAGTGCAAAAAGTGGATCACAGAACACTTTCAACTTTATACACTTTCAAAAAAATCTAGAGCCCTCATTGATTAATAAATATACAAGTAGGTGTGACTATCCACCCACACTTAACTAATTTTTACAGCTCATGACTGAAATCCAAGTTCACGTCGAGTTTCTGTTTTTATTTGCTTCGGGTTGCTCACAGAGACTTGACTGAAATCCAAGTTCACGTCAAGTCTCTGTGAGCAACCCGAAGCAAATAAAAACAGAAACTCATTCACACTTGCCAGTAAGAATTGTGACATCAAACGAATTGCAACTAAACTTCACATCACACAATCTTAAGTTTTTTGTTCATACGAACATTATACAACTTAACGATATTCACACTCACTCACCAAAACTCACCAGTGAACTCTATTCCCATTCACTCACCAAATTCCTTACGCAGAAGTTAAACAAATTCCTGCTAACAAATCAACTTTATTTCTTAACATTCGAGAACATTGTAGTACACAAAAGAATCAAAGGTAGATAGCCGTCTTTGATCACAAAATTGCATTCATCTTTACAAACATTTACTACTTATATGAACAGTAAATTCTTAAATGTAAATTTTTCTCTTGCAGTTAATTTACAGAATCATCAATAACAGATTCTAACAAACATCCTTTCAAATAAGAACTCATTAACAAAGTTTAATCTTTCACAAAGCTTGAGTTCAACATAAATTAAACTAACAAGATTTCACCCCAAAAATCCGCTACATTTTTGTAAAATATTTTCATTACAAAAATATAATGAAAATTACTTGTTATTCAAATATTTGTCTTTTGTCACAAATGTTTCTTGTTGTTTTCTCTTGTTTTTGCATTTTGTTAACATATTCATAGAGTAAAAAATTGTAGGGGTTGATTCTGTCAACACCATTAAACAAATGGTAACCACCAAACCTTCCACTACATAAATGGTAACCACCAAACCTTCCACTACATAAATGGTAACCACCAAACCTTCCACTGTGGGTGTAACTGTAAAAAAGAGAATTCGTTTATGAAGTATAACTCAGTTACACTTCAAAAACATAACTGTTTGCTTTTTTTTTCAAGAACATTGAATAAGCTTTTAACA
Organism: Acanthosepion esculentum; assembly: GCA_964036315.1. Taxonomy (NCBI): domain Eukaryota; kingdom Metazoa; phylum Mollusca; class Cephalopoda; order Sepiida; family Sepiidae; genus Acanthosepion; species Acanthosepion esculentum. The sequence goes on from OZ038504.1 coordinate 69,291,091, forward strand.
GAAAAATATTGAATAATAAGCTTTTAACCAAAAAATGTTGAGTCAGTGACTATTATTTAAGTTAACTTATTACCATACTTTTTAAAAAATTTAGAAGACACTGGAAAAATGATTGAGCAACAGGATTAATTTCGTTCACACTCACGTTTTTACAATATCAAAAATAAAAGTACTGAATTAAATATTTAGAATTTAATTATAATTATATATCAGTCAGCCAGTTACGTGCCATGTGTGATGCATGCTTAGGCGATCATCTTTCGATACATGACTGATGAGGTAGATTTTTTCCTGCAGTAAGTTGTCATTTCTTTCTGAGGTAGACCAGTTGCCATCCAAGGCTATAGAAGCTGGTCTGTCCTGCTAGTTACCCACATCAAAAATATCATACAGCATTTCAACTTGTTCTTCAGGTCTTTCATCAGTTAATCTTTTCTTCAGCTAATTTTGGTGCCTTTTTGTTAGAAATTTTTTCCTTTCACCATGTAGACCAATTTTCCGATTCTAACTGCTATTATGCTGTCTTCCCATATTTCCAGACTTTGATGCTGAGAGAGAGATGCAACACAGATCAGCATTTGATGTCGACACTGACACACTGAGAGAGAAATGCCACTGAAGACCACAACCACCAAATGTCTATTCTGCTTCTAAAATCCACTACTTTCTCAGATAGAAGTTACCAGTCTTTGTATATATGTAAATAAATTGTACGTCTATTTCCTCGTACTCAATGTCCTCTTTTGTTTGATGCTTGGATTTACATTTGCTGAGACGAAGAAGGAATTAACCTGCACAACAGTAACAGCAACAAGGTTCTGTCTTCCAGGTTACTAATTTCCACCTCAACAAATGTCTTCACTCATGAGTTTGTGCTACCATTTTTTTATGGGGGGAGTTTTTTTTTATATATGAAATATACCTAATATGTTTGTTCTTAAATTTAATATTTTATTAATGTTGGGTTGTTTGCATTTTTGCTTCTAGAATTTGTAGAATAAACAAAAAATCCTTAACAAAGAACTTTCAATGTCTTTAACCAAACTTGTAATATAAAGTGGCATAGATATTTCAACTATATGAGCATATTATGTTATAAAATTAAAAACAATCACTCTAGACCTAATTGTCATCAGGGGAAGGCTGAAAGAGCACTAGTGTTGGGCTGTGGCTGTGCTTACAGTATAATTAGCTTTAATCTGACCCTGCATTGATTTTATTATTTATATCAGGAGTTCTCAAACTTTTTCCAACTACATACTCTTTTATCCTGCCCAACTGTGTTGGTATACCCTATGAGAAGATGTGCCATATTTTAATACCAAAGCTCAAATATAATGAACATTTCAAGCTTGGTGTGGGAAGGGAGATGCAAGGAAGAATACAGAACTAAAATTGGACAATGTTTATCGTAGGAGCAGGTAAAAAAAAACAGTGTGTCAAAAGGACGTTTTTCCTTTGATATCACTATTAACATGTACTATGTTGGTGGCTTTTATTGTCTTAAAAAGTGATTTTTAGGATTTTAATAAAACCATCATATATGAAACTGGATAGCAGACTGACACCACCCCCTGGAAAATTAAAAAAAAGAACTAATCTGAGGTAGTTAGGAAGAAAAAAAATTTATATCCAGTTTCATATTATGGTTTTATTAAAATCTAAAAATACCTTTTTAAAAACATAAAAATTACAAAGAAGTTTTTCACTCAAAAAATCCAAAACATGAATTTCCATATAGTTAAGGTCAATTATCTATATGAATAAATTCAAAATTGGAGCACAATTACCTCATGAATTCTGGGGTTAAAAACCCCCAACTCTATAATAATTTATATGCTAAAGGTTCAATATCTGTATTATATATTATCTACTTCTAGACAATATCACTCTTCAGGTTTAATTAATTTGCATATTGATTTTTAAAAAAAGTACATTTCATTAATTAACTGTCCTTCATTAGTGTTATTTTATTCAAGGATTGTTTTGATTTTCATATCAAAAATAGTTCTGTTTAGGAATATTGTCTTATATAGTGCAGAAAAGTGTTTGCAATTTGCATTTTACTTGGCCTTCAACAAGTTAGCATCTATTTGTAGAACTTTCCTTAACTATAACAAGCCAATTTATGAATGTAATGTTCATTTAAAATTTTTGTTTCAAATATTTCAAGTAGTAAATATATCTTACTTTGCGAAACGATAGCAAGTGGGGAAAGCCTGCTAGTAGATTATAAATGAATAATCGGGTAAATAAATAATTTGATAAATAAATAAATAGTGTTTTACATTTTTGCTGTTAGTTAGAAAAAGATGGATAAATTTAGTTTCATATTTTATGGTTTTATTAAAATTCTAAATATACCTTTTTAAAATAGTAATAATTTAATAATGATTTCCTTTTTATTGCATTCTTTCATGTAGATTAACTCCTTCCACTTATTGGTTTTGTTGCTTTGCTTGAGGTAAAATGATTAAAAAAACATTAAAAATTACCGAGGAAGTATACAATAAAAGCAAAGTCAAGAGATAAGCCTGCTTTTAACACACCATTTTTTTTGCCTCGTCCCAAATTAAACTTTGCCAAAAATTGTTTTTTCTATCTAGGAAAATGGGTAGAAGTTTCACAAACTTTTAATTATAAAAATGACAAAGTGCTGAGAAAGTAAGAGATTTGATCACATACCCACTGAAATTCTGTCTTGTAACCTGATTTAAGAAGTCCTGATTTAGATAATATACAATTAAAGAGATAACTGCAACATTTGTTGAATCTCAAGAAAAATACCAAGACAGCACCATCTGCAGCTAAGTTGACATCTTGAGTACCACAAAAAAAAAAATAATAAAATCTTACATGGCTCCTTTGGGTACGGTTAGCTGAAGATTCTGTAGAATGTGAAGTTTGTTTCGGCATGATCCATAGGATTTGTTCACATCCCTCATCCATACAGCAACTTCAGTGGAATCCTTAGTTTGCGAATTAGGGTTCATTGTTTTAATGACTGCTTACCATTTCCACAGAAAGTTGCTTAAACATGGACAGCTGGCATGAAAAACAAAAAGGTAAATTTAGTTTTTTATAAATCTGAAGAATAAACTCCTCATCACTGCAGACTCTTTCACACTACAAAATTTTATACACACACCATGTTGTTTTATAGGCTATAGGTTTGTAAAAGATCAGTCTTGTTCTCAATAAAACATTAATATTCAAAATGACTTTTCTGAAAATATAACTATCTTAAAGTGGGATGAAGAGTTTGAACAAAAGTTTCAATTTGAAATTCTGAAAAATATGGCAGACATTTAAAGAATGCTGGAAAGTACAAAATGAGTCTAATGACCAAAACGGGGTTACCAGGTCAAATAAGTGCTTAATAATGATAATTTTTCATTTCTGACTATAACAACCCAGATGAGGATACCAGTTTGAATAAAACAGTGTATAATAATGTTAATTCCTCATTTGAGAAATAGTTGAAATGCTGTGATTATAACAACTAAGATGAGGGTACCAAGAGAAATGGCAGAAACTTATGAGATAAACATTTCTGCAGTAAGGTATTCAGGACCCTTCCTAAGCTGGACAAGAGGACAATTTAAATGACTGGATTGAGAGACCAGAAAAATAATAGCAATGCACAGAGTTCTACACTCCAGGGATGTGTTGATAAAATAAACATATTTTAAAACTTAAAAGATGTGTGCGAAAATTCTAAAATGTCATTAATGACAGTAATGTAAATGGTTGGTTGATTTATGACATGTCAGCCCTTATTGGATTATTTAATGTCAAATTTTGTATAGGGCACCTAGTGAGGACTGAACTCACCACTTAGTAGTAATGGTGAGCCATACTTGGCTTGCTGGAACCCAACCCCATGCTGAGGTCAGTTGATTGATAACCTTTTGGAATGATTTAATGCCAAATTCTTTAGGACAACCAGTGAGTATGGAGCTCATTACCCAGCAGTAATATCCAATGAGTTTAACCTGACTAACTACAAGGTACTTATTTCCAAGTCCAAAACATGAAATAATACCAAGATGAAAAGTATCTTCTGCAAAGAGAAAAAAACTGGTCAGTTTTTTGAATGCATATGTGTGTGTGTGACTAACCATTATAATATCACTTTTCAGATGCATACTTTTTGAAGCTTATTCTCATGTGAATCTATACCTCTGTTTTGGGGCAATCAATTCTCCTCTGACTGATTGATTTGCTTTTTTACAGCTTATCAACCTTTTGCAGTTTATTTAAAGCCTGAAAATATCTTTGGATTGAAATAATTTTTTGGAGATGATAATTATTTACTGATACAATTCCTACTATTTAACCCACAGCTGGGGGAGTAGAGGTTGACATACCTATCCCAAGGGTATTTGCGCACAAGTGAATATAATAAACCTGAGGAGAATTGGAACTCAGATCTCCAATTTTCAATTCCAAGCCATTGTCCTTTACACCTCAAGTTTACAGCACCTGCAATTTCCAAGCAGTCACCAATTAGGTACTGACCAGGCTCAACATTGCTCAACTTCAGTGATCGTAGAAAAAAAAATGGTGTTTCAATGTAACATGAAGGTAGCAGGAAATGAAGATTATAAGAATAAGGAAGATAATGCTGGACTCTTGACGTAGAATTGGAATATTATGCATTTTCAGTTAAATTTCATCTATTGATTATTACCTTCAGTTGGTGTAATTAAGAGCAGTGCTAAAAATAATTATCAACAGTAATTTCCCCAACCATGTCGTCAAGATGCAAATAAAATTAGCTTTAAATAATTTAAAGAAAAATAACTACACTGATACCAAACTTATTCAATTGCATCTAGATGTGTTGCATTTAACAATAAACAAGAAAAAAGTCATTAAAAGTATAATTTGCCAATATGTGTCCCTTAATGATTGCAATAAATACCTTAAAACTATCATTTACTGTAAAAAATTTATTTTTAAAAAAAGTTGGGCAAACATAGACAAACATGCCCGCAATAAGATATTCATGTCAAAAGGATGTTTTTTTTTCCATGATACTGTTTTTAACTACCTTTACTCTTCGGCAATGTCCATTGTTTTAAAAAGTGATGACTATAATTGTAATAAAACCTAAACTTATGATGAAAGGGAATCCATACATTTTGTTTTTGTTCTTGAGAATTGACAACAAAAATAATAAACATTATTTATTTATTAGATTGTTTATTGACAAGAATATTTTTATATTTATAACATTCTAAAAACTAATACAGTTAGAATTAATGCAATGCAATATTTATCATTTACCAATTTATAAAGAAATGAATATCAAAACAATTGTTTTATTCATAAATTTTTTAAGATAAATTATTAAAGTATGTGAACCAACTATAAGGAAATCCTTATTATTTTCCATTTTATAAAGTTCAAATTGATTGGCAATTAGCTGATGTTTTGCCAACCATTCCAATAAATAATATAATAAATAAATAGTGTAGATTTAGGTTTTATTCCAATTCTAATGACTACTTTTTAAAACAACAAACATTACTAAAGAGTGACAGTAGTTAAAAAAAGTGGTGTCATATGAAAAACCGTCTTATTATGTATGTTTCTGTTTACCAAAAATTATTTTAATTGTTAACATTATTTTCTGTAGCTTCAATTCCTGGTGGGTGTGCAGTTGGTGTAATGGTTTATTTTGCTTTCTACTTAATGGCCTTTCAACCACTATAGGTTTATATAAAGCCAGACAAAGGTTCTGAATCATGTTTTTTTTGGCTATAGCTTGATCTTATATGTGGATCAGTGATAGTTTTGGGTATAGGTTAGTTGGTGAAAGTTTTTTTTTTCTTTTTAATCAGTTATTAGAGATGTTAGTTTCTAATATAAGTTATTTGGTATTCCATTGGTTATTAGTTTGCAATGTTATTTTTAGTGTGGATCTTTATGAAGTTTGAAGAGTTCTTTTTCCTTTTTTTCAGTTCTCAAAATATATTTTAAAGGTTTTATGTACTTTTTTTTAGAGTGTCGCAGTTAGCTCCTCTTCATTTCCTTAACCCTTCAACAGGGGTCTCTCTCTCCAGGGAGTATAAATACTGGCTGACCTTTCGCCTCTTGCCCTCTTTTCTCTGCTTACGCGCATGTGCGAGCAACTATCTCGACTTCGGCCACGGGCCGCAACCTCGCACGTGAGGCGAGGTATATAAAACTTTCTCTTAAAATTTCCAATATGTGAACTCCTATACACAACCAGCGTTTCCCATATTCTGGGAAAACGCTAAAACAAAATTCACCCCGTACGGACATTCAACTCAACACACACACAACTTTCCATACAGACTGTAACATTTTATTCATGTCTTCAATGTATTTGTAATTCGTGTCTTAATCTATTTGTTATTAATATATATTTGTTCGCATACATGTATATCGGTCTTGTTTGTTTCTTTGGACTCCATTAAAGTCCAACATTCTTATGTAGCTGGACCGGCCAGCGGAAGCCTTAACCTAGAGATAACTCATCTTCTCTTCACACATTCACACACTGCCTGGTCCACTACAAGAGTTTTATATTTTAGTATAAAGTTTGATTAAGTTCAAGATATTTTGGTTTAGTGTTTTGAAAGAGTTTTTTGTATTGATTACTTAATAATATTTTGTTTGTGTTTGAGATGATGGCAACTTGAGTATATGTTTAATTGTGAAAGGTACTTGACATCTGTTGCATGATGAGTGAGTTTCATTTTTTAGTAGATGTGAGCAGTGGCATAGCTAGAGGGCAGGGAAGGGCGTGGGCCACCTCAGGCAACACTTTTATGGGGGTGGCACTTTTGTGTCAGCTGTAGGCAGTATTGAAATAAAAGTGGTTTTAATGTTGGGACAGTACTCACAGTTGAAGGATCTTTTCGTTTTCAAGTAACTTAAACTATCTTGGCCTATCTACTGTCTATAGAGCAACAATTGACAGATGAAATAGTTTTCGATGATATCATTGAAGAATCTGCCAATAAAAGCAAGAAAAATTACTTTGTAAAAAGTTGAAATTTTCATTTCAGAAATATAGATGATCCTAATTTTTTACACTTTTTACATCTCTATATGTCATTTTTGCTTTTTAACTGTTACTGATAATGTTTAAATATGTTTGGTGCATATTTTAAGCATACAATATTTGAGTATTTGGAAGTAACATTATCATGGTACACAAACTAGTTTATATATATATATATATATATATATATATATATATATATATATATATATATATATATTTATATATACACTTTTTTGTCATTTTTGCTTTTTAACTGTTACTGATAATGTTTAATTATGTTTGGTGTGTATTTTAAGCATACTATATTTGAGTATTTGGAAGTAACATTATCATGGTACACAAACTAGTTTATATATATATATATATATATATATATATATATATATATATATATATAATATATATATATATTTATATATACACTTTTTTGTCATTTTTGCTTTTTAACTGTTACTGATAATGTTTAAGTATGTTTGGTACGTATTTTAAGCATACTATATTTGAGTATTTGGAAGTAACATTATCATGGTACACAAACTAGTTTATATATATATATATATATATATATATATATATATATATATATATAATATATATATATTTATATATACACTTTTTTGTCATTTTTGCTTTTTAACTGTTACTGATAATGTTTAAGTATGTTTGGTACGTATTTTAAGCATACTATATTTGAGTATTTGGAAGTAACATTATCATGGTACACAAACTAGTTTATATATATATATATATATATATATATATATATATATATAGATATATAGATATATATATATATAGACTTTTTTGTCATTTTTGCTTTTTAACTGTTACTGATAATGTTTAAGTATGTTTGGTGTGTATTTTAAGCATACTATATTTGAGTATTTGGAAGTAACATTATCATGGTACACAAACTAGTTTTATAACTTTAAGAGTGAGTCACTGTACAATATGTATTTTTTGTGGGAGCTGGGTAGTGGTAAACTCAACAATTGCCCCAAGCAGCACATACTCTAATTATGCCACTGGATTTGAATGTGTTAGATGTGTATATTCTATATGATGTGTTGAATGAAACTATTTCCTCCCAATCTTATTTTTCTGAAACCTGGGAACCTATGACCTTTGATGAATCATTTTTTATATACATATAGATTTTTGATTTAGCTTCATCTAAAAATATTTTTATAGACATGGGGAGGGTGGACATATGTAATGAATAGGTCCCATGAGAAGACATGTTTTTTTTTACACTACTTTCTATTTTTGTCTATTTACTGAACTCATTTTTCATCCATATGCAGGCAGTTTGCTGCCAGCAGAGGTTCTGTATTACTCTAATAGCCTTCCCAAATATGTCAAGGTTACTGAGCAGTTCCATCAGTTCTTTGTGATGTACTTTATCAAATGTGTTTGCATAATCTATAAAACACAGGTACACTGCCATCTGCATTTGTATCTGCACTTAAAATCATACTAGTAATTTGCACTCTTTTTACATCAGTTTTTCACCAGATTAATATGACAAATTGGCAAATCAGAACATGAATTCACTGTTCAAATACAAATTACCAAATGCAATATCTGCCATCACTTTTATACCTATCCATCAAATGCATTAATTGCCCACCATAACGAGACTGTTGTTTGTGCTCTGGCTTTTACCACATTTCACCATACCTGGCAGATTTTCTAATAGCACAGTGAGGAATACCTACTTAAAAAAGTGATGGAAAGAAAAAGAAAAAGACTCTAAATGATTTCAACTGATAAAAAAAAAATTCAAAAATTCTCAGCACCCCTCTGCAGTACACATGTGTAGTCCTACCAACATAAAAAATTTAGTCTGATGAGGTCATGAAGGACAAAATGCGTCAGAAGTAAACTTTTTCTACTTTGTCATACAATACTGTTGTTGATATAAAAAAATATATATCATCGTCGCATAACTATGTATATAAATCAATAGGTTTTGAGCCTGATGATGAAAAAAGGACATCTATTTTATGCTAGAACTATTTAGATGAACAATTAGCATTATTATATGCTTCCTGTACAGACTGATATACTCATCACAAACTTTTAGTTGTAGTATCCTCAAGAATTAGTTTGCATGTTAGACACACACAATTTCCTCAATAGACTGAGTGTTGACATGAACATTACCTGGGAGCCTCTAATTAAGAAAGAAAGGATAGTCAAAAATTCAACCACCTGAATAAGGAGACTTGTAATTTCACCACCTGAGTACAGATACAACATTCAAAGCTCTAAAATGACACCACTGGATCATCCACGAGACATGTAGCTGAGTGAATTAAATGTTTTAGCATTTGTGAGTTCAATCCCTGGGATTGGTCATTCTGAAAAGGCATATACTCTGGTTCAGTAGAAAAAATTAACAAGCGACTTCTGTCACATCCATTCAAGACATAGGCAATCATGGCTCTCCACAACTTTCTATCTTCTGTGGCTCTTAGCAGTTTTTCACCCATTACTAAGGACCCCCCCAGCTCATGTTCTGCTATCCATTCACACAAATTTGACAGGTTTGCTGCTTTCCTCTATCTTTCTTGTCCTTAACTTGCCATGTAAGTGTTAAGTTTTCCAAGCTCTTCTTCCTCTATGTATTCAAAGAATTTCACCTATGTCTTCCTGATTCTGAGTATCAGTGTTCTTTCTGTTGCCATTTTCTTTAAGACTTCCTTGTTGCTTATTCACTCAGTCCATGGAATTTTCAGTATCCTTTTCTGCTGTCTCTAGTTTTTTTCCTCATCTGTGGGGAGATTGTCCATATAACAGGATGGATATCATATAACAATCCAGTACTCTTTTCTTTGTTTCCAATGTAATTTTTCTGTTTCCCAGCACCTTATTTAGCTTTAGGAATGCTTCTTTCGCTAGTCTAATGCATGTTCGGATCTTGGTGTTGTATTTTCTATTAAAACACTTCCCAGATATTTGAACTTCTGCACCTTTCTTTTTTTAAGGCAGTTCACCCCAAACAAGACAGGAGTGCCACTAGCACACAAGGGGTTACAGAGGATTGAGAACAAGAGCAAACAGGTGTATTTGAGGAAAGGACACAGAGGAGGATGGGGAACAAGCTCAGGGTGTCAGATGTCGATTGACATTACACTTGAATACTTGAAGATTATAATCTTCGAGGAAGCAAGTAAGGAGAAGGGAGTTCCACAGACAGGAAGTGCCGGAGAAGAAGCTGTTTGAGAAGAAGAGATGGTTACATTTAACCATTTTGATAGTGAAAGGGCGAGACCAAGATGCCAACCTGGTAGCATGTTTAAATTCATGAAGTCTGGGAACCAGCGACAGTAGCTCGTCGAAACTGTTGCCGTGAAAATACTTGTAGAGACAGAGGGAGGCCATAGTACATCTGTAGAATAACGATTGTAAACTAGATGCCAGATCAGGACCTATCATCTTGCATATTTGTCTCTGGATTTTGTCAAGGACCTCAAGATATACAGCGGGAACACCAGACCATATATGACAGCAATATTCCATGCAAGGATGTTTATATTTTCAATTTATAAGTTGCATTTTGGGCTTTTTTCTCTTGCTTTTGAGATATCTAAGGCAACAGCCAGAGTTTCACCATTATTAACTAAAGCTTGATAGACTCATTCAGCAATAACTATCAATACATCAGCAGTTGACCTAGAGAAGCAAAAGCCATATTGCTTATCTGGAAAAAAAACTTTTCAATGTGAGATGCTTAACCAATCCAAAGTTCATTAGAGACTCTAGTACTTTGTGAAAGAGCGGTAAAAGATTAATCGATTGATAGTTTGAAAGATTAAATGGTTCTCCAAAGTTTTTAAAAACAGGAACTAAAGAGGATTTCTAACAATCTGGAAATCAAGAAGCAGGAAAACATATATTATAGAGCTTGAAGAGAACAGGGACCAGTTCAGGGGCATATTTCTTAAGGACAATTACTGGGATACCAGCACATCCACATTTTGTGTAGTTAAAGTTTGCAGATGATAGCAGAAAGGAGTTATAGAAAGGATTTATTTGCATATCCAGTGTGGAGCAAAGATGGAAAATGGGTTATGAGTCAGTGGATTTACATATCCTTCTGGTTAATAAATTAATCATTTGAAAATAAATATTTAACATTTTTCAAATTATGGGTTGCCGACAATAAAAAACATGCTTTGTGATCCCTTTGAAGAATATTTAAGCAAAGCTTTGTTGCCGGCTGGTGTATGTGCATTGTGAGATAAACATGTGTGTCTCCTGAAATGGCCCACAACAAACATGATGGACTCGGGGATTGAGTCCACCTGAAAAAATGGAATGAAACAAAAACCAATATATATGTACAGACAAATAATAATGTATTAAACAACAAAAAGGTTACAAATGACAATAGTGTGTGTGTACAAATGAATGTGCAAAGTTTGTGTTCCAAAATATGTGTAGTAAGTGAATGTGCGTACATATGTGTGTGTGTGTGTGTGTGTGTGTGTGTGTGTGTGTGTGTGTGTGTGTGTGTGTATGACATTTATGTGTGTCCCATAAAAGGGATCACGTTATTTCACTAGAAATTTTACATTGTTGTCGTTCGTATTAGCAGACAAGTAAAAAGAGGGCAAGAAAAGATATCACGAAGGATATATAGTGCTGGAGAACATCGACTAGTAACAGTTTCAGAGATTAGGAGATTAGGAGGAGGTAACTCCAACAGCTTCTAGACCAGACAACCTAGTAAGGAAGAGGAACGACAACATATGGAAGCATACAACACAAACTACCTAAAAAAAGATTCCCTTACTCATTCACCCATCTTCCTCAGCTATGTGATGAAGATTTCTATTGTATAAACATTTCCTTCTGGGTCCCAACCAGAGATCTAAGGTTAGAAATGGCTTCCTGACATTTTCCACCGATCATTTTTATAAAAAATTAAAAAGACTAAGATCACACACATTTTACATAGATAAAACTCTTCATAATGTGTAAGCTGTACTCGTGAGTACAATTTTTTTTGTATTTCTTTAAGGCATGGGCTACCAGGATCAATGAGTATATCGAAACCTTTTTCAATGAGTATATCGAAACCTTTTTCAATCAATTTAAGGGCTCCAACTACAATTGGAGTTTTTGATGTCCTCATGTGCCATGTAGGAACATTGTTATTATTATAAATAAAAATAAAATACAAAATAATAATAATAATGAAAATTATAAATAAAATTTAAACCTCATTTAAAAAAAATTAAATGAATAAAAAAATAAAAATAATAAAATTACTCCCAGCATGCAATAGGGACTGTTCCTGTGGGAAGTACAGACATCCCAACATATCTATCACAAAATCTGTATTTTGGGTAAACACAGTTTTTCAGTATATGTGCTTGGTAATTTCTAGTTAGCAAGCATTGGTCCTGTGCAGCAAGAACAAAACCTTAGGTTTCAGCTTTTAACCCTGCACTACATAACTACCAATGGGTATGGGGTTTGTGTACGTAACCTTTTTGGTATAAGCAGCGTATTGTCCATGAAGCTTATTTTGCTATTGTTTCTACATTTGGTACATTACATTTGCTTTTGCTTTCTTTTTTAGGTTCTTTGCTGCTGCCGTAGGTATATTATGGTTTATTTGTACTTCTTCAGCAACTTGAAATTTCCTTTTGAATTTGTTGGCTTCCTTTATTACTGAATAAAATTTCTTATTTCTTTCATGTTCTTTGACACAGATCATCATCCAGTCTTCTGTGGTTTCCAGGTATCTTTGAAGGCCAATTGTTGTGGTTTTGTAAGATAGTTCTAGTTGAACTAATCCTCTACCTCCTTCGGATCTGAACACATGCAGATGGTCAACATCAGCCTTAGGATGATGTATGTGGTGACTTAGTCTCAACTATGATCCAATTAAAGATATTGAAACTGTATTGTACCAAAGTGTTTATGGTTGATATTCTGTTTTGTGTATTTAACACCAGACACACACATCTGTATTATTCTTTTCTTACTTTCACCTTTATTTGGGTATACTGTATTCTGTCTCCTTGCTGACTCCTAGGTATTTATAACCTTCTTCTTGCTCCATTTCCCTAATCTTCAACTCATTGTCATATATGACAAAGAGTTTGATATCATCCATGTAGAATATTAAACATTTTCTTGTTTATTTAATATCCATAGTTATTACTGTTTAGTTCATGTGAAAGGGGGATTAAGGACAGACAGAACAGAAGGGGGCAAGAGGGAGTCTCCTTGAAAGATTCCTCATTGAATATTCAAACAATTAGAAGTGGCAGTAATTTTTGCATGATTCAGGTATAATGTGGTTTTCCACGGTTCCTTGCTATATTTAAGGAAATTTACTATTAACAAGGAGGCTTTGCATATTTTCAAAGCCTTAAGAATTCAAGAGTGTGGCACACTATCAAAGGCTTTACAGTAATCTATCCATGCTGTGCTGAGATTTCTATCTTTTTTCCTGTAATTTTTCAGGAACATTTTATTTACTACTATTTTTATTATTATTATTATTATTATTTTTATTTCCTTTGATATCTGGCGTTTACACATTTCTTTCCGGGTCCCGCCCAGGGGCCTAAGGTTAGAAATTGCACCATGAAACTTTCCACTGCAAAAAAAAATAAATAAAATAAAAAAATAATTACATAGATAAAGCCCTTCATAAAGTATGGGCTGTACTTGTCAGAACAATTTTTTGTATCTCTTTGAGGCATGGACTTCCAGGGATCCTTACAATCAGCCTACTGGAATCTTTTCCAACCAGTCCAAGGGCTCCAACTACAACAGGAATTGTTGATGTTTCCATATGCCACATTTTTGAGATTTCTATTTCAAGGTCCTTGTATTTTGACAGTTTTTCGAATATCTTCAAAGATACATTGCAGTCTGCAGGGACTGCCATATCAATAAGGAGGCACTTATTTTGTTTGTGGTCTTTAATAACAATGTCTGGGCAGTTGGCTTTGACTGTTCTGTCAGTGTGTATTGTGTAGTCCCATAGAATTGTAACAGGTCCTATCTCCGTAACCGGGTCAGGGTGGTGTTCGTACCAATTTCTTCCAGTTTCCTTCCCATAGGAGTTGCAATTTTCCAGTGCTGATATTGGCCCACTCTGTCATGCCGGGTTTTATATTCAGTGGGTGCCAATATCGTGCAACCTGATATAAGATGATCAATGGTTTCTGGATATTTGTCACAGAATCTGCATCTTGGGCTAACACAGTATTTTAGTATATGCGCTTGATAATTCCTAGTTAACAAGCATTGTTAACTAGGATTATTATTATTATTATTATTATTATCATCATTATTATTATTATCATTTTATTATTATTATCATCATCATCATTATTATTATTATTATTATCATTATTATCATTATTACTATTATTATTATCATCATTATTATTATTATATTATTATTATTATTATTATCATTATCATTATTATTATTATTATTATCATTATTATTATTATTATTATTATTATCATTATTATTATTATTCTCATCATCATCATTATTATTATTATTATTATCATTATTATCATTATTATTATTATCATCATCATTATTATTATATTATTATTATTATTATTATTATCATTATCATTATTATTATTATTATTATTATCATTATCATTATCATTATTATTATTATTATTATTATCATTATTATCATTATCATTATCATCATCATCATCATCATCATTATTATTATTATTATTATTATTATTATTATTATTATTATTATGTGTGATATCATCTTGCCAGAGTGTAATTTTAAGTGCATAATTACCAAGTCCCTATTCAGGGTCTATGATTAAAAAGGGAACCGTAAGAGAGTTATCCATGGACATTTGAGACATTTCATTTAGCTGGAGAGGGTTTTGCAGATAACATGTGCAGTTCCACACAAAGTAACCTTTTGTAGCTCTAAGATACTGATGCGCCCAAGAATTTTAATCACGTGATTTTCAGTACCCTTTATTATCATACCCAATACCCCTATCACAACAGGAATAATTCTAGTTTTCTATTTCCATATTTTTGATACTACAATGTGCAGATCCTTGCAATTTGACAGTTTTTAAAATTCTTTTTTAAAAACATTTGAATCATGAGGGCAAGTCATTTATTATCATCATCATCATCATCATCATCATCATTATTATTATTATTGCGAACATTACCTTTAAAGTGATTGTACAATGAAAATAAAAACTTATATTTATTAATATTGTAATACTTGTCATTTCTTAATCAATATGCTATAAATAGAAAACCTATTACTATACTAAACAAGTTATATTTCACAGTATGTAAAGTAAGTATAAAAAACGTTTTAGATAAATATCAAAAGGGATTTGTAGAAAGAAATGGTAAGTTCATTCTAAGGGAAACAATAATTGAAGCAAAGCAAGTTCAGTCGACCAATGATGACAATTCCAGAACAACGTAACTATAAACAATTTTTTTTTTCTATCCTCTGCCAGCCGCTCTGATGGAGAAAGCATTACCTCGAATACATCGCCAAATTTTTAATGAATGGACAATTAATGTAAATCTATTATCTATTAATAGTGTCATCCATTTTCTACTCTAATGAATGTAAAGTCAATATAAAAGCTATTACAAAAATTAATTATAAAATCAATTATAAAAATAAATATATATAAATATATAAACATATAAAATCAATTATAAAAATTTAATTATTATAAACAATTTTTATTTTAACAAATATACAGTCTGTATAAAAACATTATTATAATACATTTACATGTTAATGAATGTATTTATATTTTAATCAATGTACAGTCATTATAAATGCTGTTAAAGACATTTTACACTTTTTTAATTATTTAATCCTGAGTAAGGAAGTAAATCCACTAAGATGCAAGGGGTTACTGAGTATGAAAGAATAAGAAAAAGGGAAACATTATTAAGGAGTGAAAACAATAAAAGAAAACAATGTTCTGTCAATATAAAAACTATTAACTAGTAATATTATAAACAGTTTACATTTTAATAAATGTATAGTTAATGTAAAAACTTGTAGTTATTATCATAATATACTTTACATTTTTAAATTAATGTACTATCAATATGAATAAGTTTTTTATTGTTATAATAAACTTTACAATTTACTGAATATATAGTCAACAGAAAAAATTGTATTTATTTAATACAGTGTACATTTTAATAGATATGAAGTTAAAATAAAATGATTTTGTCTTCAGCATAAGTTATTTGTCGATATAGCTTGAAATGTTCTTATACAAACCTTTTCTGCAGGAAACCAAAACTGTCTCTGGTAATTTGTTTTTTTTTTTTTTTTTTTTTCCAAGAGAAATAAAAATGTTTTAATTCTGTTTCAGAAGAGTATAGCAGAAATGATAACAAAGCTTGCTGGGGGGTGAAGGAGGATGGGAGTCAGGTACAGTTCAGTGGAGATAGTAGTAGTCCGATTGCTGGACAACCGACAAATGTTTTATCTTCATAATTTCAAAAAGTGAGCAAGGTTGTCACCTTGAACTGTGAAACTGACGACTCACCAAAGTCTCGCTGATTAATTGAAGTCATTAATCAGGAATGATAATATTTTATATACAAATATTTCAGTCACCTGGGATGTCACAGATTTTTATAAGTTTTATAAAGAGATAAACTTGAATTTAAAAATGTAAATTATATTATGCTTTTTTTTTTTCTCACGATGTTATTTAAATTGTCTTTTTGTTATCTCTCCTAAATCTTGATCTGACATGCATTTAGGTAGGTTATAAATTCTTTTCCTCTGTCCCTCTTGCTTTCAATCTGTGAGTATCAAATTTTCCAAGCCTTCTTTCCTTATTATATGCCCTAGCAATTTTAACTATCTCTTCCTGATGTTAACTATAAGCATCCCTTTTGTTTCTATTTTCTCTAGAACTTTGAAGTTGTTCATACATTCAGTCCATGGTATTCTCAGCATCCTTCTGTAGAACCACATTTCTGTTGCTTCAGGTTTCTTCTTCAATCATGAGAAGATTGTCCAACATTCACTGCCATATCAGAGGATTGATATTACATAACAGTTCAATACTCTTTTCTTTGTTTCTAATGAAAGTTTTCTCTTCCTTAATACTTTGCTAGGCTTTTGGAAGGCATCTTTTGCTATCCCATTTTGATTTCAATGTCATACTTTCCATCCTCTGTTAAAACACTTCCTAGATGTTTAAATATCACACAGATTAAAAACTACCAATATAAAAATTAGGAAAGGAAGAAAAATGATGGAATGGTAAAGATAGAAAAAGAAATTCAGTCAGAAGATTAAATAAAAAGTAAATTGATAACAAATTTTGGATTCATTGCCAATAGCAGCACTTCATGACTCCATTTTTCATCACAAGATTTTTCATGACCCCAAGTATTAACCAACTACACTGAAGATATATATGTTGTCACTGCACTAGTTGCAACAGTGCTGTACATGTGCTTTATTACCCCGTTGCTTGCATGGTGCATCATGTTAAATATTGTACATTTGTGAAATAACATATAATCTGAAATTCAAGTGTTTGAATTTAAATTTCGCAACCACAGCATTTCACTTCATGACCCCATTTGGGTTCACCACCCAAATTTTTCAGAAGCACTCACCAATAGAAATACATAAATATCCTATAATTCTATCGTACCATTTGATATACCGTTAGTCCTCAAAGTAATCCCCATCAGCATCCAGAACCTTTTGCCAATGTGCCTTCAGCTGCACAATGCCCTAACAGTGAAAATCAGGTGTCTTGGGTGCAAAGAAGTCTGTGGGTGCCTGCTTCTTTTGCAAAGGATTTCCCACGCAGATGGTTATCCAGAGAATGGAAAAGGTGGTAATCTGTTAGCACAAGATCCAAGGAGTAAAGTGGATGATACAGTGTCTCTCAGCCAAGTTACTGTATGGTATCTCTGGCCACCCATGCCTTGCATTGTCATGGAGGAACAGTACACTCTTGCAATTCTTCTGCTTTAGTACCTGTTGTCTTCTTCTGCTTTAGTACCTGTTGCACACATTCCAACTGCTGCAGTGATATTTTGACCCATTGGTAACAGCTTATAGTGCACTACTTGTTTACTCATCCACCAGATACAGAGCATGATCTTGCGTGTATGCAGAGGTGGTCTTGTGATGTGAGACAGAGTTTTCCTGTGGTAACAACTAATGTCTGGCATGCTTGGGAGTATCATACAAGACCCACTTTTTGCCACTGATAAGCACTTGGTCAAATATTGGTGCACTGGTACCAAGAAAGCAACAAGAAATAGTCTGTCACTTGTTGCTTGTTGGTTTACAACAGTGTATGGGGTACCCTTGTTGCGGACCACGATAGGGTTGCAGCGCTGGTTTACGAAATGACCTTGTGCCAGACGCTACACACTCCACTACCGAATCCACAGACAAAGTAAAAAAAAGAAAATATATAAAGACGTGCTCTTTCCACCGTACAAAGTGAAAAGAAGTAGACAGGCAAAACAACAAAAGGGTAAGAACAAACATAAATTTTATTAGAGTTTAACAAGTAAATTGTCTTCAGTGAAGACCTTCAGTAAATGTACTGGAAATGTAGTTGAAGAGGCCAAGTAGATTAGTAAATTGTCTTCAGTGAGACCTTCAGTAAATGTACTGGAAATATAGTAAATGAAATTTAATTGTCGTGAGTGAAGACCATCAGTAAGATACTGGAAATATGGTAGTTGACAAGATAAGAATCCGCGCCAAAATTCAAATCCAAGATTGCTATTAGCGGGAACGAGTTCTTCGAGAAGAAAGGTTCAGAAAGTCAGTTGTAATGCATAGTAACATACGGCAAGGAAAAATACTCACTGCGAGAGTTTATAATTGTGAGTGTATGTAATTCTTTTTAAAGTAACAGGTTCTGAAAGTATGAGTTCGAAGAATGTGAAAAATGCTCGTTCATCAGGTTGGAAGTTTTTGAAGGTTCCTGGAATTGGGAGCTCAGTAGATGTTAGCTTCTGTCATGAAGGTGACGACCGTGTCGTATATATTAAGATACCGAGACGAGCCATGAGGTCTAGGCAAGGTTTTGCCGAATAAAATTCTCTGCCAGTATCTATGGGTTCACCAGCGAGAGGAAAGTGAGCCTGCCCGGTCAGGTCAAACGACCTGGGGCGACTAATTTTGAAAAGCCAAATTTGCCGTGACGTCAGCGCAAAAGCGCGCGAAAAATGAATTCTTCCTCATCTTAGGCTAAGACAACGGTTTACTACTATGACTGACCGAACGTGAGAGGAAGGGGTGAAAATGTCGCGCGTGTGTCAAAGTGAAGGTGGGGGTAGTGATATATCCCACACCCTCTTGCTCAACTTGTACACCTTCCCTATGTACTGCAGGTGATGTCTGACTGTTTTATCAGAAATCTAGAAGCATTTGGCAAGCTCATTACAGGTTTGACTGTTGTCCTCATCTATGCCCACCTTCAGAGCCTCATCATCCAAGACCTGTAGCCGACCACTGTGTGGTTCATCACAAAGGGACAAATCTCCTGACCTAAACATCTGGGACCAGGCAGTGCATTAGCTTACACTATTATCCCCAAATCCTTGATGTATTCAACAACTTGAAGCTGCTGTAGAAAAGCCCACCTTAAATTCATAAAACAGACAACTGAACAAGCTGCTTCAACACTGCCATGTGTCCTCCATGCTGCTCAAGCTATGATGTGTGTGTGCAATGCACCTGCATTGGTCAAGAGCAATGCCACCACTCCCACCACTTTCCCAGCACATGAGACGCTCATTTGTGTATCAGTGATCACTTCTTCCTGCACAACATAAAAATGACAAGGACTTTTTTGGTTATCTCAGTTAATCAAACCATTAATGCCCATTGTAAATTCTAGTATTATAAAAATTAAAATAAAAATTATAGGTTACTAAATCATAGACTTATAAAAAAAAATCAGTATCAATGATAGATTTCTAAAAAAGATTAATATTAATCATAAATTTATAAAAAATCCTGTATTGAATACAGAATTCTAAGAAAATCTAGATAAAATTAAAGGTTTCAAATTCCAGTATTAATCATATGTTTATAAAACAATGTAAAATTAATTAAACATTTATAAAAATCCCTAATTAATTATAAGTTTCTACCTATAACTCATTAATGGCAACCATCCCAAAAATATTTTTTTTATTTATTCTTTCATTTTTTTATGGCTTATCAACCTTTGCAGGTTATTTAAAGTGAGAAAATATTTTTAGATTGTAAGACTTTTTTGGAGATAATAATGATTTACTGATACAAGTCCTACTAATTAACCCATAGATGGAGGGAGAAGATGTGGATTCACACCTTTACCCAGGGAATTTGCACATAAGTAAATATAATGAACCTGACTGGAATTGGAACTCAGCTCTCCAATTTCCAATTCTGAGCCACTATCCATTATACCACCAGCACATCTAAGCTTAAAGCACCTGGTATTTTCAAGCAGTCACCAGTCTAGGTGCTGACTAGTTTCAACATTGCTTAACTTCAGTGATCAGACGAGAACTAGTGTTACATCATGATATAGCCATAAGCCTGAAGGATCTCACCACAAGTCAAATCATATTCCTTTGAAGAAATTTGAATAAAAAAACACTTTGGTAAGTTTATGATGGGGCTTATCTTGCTTGATAGGAAAGGAAACTAATTCACAATTGAGAAGAAACAGTCATTAGGGAACAATTACAAGTGATAGGTTAAAAACCAACCAACAAAAAACACAGCAACTATACCTTGATTTTACAACCTGTAAACACTTTTTCAGTTATTGTTAAATTTTACATGGGACCCCCAATGAGGATCAAACTCACTACTCAATGATAACGGTTAGCTAGATTAACCTCGCTAAGCACTACCCCCATCACCAAGACACTACTGAAATGATAGGTGATGATAAATGCATTTTACCATCCCAGCATAGCATTACTAAGCCTACAATATGAGAATATCGATGTGGTGTAGCGGTTAGCAAGTTTGCCTTGCTAGATTCATCATCACTGTGTAGTAAGCTCAATCCACACTGGGTGTTCCATACCAGTAGCCTTGTGCCGTGACTAAGCTACACTTAGTAAATCACAACTATGCCTACAATATAGCTACTAGCTTGTGTTGTTGGATCAATTACAACTGAGTAGTGAGTTCAATCCTCACTGGGTTCTCCATACTTTCAGCCTTGGTGTCTCAACGTGATATAAGCTCCCAGAAATGGGACAGGGGGTAATAATGGGTTAAGCATTTCAAATTGTTTTTGCTATCCATATCATTTTTTAAATTATGTTGTTTGAATATTCAAACAATAATAAAAAGCTCTTGTTAAACGACAAGTCAAAGTAGCAGAAATTTCCAAAAGATTTTTCGTTATATTTGCCTATTGTCCAGTCCACACTTTTGAACAGGAGTAAAGGTTTATCCCTTATTCCCTGTTTAGGATTTAGGCTTATAGTTCTTTCTGAAGTCTACTTCAACCCTATACTACTAGCATCTCCGCCTGAACTCTGAAATTTTATTCGCTAATTAAATCTTGACCTCTTCAAGTCTAGAATTAGCTGTCTATCTTTCCTGTTATCCTACCTTTTCTTATGCTAATACAAATCTACACAGTAACCCTCTACCTTGAGTGGCTCTTGGGCCTTATGTTGAGTGAACTTTAGGAAAAAATATAAATTTTATCAGTTGTCAAATCTAACAACATTTTAACAAGGAAACCTATTTCATCATAATTAATAATTCAGACATTATCTGCACTTTGATTGCTGATAAGTTTATCCCAATCAACAATATTAGGAGATATGTTTATTTTAACAAAAGAAGATGCAGAAAATGACATAACATATTACAAAGTACAAACATACTAAGAAACTTACATAATGACTAAGGAACGCCAAGTACTTTCCCTGCATTGTGCCAGAAGTTGGGGAGATTTATGACCCAGACAAGTACATCTGACCTTTAAGAGCAACTTGTTTTTTTGTGTTGCCAGAAATCCACTTCCTTGCCAGACCATGGTTTGGTGGAGGAGCCTGTTTCATCACCAACCCACTCGAGCACTCAGGTTTTGAATTCAGAGTTGTCCTTCTCCTAAAGCGGTTGCCATCCAAAGCTATAGGACTCAGTCTGTCCTATTTATCCATAGCTGGGGAGAGAAGAGGTGGATTTGTACCTTTCCTCCAAAGGTATTTGCACATAAGTGAATGAAACGAACTTGACTGGAATTTGAACTTGGCTATCCATTTCCTCAATCTCCAAGCTACTATCCATTACTCCACCATGCTTTCAACATATATATATATATATATATATATATATATATATATATATATATATATATATATATATATATATATATATATATATATATATAAAATATTTTTATTATGATAAATTACATTAAAAATATTTTACATCGCTGCACAAAAACTTTCATGTTTTGGAACTATAATCATTCCTCTTCGGGTGATGGTAGATAACATATAATAAAAATGATTTATTTTGGAAATTTGAAAACAAATCGTTACCTCATTTTTATTATGTTATCTACCATTGCCTGAAGAGGAACAATTATAGTTCTGAAACATGGAAGTTTTTGTGTAGCGATGTAAAATATTTTTATTTTAATCTATTATAATAAAAATATTTTAATAATAATATTTTGCTCTACGTTGTATTGAGCATTATTTTAAAAAGTAAATACTAAGAACTCCATCTGTTCTTTCTCTTTCTTATGATATATATATATATATATATATATATATATATATATATATATATATATATTTTTTCTTTAAGTTTATCAGCCCAAGCAAGGCTGGAAGACACTAGCACGCAAGGGGTTACAGAAGGTTTGGAGGAAGAGCAGATAGGAGTGGTAAAGGAGAGGATGTGGAGAAAGATAGTGGATCGATCAAGGCAAGGGGGTTACAGAAGATTTGGAGTGAGAGCAGATAGGAATGAAAGGTGAAAGGATGTGGAGAAGGGAAGTGGATAGATCAAGGCAACTGGAGATGTCGATTGACGTTACACTTAAATATATATATATATATATATATATACACACACACAGAGTGGGGGGGAAACAAATATTTGTACACATACAAATTTTTAATTTATTGTATTTCCAACTAATGAATAAAGATAATTTTCATATAATTAACTGTACACAGATGCATAATAGCTAAATATGCATGGAAAACAGAAAAAAATTGTTTTTTAAAAGTGGAGGAAGACATTTTACAATCACACTCTCTGAGCAATTACATGTTCTTTAAAAATATTGATTGGTCCTTCTTTTTGGGTATATGACCAATCAATATCTTTGGATGCTGTCAAGCCACAGATGTCACGTCATGTTCCTTCTCCTCGTTAGTTACCTTAATGAAGGTTAAGGTGTTCAACATTAATGGTGAGCTTTTATTCCCCTCATGATTTTGCCCAACAGAAGCGTTTTTTATCCGGATTATTTTTTTTACTCTCATGCAAATAAGTAATATGCTATTACTATTTCAGATTTTGGGACAAGTTACATTCCTGAGTACCACCAGCTCAGACCATCACAGCCAGGACCCCTCACCATGCCATGTTCATGGAGTGAATATATATATATATGTGTGTGTGTGTGTGTGTGTGTAGGGATACAGAAGGTGATTATCTCCCTTTGGTGGAGATAAGACACATGGGTCACATGATGGCTGCTTAGGAACATCACTTCATACAGTGACGAGTTGGCTAGTCATTCAGTTTTGTTTACAGTAGCCAATCCGAGCAGTTGCTTTTGTACCTGGGTCAAGGTTGCCCTAACTGAGGCTAAATCTGCTTCCTGCAGCAAATGCTACGGCTTACAAGTCCATGGTGCCATTTCCTTTTAGGAATATATCTTTCTGAGATACAGAAAGAAACTCCAGCTCACAGTCCTCGAATTGGGAAAACCCAAGATTCGCTGTTTCCCATTCGTGGAATATGTCCTCACACGGGACGTAGTAGATGAATCCAGCCAGTTTGAATCTGGAGTCCTAGACATGGCTTCTCCAGATACAGGAGTATCTCCATATTGTATGTAGGACCCTTCATTTTTGTTACTTCTTACATTCTGCTTGTATATACACATGTCCCACGTGAAGAATGATAGTTTTGTGTATGTCTTTTACTGGTATAAAGTCTCTCTGAGAACAAAGGATATTTTTCATTCCTTTTCAGCCATTCCGCTTCATCCATGAATTATGGTGTTATTATATCACATATATAATAATGTCTATAATGGGGAAAATACAAATGGGAGAATGAACCCTTCTTCCATATCTCTCTCCTATTATATATATAAGAAAAGAATTATGCAGCAACAATATTTCAACACTTTATGGCAAAAATAGTTTGCAAATGAGGACTATTTGTGTATTTTAGACATCTTTGTATTTAGTTATCACATACAATCACATAAAAATGACATAAAGTGTTTAAATTCTTAGATAATGTAGTCACATGACAACTATGTGTGTGATTTAAATGAAAATTGGATGGTAGGAAAAATAAATTTCCCCTCGAATCTGTTCCCACTGCCAGCTAATGTGGAAACCAAAACAACGCTTCGCTCGGGACTCTGTTTCCTGCACACTGTAAACTACAGTACCGTCACTCTTTCTCTGGAACACAGGTATAACCTTCACCAGTCTCAAAGAACCAACTGCCCTGATACAAAAATCAGCTCTTTTTATCCTTCCTCAGTCTCGGGCAAGAAACCAAGATCTCTCACTTGTGTTAGCCTTGTTCTCACCGATAACGCATGCGCTGTGTCACTTCAATATTGATTTGCCAGAGTTCGCCTCACACGTCCATGATGTCTACAAGCACACGTACAGACAATTCACCTTCTCTTGCTTTGGCGAGGTATGTTTCCACCACACTATGTTAAATATTATTGTGCAGAAATAGGTTCCTTCTAATATATGCTGATACTTTCTCACAGCTAAACATATAACTAAAAGTTCTCTAGAGAAAGTGTTATAATTCTTTTGAGTTATAGTCATTTTAGTAGAAAAAAAAATGAGATAGGCTGAGAGATATTATTACTTCAATCAGTTATGTACCATGCATAATACACACTTAGGCGATCATATACTTTTGATACATGACTGACAAGGCAGATTTTTTCCGCAGTCAGTTGCCATTTCTTTCTGCGGTAAACCAGTTGCCATCCAAGATTATAGAACCCAGTTTGTCCTTCTATTTACCCATAGCTGGGGGAAGAAGAGGATTCATACCTTTCCCAAGTGTATTAGCACGTAAGTGAATGTGCTAATCACTTACTTGGTGTAAAACAGTTCCAACTGCAACCAAACTCACTGAAGGAGAAAAGGCAAACCTATCTTAGGAACCCAAGCTCCTAATAAAGTGAAACACATAAGCTATGAAAAAAGCAGGAACATAGAATTAACTAGAGACTGACCAATAATTGGGCAGGAAAGTAAACCAATGACATGCCATTACTGTCAAAATCAGGGCAGAGTATAGCAAACTGTTGAACAATGAATTAAATAGCTCAGCGCTTAATAAATGATGTAATGGAATAACCTGTCACCCCTATGAGTGACTATACTATAGGTAGTAACTACCTATAAGTATCTGTAAGTCAATGGACTACAGAGACTAGCCGAAAAAGATTTCGGCTAGACAGTTGAACTCTCTGCCTCTGAGTAGAGAGGAAACTGGACGAGGCTCTGCCAAAGGGCAGAGTCTCATTCGGGGAGGTAGACCAGCCCAACCCCGTTTATGCGGGTTCTACGGGGATTTTGGGGCCGAGCCTATAGGCTCGGAAGATTCACGTTAAACTCGGCCTTGTGCCACATCTACCCTGGTGGGGGGGCTAGTAAATATTGACTAGCTGGAATCTGTTACTCAGCTCTTAGCTGTTGACAAACTCTCTGCCTTCAGGCAGAGAGAAACCCAGATGAGGCTATGCTGAAGAGCAGAGTCTCGTCCACGGAGGTAGAGAGACCCAAACCTGTTTATGCAGGGCTTACGTGGAATTTTTGTCCGAGTCTACAGGCTCTGATTGCCCCACATTAAATTCGGCCTTGTGCCACATCCTACTCCGTGGAGAGGTTAGTAAATATTACTAGCTGGGATCTGTTGAGTACGATTCAGACTTACGCGAGAACTACCGACCTTCCAATAGCAGCACACACTACTAGATTGACTTGCGATGACCTTGTGCATAACTGTTACCTTTATTCTTATTGTACTGTTTTTTTTACAATAAGCCTTTACTCACTTTATCCACCTTGTTTTTCAAGTATATATTCCTATTAGTATGTAATATAACAATAAACCAAAGGGAGGCAGATCTGTGAATAAAAGAGCAGATGTATATAGACCAGTAACAATGTTATTGAGAAATGATTTGGCAAGTAGAAAAGTAATGACCTCTTTGTAATACATGTTTAATGTAGTTTGAATGTAGCAATCCAACGTAGGAAGTAATTTGTCCAATGTAACAGCACCAATGTCTCGTAGCACCTATTCAGGAATTCTTAAGGTCTTCCATATCAGAGGTTGGCAGTGGATATTGGGAAAGAATAGGAAAACGTATTTTTGCAGGTCTCCTCATCTGACGGGTTAGCAGTAGATCTTCCGAAAAAGAAAACAAAATGGCTTCCTTTATACACATCGGGTCGAATATTTCTAGTCTTCTGATTGGTTAATCTTCTATGGGTGTACTATAAAATGAGCCAGCTCATTTTGGTTTGCTCACTAGTACACAAGTACACAAAATAATCTAACACTCTTCCCCAACCAAACCAAGAAAACCAGTAAGAAAGAAAAATTTGAATAAAAAGCTTAGAACAGCTAATGCAATATCGGGTACAGTGACTCATACACAAACATGATTGATAAATAGTGGGAAGGAAGACAATCAAATAGATTTGTCCCAAACATTTATGAACTGTAATACTAGTTTGCCAGAGTTGAACAGAACTAGAGAAAGGAGGAGTGTTGAAACTGCTTCAGGCATCTATATGTCAAGAAGGAACTTGATCACTAAACAACAGTGGCCAACAGTCTGACCTTGAACTAACACAACTGAACAGTCAGGCAAGGGCAGGGATATATAAGTAATATACCAAAGTCCTATTATATCCAAAATAATGTATTAATGCGAACATGGAAACTGTCTCAGATACCAAATTCTGAAAACTGGGCAAATTGTAGTTCCAAGAGTATATCAGTGCAGTATATTAAGTACAGTTCATGAAATTCTATTAGCAGGACAGTTAGGAGTAAATAAAATCTGCAAAAGAATTTTCAGGCATTTTTATTGGTCCGGAGTCAAGAAAGACGTAGTGAAATTTTGCAAAACTTGTCATGCATATCAAATGGCGGAAAAGCCAAATGAAAAAATCCCAGCTGCACCCCTACACCCCATTCCAATTTTTGAAGAACCCTAGATTGCATAGGTCCATTACCGAGGACCAAATTAGGTAATAAGTATTTACTGACCATCAAGACTTCCCAAGGCTATTCCATTGCAGAATATTTCTGCCAAAAAAGTAGTGAAAGCCCTCACTAATTTCTTTACTAAGGTGGGCTTACCTAAAGGTCACATTTCATATCAAGCCTATTTCAGCAAGTGGTCAAATAATTGGGCATCACTTCAGTAAAAGCGAGTTCTTACCATCCACAATCACGGGGAGCTCTGGAGAGATTCCATTCCACCCTAAAGAATATGATAAGTTTTTATTGTTTGGATAACCTGAAAGAATAGGATGAGGGCATTCCATTCCTAATGTCTGCAGCTCATGAATCAGTGCAAAAATCCCTAGGTTTCAGACTGTTTGAAATTGTATTTGAACATTCAGTACAAGGTCCACTGCAATTGATAAAGGAAAAGTGGTTACAGGAAAACCCAGGCAGAGAGCATTTATTAGATTATGCAGATCAATTCAGAAGACAAATATCTGAAGCAAATACATCAGTTTGAGAGCACCTCAGAAGTGTTCAAGACAAAATGAAAGAGCAATATGATAGGAAAACAGCTGAGCAAAAATTCGAGATGGGAGGCAAAGTTCTAATTTTATTACACATGAATAACCATTCATTTAATGCTGTTCCAGGGCCCATACAAAATTAGGAGAAAGATAAGGAAACTTAACTATATAGTGGATGCACTTGATCACAAAAAGAAAACACAAAAATGTCATATAAACATGATTAAACCATACTTCAGAAGAATGAAAGATAGACCCATATTTGAAATATTGAAAAGCTAAATATGTCATGAAGCATGATCTTTTAAACGGTTAATTGGAGGTACCATTAACTGACAGGGCTAAACAGATATCAGCTTTTGCGGCACCCAGTGGAAATTATCAGTATTGTGTTATGCCTTTCAGCATGAAGAATTCCCAAGCAACTTTCATAAGATTAATGAATCAGTTCTTAAGGGATATACAAGGAGTACACACATATATCGACAACATTGTATAGTGATACTTGGGAAGAACACCTCTTAAATTTGAGGAGGGTCTTTGACAGGCTTAAGTTAGCTAATCTTACTATTAATTTAATGAAAAGCAATTTTTACCAAGCAGAGATAACCTATCTAAGACATGTTTCGGGGGATGGGAGAATCTCTCTGCTTAGTACTAAGGTCCAAGATATTATAAGATATTCGATCCCTGATAATGTAAAAGGACAATCGCCTTTTGGCTGAGATTCGATCTGATACAAGCCGGTCGCAGGGATTCATCCCTGCGCTGGTAGTATCGCGGCTACGTCTAACTAGCTATGACGAGCTCTGACCAGTTTGGACAAGCTATGACCAGCTAAAGACCAGCTATGACCAGCTATGACTAGCTCTGACCAGCTCTGACCAGCTTGGACAAGCTAAGACCAGCTAAAGCCAAAGCACTGCAGCCCAGGTGAAAACTCGGGTCCATTCCCCCTCCCTTCCCACGTTAAACCCCGACCTTGTGTCACAACCTGGCCCTGTGGGAGGTCAAGTAAATCCACGGAACTAGCCGGTCAGCTCTGACACGGTCGGTGCACAGGCACCTGGCCTCGGCGCCAGGATGCCACCCCGGGCTGTGTATTAAGTTACACTCCCATTTTTCTTCGTCTGCCAACTGGACGCGAGTTGGAACACACACACACACTCTCACTCTACACTTCTGACTCTCGGCATGCCACTCCTATTGGCCGGCCACACGTCGTCCACAACCTTTCCCTGTACACACTATTGTTAGTAATTATTACGGGAGGTTTTGATTGGACTCGACCCGGCAGACCCACAACACCACCCACAACCAGCAGCGAACACCAGCCGACCGATAACTAGACCAGCCGACCAACAGACCTAACCAAACCTGACGACCAAAGCCCACCTGCGACGACCAACAAACCTTTCTCGTACACTATTGATAGTAATTATTTACGGAAGGTTCTTCGGCACTCACTTCAACCTCCAACCGTCGACACGACCGGAGCAGCCACGCAATCATCAACCTCCAACCGTCGACATGACCAGAGCAGCCATGCAATCATCAACCCCCAACCGTCGACATGACCGGAGCAGCCACGCAATCATCACCCTCCAACCGTCGACACGACCGGAGCAGCCACGCAATCAACAACCTTCAACCCCATCGACAGGAGCAACCGCACTCATCAACAACCTGCAACCCCATCAACACGACCGAAGCAACCGCACTCATCAACAATTGTCAAACCGTCGACATGACCGGAGCAGCCATGCAATCATCAACCTCCAATCGTCAACACGACCGGAGCAGCAACCGCACTCATCAACAACCTGCAACCCCGTCAACACGACCAGAGCAGCCGCACTTCATTAACCGTCGACCCAACTGGAGCATCCACTTATCAACCCTCAACCGAAGCGTCCGCATCAACAATGACCACCCACCGGCATTGCCAATATACATCCTATTTTCCTTCATGTAATAAACTCCTGCATAATTCATACACATCTTTGTTCTGTTGTCCATATTGTTTCACCTGGTCAGATCACAAAGTAAAAATGTGGCGGGCTCCCCGTGACATCATTCATTTACGACTCGAGGGTGCCCGGGCCATCGCACCCCCCTCCGGGGTGTCTGCAACAAAGCTATATTTGCAAAGAGGAATAATTTTTTTTTCACAGTTAGATTGTATACAAAAATTGTTCTGCAACTTAGGTGTGAAATAGTAATGTTAAAAATTTTATAATTAAAGCAGCTAGTGTATTAAGATTAAAGAGTCATGTCAAAAATCCATGTGAAAATATAAAATACACACACACACACATACACACACACATACATACATACATACATACATACATATATATATATATATATATATATATATATATATATATATATATATATATAACAAAACGGCGGACTCAATTTTTTTTTGTTTTTAATGGAAGTGTAATAGAAAACAGATCATGAGGCATCAAATGAAAACAGATATTGGTTTGAGTAAATTAAAAAATTAAAATTAAAAATATAAGCTTCATATCTATGTCCTCCGGGAAAAGAAATAAATCAAAATTTTGCAACAGGTTATGGTCAGTCAAGTTTTAAAAAATGTTAGTTAGTCTATGCAACAAATCTATTCTTACTTTCTCCAAACAGATAAGTGGCTAGAGATCAAAAGACTCACCGAAAACCGAAACTCCATGGTAGTTTCTCGAAATTAGTAACGTATTTTTCTTCCTTTTCTTCTGTAAACTGTGAGCAATGCCAGTTATGGATGGATTTTCTCTCTTTTAGACATCCATCCATCCGACGAACATTTCAATATAAGACTGTTTGGTGTTTGCTATGAAGTTATAGATTCACAGAAAATCAATCTTACAATATTTTACATACAAAAACTTTGTTGTATGTAAAAAAATATATAAATTGCAGTTTTAAATTTTACCACAATTAATTTATTGGAAGATTTGTTTATTTATTTATCATCTTGACTGTGACTATGACTACTTACCAACGCTGAAACTTTCATTTCATGTCATAAAAACACTTCTTGGCACGCATTGACGTCTGTCGTCTGATTATTATTTTTTCCGGACCGTATTTCCGACGCGCGACGCGCAGACATTGTCTTCATCTTATATTCTTCATGATATTCATAATTTTTTTACCGTTTTTTTTTTTTTTTTATGTGAATTTTTAAAATGCATCAATTAGAAAAAATTGTTTAGCAAAGTTTGTCTTGTTGAATTTTTTTCGATGTATTTCACAAATCACCGTCAACAAATGTTTAATATTGTGAAATGATTTTCACTTTTTTTTTGTGAAAAAAATATAAACTTTTTTTTTACACACACCATAACAGATTTTTTTTTCTTTTTAACGGTACAGAAATACCATTCAATTTTAAATATTAATAAATATTGTGAAAAGGTATTTTTTGATAAACCTTAAATGCGGAAATGAAAACAAATGTATTTAATAATTAAAAAAAAAAGTAAAACTATTTTTTTTTTATTTACTAAATTTATTTGTCAAAACAACTTTGACCTCAACTCTTCCAGCCGACAGACTTTTTTTTTCTTTTTTTTAAGTTTCGACAATATTTGTACAATTATTTGCTATTATATTACTGATTATAGTTACTTCTCTAGTCTTATAATTTTTAACTATTTTTCATTTGAATATTTGTACGTTTTTTCGGAAAATAGTTTTTTTTTTTTATCTAAAACCTGAAAAACAAACTCTCGTCGAGTTGTATTCGTTTGAAGTACTTATTTTTGATAACTAGCCATTCTCTGTTGTTTAATAATAGCAAAGATCAAAGGTGATAAGACAGTTTTGGTTCGCGTGTTCACATCAGCTGTTGATTTCAGTAAGCAATGTGATCGAAAGATTTGTGATATAATTCTCACATGAAAGAGAATGTAAAGTTAAAAAAAAAAAAGAACTGATTTTATTTAAAAAAATTTAAACCAGCCTGTAAACAGGTTTTTTCACTTTAAATCGCTTGTAAATGTAAAAATCTGTGTAGTTGTAGTTAGTTGTATGTATGTCATCAACAACTCTCCCAAAAACTCCTTCCTTCAGTGTTTTTAGCAGAATATTTGGATCATTCAATCAATCTACTGTACGTACAGTGTACAATTTATTTTGTGAAAAAAATGGTATTTTAAACAAAGTCTAGAAAGTGTTTTTTGTCCACGTAAACCTGCTCTCTAGCGATTTCCAACAAATCTGAAGGTGTTTTTTTTTTTTTTGCTTTCTTCATCCGTTTTCGAAAATAAAAAATAAAAATGCAATCGAAAATTTAAAAAAGTACGGGGATCTTAATTTTCATTGTTAAAAATAATCAGTTTTTAATAGTCTTTAGTTTTTAACTAGTTTCGTACTTGCCAACGTAGGGTAATTAATTTAATTTTTAAGGGGGAGAATTTCAAGAATGAGTTATTTTTTAAAAAGTATTTCTGTGTATATATGTACATTTAAAAAATGTATTATTTTATTTTTATTTAGCAATTTCTTCCTCAATACTTCAACTGTCCTTTCTTTTTTTATTTTTCAATGCCATGTTCTTTGGAAGCTTGTTTTTAGAGACTTTTTAATTAGTAGACCAAGTTAATGATCTTTTTAGGCTTCCTCCATATGAATGAGGAGTTCACTTTTTGAATAATAATAATAAGAATTATTTGTTACGGTGGGTGGGGATGCATCAGGATTTTAAAGATGCTTCTCTGGGAAAGGTATGAATCTCCTTCTTCTCCCCCCGCCCCCAAGCTATGGATAGATAGTAGAACAGACTGGGTTCTATAGCCCTGGATGGCAATTGGTCTACCACCAAAAGAGATGTCAAACTACTGCGGGAAAAAGAAATCTGCCTCGTCAGTCATGTATCGAAAGATACATGATCGCCTAAGTGTGTATCAGTATCACGCATGGCACATAACTGATGGCCAAAAAAAAGGTTGAGAATCAGTGAACTAGATACTAATAAAAACATGTTAAACTAAACGCTAGTAAACTAAACATGTTCACTAAAAAAATATTAAAATACTTGTGCATGTTCTGTTTCATGAAGTTGAAATAGTACCATGTAATTGTAAAAAAAAAAATACAAAGTATTCATTTTTTAACACAGAATTAAAGAAGTGTTTGACACAGTTTTCACAGGTACTTGTTAAAGATATATAACTTTATGACAAACTCTGACGTCTTGCCTGATTGGTATAAAATCACCAGAAAAAATGTTTACTCTTCATGTCACGATCAGATATTTTCCAAGTTAAATAAATATGCTAAAGGGAAAAAACACTATGAAATTAAAAATTAACGAAATAATCAGTTGCTTTATTTTTAATATTTAATTAGAAAATAAAATTATTTTATTTTATCTATTTTTTGAACATTTTTGTATGTTATGTTTCCTAAATATTTTTATTTTAAAAAATATGTTCTAGATCTCTAAGAAATTTAAGTCAAGACTCAAGAGCTATTCAGGCATTAAAAAGTTATTTCTGCATTAAAAGGTGTTTTAAAAATAGTGAATTTGTTAAAAATTTTACTCTAACTATACCAAAAAATCATAACAATATTATTTTCCATGTCATTTTTTAAAAAATATATAAAAAATAAAAATATTTTATCATTCTTTTAAGAAACTGTAACTGTATATATCTTCTATTTTATAATCTAATCCACATTTACAGAAAGTTAAAATTGTTGTTATTTCAGAAGCTGCTTTTTCTTTAATTATGGAAACACCCGCTGAGTTTGTCAAAAAACTTGGTTCCAGTAAGTAAATATTGAAATTCATTTGTTTTTGTATCCATATTTAAACTTTAAGCAGCATTTATTAATATAGTTGTTAAGAAAAACACCATTATTTCCATAGTTATGTAAAGGAAAGCATCATTATCAAAAAACTAAAAAATGTCATTATAGTTCTGTAAAGAACAGAATCATTATTTAAAAAACAGCACCATTATTCCTATGGCTATATATTGAGGAAAGCATCAGTAGTTCTTATTAATGTGAAAATCGTAAAATTATTGCTGTTATAGTTTAAAAATAAAAAAGTTGCAAAATTGCACCAAAATTATAACAAAAAATACTAGTCAAAAACATATAAAAGGATAAATAAATGCAAATATTAAAGTTGTGACTTAGATGATTGATGCATTATTTTTTTCAGCATCTCAACTGAGTCTCATAAATGAACCCTTCGGCAATCATTCTGACCATTTGTCAAGAGATACCAACAATTGACTGTTTATTTTCTCATTTTTAGTCACTTTTAGTTTTATATTGAGTTAAAAATAATTTATACACTTTTCATTGGTGCAATGTTAATTTTTTTTCTCTCCTTTCTTTTATTGTGTATTTGTGCTGGCACATCACATAATTTCACATATATATATATATATATATATATATATATATATATATATATATATATAAATTTTTGTCATATAATTGTGATGCATTTCTCTCTCTCTATATATATATATATATAATTTTTTGTCATAATTGTGGTGCATTTCTCTCTCTCCCTATATATATATATATATATATATATATATATGTATATATATATATTTTATATATATATATATATATATATATATAAATGATTGTTTATGTAACACATAATATCACAGGTAGAGGTTTTGTTAAGCAAATCCATCAAAATTTTCATTCACTATAATGATTACATATATAGTGACAAGCAAATATTAAAATTAATCGGACTATTGTCCTCATCTTTGTCGCCATATTTATTACGTTTCAGCTGTTGTATGCTCTGTCCTTCTTCTGGTGATTGGAATGTCGAACTGAACCCTTTATTTTGCTCACTGGGGTAGACTGTTCTAGTTCCACATGCCATATTTAATGGATGTCAGTTATCAGTTATCTCCTGTTAATTTTTCCCTCTGAAAGTTCTCCACTGCCTTAACCGGGTATTGAACTCACACTCTTTGGGACATGTCACTGGATCTAACCAACGCCTTTATCCACTATGTCATGTGTCCTTGAGGACATCTGTGTATGAATTTCTGGGTATTATAAACCTAATGTCTTCAGCAACCATTTTTACCAGTGTTTATATGTTGGTTAGATCCAGTGACAGAACCCAAAGAGTGTGAGTTCAATACCCGGTTAAGGCAGTGGAGAACTTTCAGAGGGAAAAATTAACAGGAGATAACTGATAACTGACATCCATTAAATATGGCACGTGGAACTAGAACAGTCTACCCCAGTGAGCAAAATAAAGGGTTCAGTTCGACATTCCAACCACCTGAAGAAGGCTGGAGCAAACAACAGCCGAAATGATGTAATAAATATGGCAACAAAGATGAGGACAATAGTCCGAATAATGTACATAATACCTCATCTCAGAAATATAGACAGATATCAAATATTAAAAGTATATAAACATTGATATTCATTGAAAATTATTTGCTATAGAAATGCATTGTAAATATTTTGACTAAAGTGAATGCATTTCAAACCATTGTATTAGAATAATACATTGGAAATTATTTACTAGTCATTTAAGCAACTTGTCTTATAGGATTTATACAGAATTTATTAAATGAATACATCAAAACTTTCATTCACCCTAATTACATATATAACGCATGGCAAATAAAAGTATATATAGAAATTCATTGGAAATTATTTTATTATTGAAATGCATTGCAAATGATTTACTCATAATTTATGTTAACTGTCTTATCAAGAATAGGATTTATTAAACAAATCCATCAAAACATCATTCATTCTAATGATTACATATATAAAGACATGACAAATACTAAAAGCATATATAGAAATCAATTGGCAATGATTTTACTATAGGAATGCATTGCAAATCATTTACTCACCATTTATGTAACCTGTCTTATCAAGGATAGACTTTATTAAACAAATACTTCATGCACACTAATGATTACATATATAAGCTCATGGCAAATACTAAGTATATATAGTCTGACCTCTTTAATCCAGTACTCCATGACCCAGTAATTTCCATGGTCTAATACTTTTTTGAATCTGCCACCATTAGTTCATTGAGCAGCTACAAGGGTCAAGGCTATATTTTGCTTACAACATTTTGCAGCAGCCACGGTCTTGCTCATTTCTTATATATAACTGCATATTTACTCACTCAGGAAAATGTGTATATCTGTCTATATCGCTGAGATGAGGTATTATGATTATTTACATTATTTACATTATTCGGACTGTTATCCTCATCTTCACTGTTGTATTCACAACGTTTCGGCTATTGTATGCTCTAGCCTTCTTCAGGTGATTGGAATTTTGAAATGAACTCTTTACCCTGGTGGATGAAATAAAGGGTTTGGTTTGAAATTTCAATTACCTGAAGAAGGCCAGAGCATACAATGGTCAAAACATTGTGAATATAGCAATGAAGATGAGGATAACAGTTCAAATAATGTAAATAATGTGTATATACCATTTTTTTGGCTTTAGGCTTTTTTAGCTTTTGTATTCCATGAAACAATAAAACCCTTGCATTAAAGATTGTTTTAAGCTTTGTTATACCTTTGATAACACAGCAATATATATATATATATATATATATATATATATATATATATATATATATATATATATAAAATGGTCCCAAGGGTGCCAGATTAAAGTGCTCAGACTATTGAAATTTATTGGAAATTATTTTAGTATAGAAATGCTTTGCAAATTATTTACTAGCCATTTATGTAACCTGTTTTATCAAGGATAGGATTTATTAAACAAATCCATTAAAACTTTCACTCTAATGATTAGTTATACAGCAAATTCTTATGGTATGGAAAAATAGATTAATGAAGGAAGTATGTAAAACTGAACTAAAAAATGTGATTTTTTTTCTAAATTTACTTTGTCAAAATTCATTTTAAAAATATGACATCAGAATTGATTTTAATTAAAAATAGGTGTAACCAAACAGCAGATACGTCAAAAGGTTTGGGATTACCTGGAAGCCAAAAACATAGCAAATTTCCCTCGTCCAGTACACAATAGAATTCCTAATTTCAAGGTAAGTATTTGACAAGACATAATTTAATCCAACACAAGAAACAATACAACTATTATCATCTACAATTTTGAGAAGTGTCATCATTCCAATACATTGTAAATGATTATCACATAGAAATCCCTGGCAAATGATATTGTAGGAATACAAAATGCGATTATCTCCCTTTGGTCGAGATAAGTTACATGGGTCACCAGACAGACCG
Organism: Acanthosepion esculentum; assembly: GCA_964036315.1. Lineage (NCBI taxonomy): Eukaryota > Metazoa > Mollusca > Cephalopoda > Sepiida > Sepiidae > Acanthosepion > Acanthosepion esculentum. Next base: position 69,328,436 of record OZ038504.1, read on the forward strand.
CCTAGTGATGTCACTCCATACAGTGATGAAAGCGGCAGTCAATATCAGAGGTTACTGTCTTTAGCCTGGACCATGGTGGGGAGGCTAAATCTACTTCCCCATCAGCTTAAAAGTTCATGGTGCCATTTCTCTTTGGAAATGTATCTTTCCCAAATGTAGAAAGAAACTCCAGCTCATAGTCCTCAATTTAGCAAAACCCAAAACTTACTGTTTCCTGCTTGTGGAATATGTCATCGCCTGGGACATAGTATATGAATCCAGCCCATTTGAATCTGGAGTCCTAAACATGCCTTCTCCAGACACAGAAGTATCTCTATATTATATGTAAGACCCATCATTTTTGTTTTTCCTTACACTCTGCTTTGCTGTATAGATATGATATATTGTTTTCCAAGTGGGACACATGTGTATATGTATCATATACTATTTTACATGTTGTAGTAGTATAAAAGTCTCTCTTAGAGCAAAACATGTTTAGCATTCCTCTTCCTTTCAGCCATTCTGTTCTGTCTGAAGTATGGTGTTATTATATCATGAATATAATAATGTCCATAACAGAGGGGAAATACAAATGGGAGAATAAAACTTTCTTCCATAGCTCTCCTGCTATAATATTACTATAGGAATACACTGTAATTCATGTTACTATTGGAATACATTGTAAATCATGTTACTATAGGAATATATTGTAAATCATATTACTATAGGAATACATTGTAAATCCTGTTACTATTGGAATACAGTATACATTATAAATCATGTTACTATAGAAATACATTGTAAATCATATCGCTATAGGAATACATTGTAAATCATGTTACTATAGGAATACATTGTAAGTTCCATTACTATAGAAATACATTGTAAATTATGTTGCTATAGGAATATTTTTTTAAATCATGTTACTATAGAAATGTATTGCAAATGATATTACTATAGAGCATTGTAAATGATGTTACTACAGAAATGTATTGTAAATATACAATCTGTATTTATGAAGAGTCATCATTTCAAGTTATTTGGTCTACTAAATCTTTGTGTTGCTTTTATTACTATATCTATTACTATAACATTTTGATGGTCTGTTCTTCAGCCTTCTTCAGATGTACAATCTATAAATAAAGATAAGAGTTTCTTTTCTATTAAAACAAGTGTTGAAAAGAAACAGTAGTGTAGCAGACCATGGGGGTGAAGATGTGAAGAGATATCAGATGGTTAAACTTACCTGCTGGCGGGTCCGGCTACATGCGAATGTCGGACTTTAATTAAATCCGAAGAAGACAAAGAAAACAAACAAGACCGATATACATGGGTAAACAAATATATATTAATAACGAGTTACACAAAGACATGAACAGTTATGTAGAGTTTGTATGGAGAAATTATGTGCGTGTGTTGTAAGTGTTCGTACGTACGTGTATTGTTCTTAGCGCGTTCCCAGAATTTGGGAAAAACTGTATCTGTGAGAGGTCACATATTGGTGTAAGTGGAAAAAGAACGATTTTACCTCGTCTCCGTGCGAGGTAGCGGCCCAAGGCCTAAGTCGAAAAAGAGAGAGAGAGAGAAGGGTCAGCCAATATTTATACTCAGGGGAGAGAGACCCCTGTCGAAGGATTAAGGAAACTGAGGAGGAGCTAACTCCGACAGTAGTGTCTAATATACTGACTGGTTTAGCTCATTCCCAGGAAAAAGAGCCACACAATCTCATTCTCAATACAATAATAAACAGAGATTTTTTTTAAATTTATGCTTTAAGATAAACAGAAAAATCATTCAAGTTTTCATTGAACTCTTGTTTAGCCTCTTGCTAGTAACTAATGTAGCAAAAAGGTAAAACTGTTTGGAGTACCAGTTGTACTCTGTCTTTTTTCAATCACAATTGGTGAGACTACCGTGAAACTCCACGCACAAAGTATTACTGCTCGACTTGTAGGCCACTGATGTTTTCTCACTCATACTCATTTTATCAAGTAGTTGATGCTCAGAAATTTGCACAAGCCACAAATTCATCGTGCAAAATCTCTGCACTACGAGATCAAGTTTTTCTTAAATTGTAGCTTTTTTGTTCAGCCATATTTTCTTTCATCATATCTTGCATGCAAGACATGTACAAGCATGTTTTGTTCCAGTAAATAAGCAGGTTTCCTTTCTACAACTAAAAGAATATTTCACAAGAATTGTATTCTTTCCTAAAGTGACAGGTATCACAAGAAATTTGTTTGTCCCATTTTTTTTTTCTTACTGTAACACTTAATCAGGCATGCAGTACATTTTATCGATGGTGACGAAGGTAGTGAAAGCGTTAGAGCAGCAAATGAAGAAATATCTTGTGATAAAATTTTTTATCCTAGGTCTTTTTACTCTAGTAGCATATCAGACAGTGATTTAAGACAATTCATGGATGGTGAAATAAGCATTACAAATTATGATTGTCTTGGTGCAGTAAGTAAGTCTTCTGATAGAAAATAATATAGTGGGGTGAAAGATAGACATGTGTTGTAACCTAGGGAAGGTTACTAAATAGAATAATCAAATGAAGGTTGGTAATGAATGATAATACTTAGGACAAGAACAACACATGTAAGATTCACCAGTGGTGCGTAGAAGTAGTAGTCAACTGTTAGAAGTAAGTGAAGTGAATTCCACAATGAATCTGCAGACCAACATACAGTATTTACTACTATATTTATGTGAATAGGGATATAACCATTGTCGTCCATATGTATGCTACAACAATATGTATATAAAATAAGCTTTGGATTAAAGGTCTGTAAAAACCAAAAATACATTTGATATATCCTGATATTTATTGAAATAAATTTAAATTTTTGATTAGCTTCAAGCTATTATAGTGGTTTATACTGCAATGAAACGCTATTGTAAATTATAACTGTAAAATTTATTATTCATATTCATTGTATTTCTATCTCAGTTTAAAATGGACCTATTTTTTTTCTTTCTTTATAGGGAGCAGCAACTGCATCTGATAAGGTAGCATCAATGGAAGTATTCAAGAAAGCTCAAACAGTAAAAGTGAATCCTGACAAACCTCAAGAGGTTGTACGCTTTCATACTTTAGAGGTAAGACAATAGAAAATCTTTTCCAGTTTCTATCCAGCTATTTAATATTAATGAAAAATAGTCTACCTATGGGCATGGTGCCTTAGTCCTCTTCAAAGTTCTCCCCTCGAGAACTCATACACTTAAGCCAGCATTTCTTCCACTTCTGAAATCAATCTGAAAATTCCTCTTTTGGGACGACCATCAGCTGCTTCACCACATTCTCTTTAATCTTTTCCATGGTCTGAAATCTTCATTTTAATTCTGGGAAAAAATAGAAATCATAGGAATCCAAATCTGGACTATAGTGCTACTGATAGATTCAGGTGATGGATTGTTTTTCTAAAAACCCTACCCAAAATGTGAAGAATGGATAGAATTATTCCTTGTGAATGTGATAACCACACATTCCTGCTGCCAACTGAGTAACCCTAATGAAGAATCTCTGTTCACTCATGCATAATAAAATCCACTCTGATTGATTGTCAAGCTACAAAGTGATGTAAAGTCACTGCCTGCTTTCTAGACAGACCTTGTATACCTGTGCCATGCCTACTGGTTATGAAATTTGTTAGCAAATAGTATAGTATCACCCACAATTTTCTAGTTTTAGAACACAAAAAAACAAAATCAAAAGGACAATGTCAGCTGTTCACTAAGAAATAACTCCCCTCCACTGTTTTATGTTTCTTTCATTTTCTTATTCTACAGACACCTGTTTTTGGGAGGAGGAGGAAGGTAAATTCACATAACTGAATCTTTCTTCTCCTTTTCCTCTCCTTCCCGATTTTTCACAGAACATCATCTTTACATAGCTGAAAACACTGCTTGGGTTAAAGCCTATCCGTATGCCAAGTTTGGTTGAAATATTTCCAGTAGTTTCTGAGTCGATAGCAGACAGACATTTCATTTAGCTTTGTGTCTACAAAAAAACTGTATGTCAA
>OZ038504.1:69350139-69392639 GCA_964036315.1 Acanthosepion esculentum
TATTTTTCAGACGCTTGACAATGGTGCTGCATGTTGCGATCACGTACTCCAAATCAATACTGTTGAGATTTGAACCTGGGTCTCATGTTAGAAAGCAAACTTATATATATATATATATATATATATATATATATGCACACACATGCATGCCCTGTATTTTTTTAGAAGAAAGAAACCAAGAACAATCATACAAAGTCACCAACTATTTTTTTAAAAATAAACGTAGCAATTATTAGACAAATAAGCAGAGAAACATGTACTCATTCTGTCTCTAAATCTAAATGGTTTCTTTTTGTCAACCTACCAATGGTTGTACCACGTACATCGTGTACAAGAGATTTTTATTTTGAACTTTTTGACAAATTCTTCTTTCATCTCATTTTCACTGATTTTTTTTTTTCAATGCTCAACTTAGACTTCATGAAGAAATCAATGGCGACAAAATTTTTTATCAAAATGTCTGCATTAGAATCGTTTTTATTACGATAAAGGACTTCCAAAGCAAATGTTATGCAGTTTGTGATTTGGTTCATTCTCTCTACAGCAGAAAGCAAACAGTTCAAGCCATAAAAAATACTAAAAGCTCAAGTAAGTTGCAATAAAAGAAGCAACTGAACATTGAGATGAATGAAAATACTCATCAGAATTAACAATAAAAATATTTTTATTTGCCCCTGAAAATGTTTTCAAACAGACCAAATCTCATGTTGCATTGACCAGACTTTCTTTTGAACCAAGAATATCAAGTTACTGAATTATAGACATCTGTTAATTTTCCTCGTTTTGTTTTACTGAATTGGACAAAAAGAGTCTTCGATATAGTTAGGTGGCATTAGGAGGGTTATGATTTAACTTAAAGGTAGTTTTTTTAGTTGTATAATGATAGAATTTTTTTAATTTTTTAAAATTGGTCCCTTTTTGTTAATTGATTGTAACACTGAGTGTTTGAAAAAAAAATCTGTGAAATATTGCAGAAGGAAAGAATTCTAAGTTCTCTAAAAGATGGCAGAAGATGACAAATAATCATGGATTCAAAAAAACACTGATTTGAAAACTAATCAGTTAAATAGAAATGGTCTACTATTATTTTCATAACATACATATATAAATATATATATATAAACATAAATACATATATATATATATATGTAATATATACATACACACGTTGATTTAAACTTTTTATTGAATGCAAGTACCCCAAGCCCACTGTTGGTGGTGGTGGTGGGGAGTGGAATGCCCGTTTGACCCCCCACCACCACCACCACCACCACCACCTCTGTGTTCATTGAAACGTGAAGCTTGGTGATAAAGTTAAGCCAAAAACTATCACTAGTGACCATGCGAAATAAAGTAGACGGCTATGAACACTTGCTGGCCTGTGTGAGTATCAATTCACTTTACCCAAAAATGATCCGGTGGGCTCTCTCTCTCTCTCATTTTCTCTCTGTGTAAAATTTTTTTTTTTTTTTAACCCTCATTCTGTTTGGCTTTCCTAACATATTTATTTTAGTGCTAACTATTCTAATCTAACTTTAAGCCTGCCTTTCCGTTTAGTTAGTTAGAAATCCCTCTTTGAAGCTCTAGAAGGGACAAAGTCTTTGAGAATTAAGTTTGTGTTGTCACTACTTTCCATGTTCTTCTAGTTGACCGTTTATCAGCTTGCTAGATAAAAATATTGTTTCGAATGTGAAATTGTCTGACCGTTTCTTTCTCCCTGTTGAATTAAATTTTTTTATTGAATGCAAGTACCCCAAGCCCACTGTTGGTGGTAGTGGTGGGGAGTGAAATGCCCGTTTGACACCCCCACCCCCACCCCAGCTCTGCGTTCATTGAAACTTGACGATAAAGGTAAGCTGAAAACTATCACTAGTGACCATGTGAAATAAAGTAGACGACTACGAACACTTGCTGGCATGAGCCCTTTTTTTTTTAATATTGGACAATAGGACTTATACTCAGTTAAAACTTAGTGTTGAGTGTTGTAAATGGGCAAAATACAAACAATATGCCATTCGTATCCCCCAGTACACATATCTAGTGTCAGCCCAGAGACTATGCCAACTACCCCCTCTAATGTTTTTGTCGTTCTTGTCGTTATTGTATATGTTATATGTAATAGGAGTAGGTAGGCTGTCCTTCTGCCCAGTCAACACTCCTCTCCCTTCTCTTGGACATGAGTAGAGACTCACACCTTGTTCCCGGAACTTTCTCTCTCTCTGGCCTCTGTACTGGTGCTGCTGTGTTTCTCCCATGATGTGTGCATTCTGTGGCATTACCTCTTCATTCTAAGGTTACACGGTTGACAGTTCCCTGGTTGCTGTACCCGACTGGTAGTTAGGAGCCCTAACTCTTGCGTAGCATCTTGAGCGGCCGCTCTGATCAAAAGTTGTATAATATCAGGGTGTCTGAAGTGCCATGTCGCACATGGATAGGTGTCCCTGCAGTCACCTCCAGTGGGCAATGCTGAGGCCACATTATGATGCAGGCTGTTTTTTTACCTTCTTTTACCTCAGGCCTTCTCATCTTCCAACCATAATTCCACATGATGACTTACAAAGATCAAAAAAGTAAACCTAAACCAGCCCTCCAAAAATCACCTAAACCCCTCAACATTTCGTTCTCCAACATCCGTGGCATTAGAACCAATTTCTGCAGTGTGGAATCTTTCCTGACTGCAAACTGCCCGGATATACTGGCTCTGTGTGAGACCAACCTTGACTTGCCTTTTCCCTCCTCTGATCTCTCAATCCCCGGCTACAATCCTCTCCTCAGAAAAGACTCTCTAACCCACATGCATGGCGTTGGTGTCTACGTCAAGGACCATCTCCCTCTGGCTAGAGAGTGCTCTCTCGAATCGCCGGACGATTCATACATGAGTCTCCGGCTATCTCTTCTCAATGCTGTAAGCTATCTGTTCTTCCTCTATTGCTCTCCATCCTCTCAGGACTGTGGAATACTTGATATCATTTCTGACAGCATAAACAAGGCTCTCTCTCTTTCCATCCGTTCACTCACATATTTGTGTTTTGCAATTTTAATGCCCATCACAACAAGTGGCTTAAGAATGCTACTACTGACCTCGCAGGCTTTTCATACTCTTAACTTTTCAGTTTCTCAATCCCTCACGCAGATAGCTGATTTCCCCCATGCGTTTTGCTTACAACCGGGATGGTAAGGCTTCTCTTCTCGACTTGTGTTTTACCTCCATCCCCGAGTCTTGTAGTGCCACGCAGCTCTGCTCTCTTGGTAGCTCCAATCATGCTGTAGTGTCTGTTTCAACCCCACCACTTGTAAAGAGCCTCTTACTACCAGAACCTCATTCTGCTATCAACAAGCTGAGTGGGACTCATTCCGTGATTTCCTCCACGATGTCCTCTAGGATGCTGTATTTAAGCTCCCCGTTCAAGAATGTGCTTCAGAGGTCTCATCCTGGGTTAAACCTGGAATTGACACTTTCATCCCCTCAAGGAAATTTAAGGTCAAACCGCGCTCCTCCCTTTGGTTCTCCGCTGCTTACTCAGCCGCCATTGCCGATAGGAACCACTTCTTCCACCTATTTCGTAGCGATATGTCCAACTGCAATAGACGTCTCTTTGCCTCTGCCCGTAACGAGTGTTAGCATGTCCTCAACAAAGCTAAGTCACTATTTGCTGCTCGGATGAAGGAACGTATTGCATCTCCCAAATTCAGATCCAAGGATTATTGGCGTCTTTCCAAGAACGTTCTGAACAATAGCAAACCCTCTATACCTCCCCTGTTCAACCAGTTTGAGGTCCTGACCACCTCTGCCGACAATGCTGAATGCTTTGCTCAGAGATTTTCTTCCAATTCAACGCTTGACTCTGCCGGTGTACCCATACCCAACTTCCATCTCAGAACTGAGGCCCTTTTGAGTGGGTTACACATATCCCTCGTCATTGGTATTGGGCATTATCTCTAATCTAGACCCCCACAAGGCTAGTGGTGGAGATGGGATACCAGCCATTGTCCTGAAGAAATGCGCGCCTGAATTGGCACCCGCCCTCTCTAAATTATACAACTACTGCCTCAAGGAGTCTTGTTTTCCTGACTGCTGGAAGTCCTCATCCATTGTTCCTGTCTTTAAGAACTCTGGTGACTCCTCCGACCCTTCTAATTACCATCCTATCAGTCTCCTACCCCTCTTCAGCAAAGTCTTTGAAGCCCTTATCAAAACCGAAGTGGTTAATTACCTTACATCCCATGATCTGCTCTCAGACAAGCAATATGGTTTCTGCTTTGCCCGATCTACAGCTGATGTGCTTACGGCCATCACTGAATTTGTCTACCAAGCTCTTCATAATAACGGTGAAGCTCGTGCTGTGGCCCTAGACATCTCCAAAGCATTTGATAGGGTTTGGCATGCCGGCCTTCTTCGCAAGCTTCAGGGTTATGGCATCACAGGTCGATTGTTTGACCTAATACAATCATTTCTGTCAAACCGTGGATTGAAGGTCATTCTCAACGAATTCTTCTCCAGCTCCTATCCCACGAATGCAGGTGTTCCTCAAGGCTCCATCCTAGGCCCTACTCTGTTCCTTATATTCATAAGCCATCTTCCTTACACCATAGATTCCTAAGTTGGCATCTACACAGATGACACCACAATTTACTCCTGCCTCAAAAACAAATCTAGTGTCACTGACAAATTTAACCTGGCAGTTTGTCCCAAAAAGGACCTCCAATCAGTTGTGAACTGGGGCAGGAATAGGCTGGTTAACTTTAACGCGTCTAAAACAAAGCTGCTCTCTCTATTAATCACCACAGGGATCCATCACTGCTTCCCATTAGAATGTCTGAAGCCCAACTTCTCGAGAGCTCCACTCTGCGGCTGCTCGGTCTCACGCTGTCCGCTGACCTGAGATGGAGCAAATACATTGATTCAATTGCTTCATCCACCGCAAGGAAAGTTGGCTCCCTCTACCGTGCCAGGAAATTTTTCTCCCGGGAATCGATCCTTCAAATCTAATAATCAACCATTCGCCCTTGCATGGAGTATTGCTGCCATATATGGTCTGGAGCCCCATCTGTTTCCCTCGCAGTTCTTGATAACATCCAGAAACGCGTATGCAATGTAATTAGCCCTGATCTGGCATCTCGTCTGCAGTTGCTCTCTCACAGACGCGCCATCGCCTCGCACTGTCTTTTTTACAAATACTTTCACAGTAATTGCTCCAATGAGTTGCTTTCCCTGGTTCCCAGGCTTCACGAATTCAAGCGTCCTACAAGGCTGGCATCTCGCTCACACCCTTTCACTGTTGAAACTGTTAAATGTCGACGTCTCTTCTACTCCAATAGCTTCATATCTCGCATCTCTCGCCTGTGGAACTCCCTTCCTTATTCCTGTTTCCCTGACAATTATAATCTCCAACTAATCAAATGTAACATCAATTGACATCTCCAGTTGCCTTGATCCCCTCTCCACATCCTTCCCTCTTTCACTCCTATTTGCTCTCGCTCCAAATTTTCTGTTACCCCTTGCCTTGATCTAGCCACTATCCTTCTCCACATTCTTTCCTCTAACACTCCTATCTGCTCTCGCTCCATATCTTCTGTAACCCCTTGCGTGCTAGTGGCTTATAGCCTTGCTTGGGGTGAAAAGCTTAAAATATAGATATATATATATATATACATACATATATTATATATATATATATATATATATATATATATATATATACACACACACACATATCAGGTAAGGGCACCTCAGCATGGCGTAATGGTTAGCAAGCTTGTCTCACTAGAACAATTACGATGAATAGTGAGTTCGATCCTCATTGGGTGCCCCATACCTTTGGAATTGTGCCACATCTAAACTACCCTTAGAAAATCAATATATAGTATAGATAATCAATCCATTGGTATAATCTGGGTGGATCCTAGTAATATTAATTATTACAACTGATCCACAGAGATTACCTCAACATCAGGATAGTCTGTTTCAAACCATTCTTCACACGGCTTTCATCAGCCTCTTAGTGATTGTCTCAAAGCATTCTTCTAAAATTATTTACAATGTCAAAGTTTATATATATATATATATATATATATATATATATATATACATACATACATACATACATACATTGAACAAAATCAGAGGAAAAAATTGAATTTATCAATTTTTCATGGGCTTTATCGATTTTTTACACTAAGAACCTATCTCTTACATTGTACAATGAATTTGCCAAGTTTGGTCAAAATCGGTTGGATGGATCTCGAGTGAAAAGGTATCACACAGACAGACATCATCTGTTTTATATATATATAGATAGATAGATAGATAGATAGATAGATAGATAGATAGATTACAGCTTTGGATTACTATTTAATCCAATCTTTACCATCTAAAAAAAGAAAAAATACACTCCCTCAAAAGTTTCCATAGAACAGTTATTTGCTGAGAGAAAAGGTCCTTGAATGAAATTAAGTTACCTAAAAGACAGAAAAAAAATATAAAATATATTGTTCAATAAAATTAATACTGAAAATATTTTTACTTTTTATTTAATAAACCAAGTGAACTTTTTTTTTCCCCCAATAGAGTTTTCGAAACGAGTGAAAAATGCATAACTGCAAACAAATTAAATTTACCATAGATTTTTCAGTAAACAAAGAAATAGCTACAAATGAATAACAGTATCATTTATACTGTATTTACTTACACCGAAATCAGTATAAAAAAAAAAGAATTTACATACAAATATCAATAGTGATGATAAACTTTATAACAATTGCAAAGTTTTTTATTTGCAAAAGTAGCAAAATTAAAATACAAGGTTTTTGTAATCAGTAAGTTATACTTTGTTCTGTTTAAATAGCTACCTCCACAGATTCATGATACCTAAGGTTTAAAATGAATTTTTTTAAATGAAAAATCTTTCTTGAAGCTTTTATTTTAGTTTTAATTACAAGTTAACAGAGTAGGTTTAATATTTTCAATAAGCAAAATACTTTGCTCTATTTCAAAACAAATTTAAATCGACTGAAAGGAGTTTGTTTTGCTAAATGTTTTAATGTGTTAACAGCTCGATGTTTATCTAATGTTATTCTACGGGTGTTTTATCTGTAAAAACATAATTGAATATAACATGAGCGCCTTTTATATATAAATTTAATCTTAAAGTAATCTTAAAATTTAGGAAAATATTCTCCATAATCTAATGTTTTATTGAGTTTTAGATATTTTAGCTATAAATTTAGTATAGTTGCCATTCTTATTTTCTCATAATGTTGTGATATGGATCTATATGATGCACTTAATCTAAGGATTTGGGGCAACATTAAATGCTGTTTGTGTCTGATTATAAACAATATCACATTCACTAGCCAGAAGAAAAAGGAACAGAACAAAACCCATCTTCATAAGCAATAGTAATACTACTGGAAAAAGCTGTTTAAAAATGAATTAAAACTAAAAAAAAGAAAGGAAACATAACAGTATCATTTTTTTTATCATTGATTTTTTTATCACCATATAATTCTGCATATTCCTTTGTTCCTAAATTAGCATAAACGTTACATCCTGCCAATACCTTATAAATAATGGACTATTCCATTTTGATTGTGAGGAAAGACAGAAAAGACATATCAGTGATGATGTTTAGTTTCAATGAGAAAATAAAGAGAGAGAGTGAGATAGGAGGTAATAATGTTCTCATGTGTTTAATGCCTGCTTCAGTAAAATGGAAAAACTTATCAATTTTAAATCTTTTCATTTGTACCCTCTTACTTCTTTAAATAATATCTTGCATTAATGCTTATGATTGCCATTGCATTATTTGATTAAAATTGTTATGATAACGATGCAATAGGGAAATTTCCATAAGTATTTTGCAGCCATGAAACTCACAAGTCAGTAAATATGATACATAAGAAAATTAAAATATATATTAATCCATTCCTTTTTGATAGATTATCAACCCTTTGCCGGCTATTTAAAGTCAAAAAATATTTTTAAATTGTAAGAATATTTTGTTTTTGGGGGGTCACAATTTAGTGATACAAGTTCTCTGGGGGAAGAAGAGCCGAATTCATAACTTTCCCAAGGGTATTTGTATGTAAGTGAATATAACAAACCTGAGCAGAAGTGAAACTCAGCTCACCAATTAACAATTCTAAACCATTATCCAGTACACCACCTGCACATCCACACTTACAGCACCTGGTATTTCCAAGCAGTCACATGTCTTACTTCAATGCAAAATTAAAATAGGAAAACTGAAATTTTCATGGGTAGTGCTAGTTATAATCTATGTAAAATATTTTAAGTGGCAAGAAAAATTAAGTCACATTCAAATGCCAGTAGTAAATGATTTAGACTAAAAAAACAAACTTTATACCTTTATTTCTGAATTATTTTATGGGAATTTAATTAGATTATAATTATTTTAAAAAAAACTAACAATTAAGATAAACATATTTTTTTACACACTAAAATAGCAAAATTACAGTTAATCAGAATAGAATATTGCAAAAAGCACTTAATGCTGTTCTTTGCTGAACAATATAAAAGGAACACAGAGTTATAATTTAGCCTCAAAGATGGCAGACCATGGAAGAAAAATAATAATTATACTCTTTGATGAGGTTAATATTAAGAAAATCATTTTTTTGTTTTATTTAATAAATCAAATTAACTTTTTGCCCATTATAACATTAAGCTTTTGTATTTACTAACTTAAGATAACATCTTCAGTTGCCTCTGCTTAATATCAAATTGCTTTCTTTTTGTCAAATGTATGTTATAATTAAGTGCAGATATTAATTATCAGTGAACTTATTAAAGTATCATTACTGGGATGTCACTAAGTAAAAAATTACATTTATTTGTATTAATCCTCTCTCTCTCATATATATATATATATATATATTTAATTTAAAGAAAAAACAGACCGCTTTAAAGCTCCATTTGTTATAATTTATTTCACCAGCGAATTTTATTTTTCTCTGGATCTTCAGACTTCACTTTGAAAGGTGAAAAAAAAATGAATTTAAATTTACACTTTTGATGGGCAGTATTAAGCTTATATAAGTTGACATAGGGTGGTGAGAAATAGTGTGAGAGATATGGTCAAGTTTAGAGGGGGAGTTTTAAAATTAGCTTTATTTTTATTTTATTATAATACTTAATATTGAGGAGGAGAGTGTAAGGATCAGACATTGACCTATTTAATCGTTTCACTCAACGGAAATGATATGGGAAAAAGGGAAAAAAAGGGGAAAAGGAAAAAAGGGGGCAAGTAAAGGGATAAGATATAAAAGATGTACATAGGGTTTTTAGAGGAATGAGAGGGGTGGTATAGCTTTAGCAATTTAGATAAACACAGATTTTAACATTATAAGAGATTTTTATATATATATATATATATATATATATATATATGTATGTATGTATGTAAATTATTTTCAGATAGAGTGTAAAGGAACACAATGAATAAAAAGAGGTAAGAGGAAAAACTATACTTAGACGATACATTTTGTCCTCTGAGGGATTTTATGAAGGCAATGTAGAATTTATTTCGTTGCACTTGTTTATATACAAAAGCAAGAATGTTGTTTGTTTATCAAGGCTTTTAAATTTGTGAATGTTCCTCAATGTTCATCAGGTGGTTGAAAGGTCAGTAAGAACATGTGGAGGACACAAAATGTCATAATTCAAAGTCTGACAAAAAGTCAGCAAGTAATATATAAGAAAGTTTCTTTTTTTAATGAATATTGTTTAAACTGTGATTATATTGTTATGCTATGAGATGAATGTATGTACATCATGAAAAACATGAGGTGATGGATTTAACCATTTTCTCTATTTACATTCTTTGGACTATTGATGAGGACAATAGTCCGAATAATGTAAATAGTGTACATAATACCTCATCTCAGAAATATAGACAGATAACCATTTTCTTTTGATTTTTCAACATATTTGTGGTTATGTATGTTGGCTTGGAAAGGAGTAATTTTTCCAGGAAAGGAGAGATTGGGAAAAAAAAAATGAGGTGTAGATTTATATTTTGATGATTCAATAGCAGCACTCTTGAGAATTTTCCTTCTGAGTAAATTACTTTCTCTTTTGTTGCGTGTGGTATTATTTAGATCAAAACTATGGTCGAATTTATTTCTCTGTATGACTAGTGCATTTGATAAATTGTTATGTATGAGACCCATTTTGTGTTCATTGATACATTTTTTAAATTTATGCATGTTTCCACAATGTATTGTGAAAAAATGATATAGACATGCAGAAATTTTAAACTTTAGAATATAATTTAATAGAATATAATTTAAATTTTAGAATATGAGGAGTGGGACCTAAGTCCCATTCCTCATATCACCTCAAGGTTCTATAATCCTTGTATATCAGATCATGTGGGCCTTCCCTCTGTAAACAGAGGGAATGCTTACTGGGTCTGAATGTTATTGGACTCTAGCCTTTTTAAAATACTTCTTTTTTTTTTTTTTCATTCATTATCATTAATTAAATTTACATGCTTTTTATATACCAGAAATAAATTAGATAAGGCTGGGATGAAACCGGTTGTTTTTTAGCTTTTTAAAATGCCATATAAATTTTGCTTATTCCTATTGTTAAATTTTGTACCATAAAAAATTTATTTATATATATATATATATATATATAAAATATTTTCGCCACTTGATATAAACAAATTTTCATTTGTTAGCTTCTTTTCTAAATCTTCTGAAAGCCCAAACTTAGTTCAAAATCTAAAATGTACAATCTACCTCTCTCTCCATATCATATTTTTCCTTCCTCTTCTCTTTCTTACTTTTTATATCTTTCCATTTTTTTTTTAATTCCCTCTTTTCCTCTGACCTTGTCCTTCTTATGATGAAACTTTTATTAATTTTTAAAAAAAATTCAACTAATGAAAAGATTCTTTATTTGTCCTCAAATATCCAAGAAGCAAAGCCAGGCAAAAAAAGAAAAAAAAAATTCAGAAGATATCGAACCAAGAATTTTCACAAATGGCATCCATCATGTCAAATACTAATGATGAGATATTATAGAAGACAAAGACATTGAAAAATTTTTTCTTTATTACCTTAAAAAAAAATCATTCCATTTTATAAAATAGTTTTATTTCTCAGTTCTGACATGAAGCATTGCTGAACAGATCTTAGCCTGACAAAGAAGGGATTTTAAAACAACTGCCAATATTTAGTAGGTTGGCCCAATAATTTTTCAGCACCTCCTCATAGTTATTCAGATTTGTGCAATGAATACCGTTCAATGTAAAAGAAATGAATAAATTTCATTTTGGGTTGTAATTCTGTCTCTATACTAAAAGGAAATTATGAAATAATTTGTGAACGTGCAGGTGGTGTAATATCAGCTCAGAATGAGAAATTGGTGAGCTGGGTTCAAATTCCAGTCAAGTCGAGTTCATTACATCCACTTTTATGCAAATACCCTTGGAAAAGGAAGGAATAATTTTTTTCCCGACAGTTATAGATTAAATAGTAGGGCAGCCTGTTCTCTCTAGCCTTGGTTGGCAACCAGTCTAGAAGGAGGACTGCAGCCATGGAAAAGATTGTGGAGCTCACAAATGTGGTGCAGTGTTGTGGACACTGCATCTTTTCTATAAACACTTTCATAGCAATTGTTCAAATGATCTTTCCTCTTTGTTATCTTGACTTTAGAAATTTAAGTGCAGTACTAGATTGGCAGCTAGGTCTCATCATTTTACTGTTAAAATTGCTAAATATAACCATAATTTCTATGCTTATAGTTTCTTCTCTTGCATTTCTCACTAGTGAAAGAGTCTTCTGGATTCTTGCTTTTATATCAACTATGATCTTCAAAAACTTAAATGTAACGTCAATCATCATCATCTGTGTTCTTGAATCTTGTCCCTTTAATTGTCCTCTCTCCTCAAAACATTTCACACTCAGTAACCCCTTGCACCTTAGTGGCTTTATCACCTTGTTTGGAATGAAATAATTTAAAAAACAAAACATTAGATTAATTAGTGTTCTTTAGCTTGTAAAGGCAATTCATCTTGAGTGTCCGATAACAGATCAGGTCAGAAATGTTATTCTAGCAGCTGGCACCATATACCACAATAAAATCTCTTGCATATTGTTTGGTGAGAAGAATAGCATTGTCAAGCAACTCACACTGTCATGAGAAATGCCATGAAAAGGAATTACTTTGCATTGCAATCCAGTGACTTAAAAGGTCATGGAAATGTTTAATCAAGCAAATCACAAATCTTTGGCTCAGGGATAAATATTTCTACCACAAGGGGAAAAAATATCTGCTAGCACTGTACATATTGTAACCAAACATGAGAATTGCATTAATACTCCAAGTTCATCTAAGCCAAGCAAAAACAATTTATCTAAAAAATTTTGGCATTTAAAAGAAACAGATAAAACCCCCACAGTAAAATGGAAATTATTAAAAAAAAATGTCCTCTATGCCTCCCAGAAAAGTTATATATTATTAAGTTTCTTAAATATAGAAGTTTATTAAATCAAAGAAACAAATTAACTGTTTTTTGTAGACATTGTGTTATGTCTATATTTCTGAGATGAGGTATTATGTACAGTATTTACATTAGTCGGACTATTGTCCTCATCTTTGTCGCCATATTTGTCACAACGTTTCGGCCGTTGTACACTCCGGCCTTCTTCAGGTGGTTGGAATTTCGAACCGAACCCTTTATTTCGATCACTGGGGTAGAGTCAGAGGGAAAATTAACAGGAGATAACTGATAACTGACATCCATCAAACATGGCTCGTGGAACTAGAACAGTCTACCCCAGTGATCGAAATAAAGGGTTCGGTTCGAAATTCCAACCACCTGAAGAAGGCCGGAGCGTACAACGGCCGAAACGTTGTGACAAATATGGCGACAAAGATGAGGACAATAGTCCGACTAATGTAAATACTGTACATTGTGTTATCTTCACATTAAAATATAATAGGATTTTTATAAAAAATCTATACTTTAAAATTATATATCTATTAGTTAATTACATATAATGGTACAAAAAAAGTGTACTTTATTCTCTAAATTTTAATTTCAACATTGCCATGTCTAAATGTACCATTAAATATAATAAGTATTGTATTTTAAATCATTGTAATGAATTGTATAAAAAATATATATAAAAATGATTAAATCATATAAAAAGCCCCTTTAAGACAGCCCTAAAGTATGAAAATATAAATAAAAAAAATAAAAAATACCAAAATTAACCCATGGCTCAATACATACACCTCTGTATTTCAGTGTATCTTATAAATGTTCCCCAAAAAAGAAAATGAGGATGACATGCCTATTACATGACAAACAATTCTAGACAACCATGATTTACATACCTATACATAATCTCTAACATACATTTTTCACTTTTCCAATTTAACTTAGATCTGTATTTAGATTTGTCAATAAAAGACAACACCCATAATAAAATTTTGAAACTCATTACCCACTCTCATTTAAACTCTTCAATATAATACTACTTTGCTTGCAAAAGTAAATCATTTTTTCTGAAGTTATTCAAGATTGCTTGAAAATGGAACAATAATTTTATCCTTCAGTTCTGAAACAGAAATTTCCGTGTCGCGATGATAAAATATTTTTCAAATATTTTAAATAATATTATATTATTATTTAAAATATTTGAAAAATATGCTCTACTTTGTACTGAGCATTTTTAAAAGAATAAATGCTAAAGAATTTTGGATTGTTAATCTGACAGTTCTTTCTCCTTATTTATATATATATATATATATATATATATATATATATGCATGCAAAAACTTCAGATTGAATATATCCGTAAAAGGACAATATGGATAAAGACAAAAGGAAAACTTATCTGAGCTGACACATTTCGTCCTTTGAGGGACTTTATCAAGGTAAATGCAAGAATTTTATTTTGTAACAAGTATTTATATACAAGAGCAAAAATGTTTTTGGTGTTTAATAAAATAATTTTTAAATTCAAGAAATGCTCATAAATAGTTGTCAGGTTCATATCCTCATAACCTCATGTTACTTAAAATATATAACAATATAAAAAATTAATTACTAATTTACATTAAAAAAGAAATTTCATAATATCACTTACTTTCATTTATTAGACATTGAATTGTGTCAATTCACGTGCTCCATAGCTTGCCTGACTTTTTGACCAACTTGATGGATAATGTTTATCAATCTAACACGTTTCACTTTTATTAAAGCTTCATCAGAGAATGAAATATGGAGAAAAAAAAGAAATTCTTGTATTTTTATTTTGTGTTGTTTGATTTTCATTGTTTAAAGTGGCTTCACATGCATTTGACTTGTTAAGCAGCTTTAGTATAATTTATGGTATTCTGAACTAAAGGAAAGACAATGTGCCCTTTTGAAGCTCAAAAAAATTAACAGATTCCAAGCCTAACAGAAAAATTATAAATATTGATTTATGCATGTAAGTGTATCATAATTTTAGTTTGTCTATGGGGAATTTGGATGATAATTTGTGTTCAGAGATACATTTCTTTTAAATTTCTGCAGGTTTTTTCCCAATATATTTTAAGGAAACGTTGTGATAGTTTATGTTGCATATAGCTTCAGAATTATTATCATTATGAACATTTTTAGTTCTGATCATATCCATAATAGTTTTAAATGTGGTCATAATTATATTGTTAAAACGGGATAAATTGTTATGGATAATAGATGTTGAGGAGTTAGTAATGTTATATTCTTGTTTTTATCTAGTTTATTCTCATTGTTATTGTTGTTGTTATTAATGTCATCATTTTTTGCTTTATTTTTTCTATACTTTTTCTTAGCATATTGGATGAAATGATATGGCTATTGCAGGTTTTATAAGTATTTTTATGTATATTTCTTATTCGGGTAAATGTTGGTTGGGTTGACTGTAGAATAATACAGTGAAAAAAAATCAAACGTTCATATTTTTGTTTTTTACTCTTAGTTTACCCAATATAAAATTCAAAAGTCAAATTCAAAAGATAGAGGGTTACTGAGTAAGACTGTTGTAAGTGCTCCGGGTAAAGAGGATTTAAGAAGTGCACATTATGAGGACATGTAAGATATATAACAGTTGATCCTGGACCGGTTCTACAAAATCAGAAAGATCTTTACCAATTAACAAAAAACACATCACTTGAGGACTTCCAACAGCAGTGACAACAAAATTGGATAGTACACGTAACAAGAATAGAAAATAAGGATATAATCAAGCTGTTAGCCTTCCACACTACCAAAAGCATAAAGATAGGAAGGAAACTCCCATCAATATTAGAAAGAGCTATATCACTTAATTTAAACCTAATTTCCTGAAAAAATGTCTTAAGAATAAGATCTTATGATTTTTCACTGACAGTAACACTAATTGTTCAGTAAATGAATGTCCAATGTTTCCTGTATGGAAATGGCTAATCTATTTTTTTTATTGATAGTCTGAAGTCAAATCTATTTTCCCTATTAATTTTTGCCATTTCACTTTATGATACAAATGACCAATTTGTGAAAACCAAAATCCTGAACAAATGTATTACTGAATTTATAATTTTACTGTTGTTATCAGAAGTAGATAATAAAAAACGAACATAGATATAGCCAAATCATAAATATTGAATTGGCCTGCTTTCAACCAGTTCTGATAGATAGCCACATTTACAAAAGATCTAGAGATGTGGCTGAGTTTATCAATCTATAGAATTTAAAGGTTGGATGTTGGTGTTTATTTTAGTTGCGTGTTCATATGTAAACAATTAAGAAGCATACAAAAACTTGGGTCACTACTACAGACCATTTATTCTCCTTTTTGTATAAACCACAGTGAAACAGTCTCTTAAGCATGTCCAGTTTCTTTTTGATCCATGAGTTAGGGTAAGTAACTATAAACATCATTATAATGGTCATCCTTACTTACTTCATTGTTGGAGGGTTTGAGCATGGTGATGCTGTTACAGACTTCAACAGTGCCACCTAGTGACATTTGAGAAAGTCAAGTGGGGTAATCATATTTCTAGTTCCTTAATCACTAGCATTATGAGAAAATGTATTTCTTTTTATTATTTAATTTATTGATTTTATTTAATTCCCCCCCCCCCCACAAATCACTTGTTGGTTCAGTCCCTGGGAATGAATGCAAAACACTTGCTCCTCCCCATTTTATAGGCAGATGCACACAAATGCATGCTGGGATTTTTTCCTAGTCAATAAAATAGGCTGGTTCTCGGTTTCATCTTAGTCCTGGTCTGTCTCGTCTTGAAGTTGCAACACTACGTTCGCTTGTCTAACATGCTTTTGAGTGTCAACCCCAATTCTTAGTTTGTGTATTTTTTAAAAAAATATTATTGTCGCTTTGCCTTGCATATATTGTTTACTTGCTTCATATTCATTTTTACCCTGAACTGTGATGACTTACCCCGGAACTCGAAACGCGTACGAACGTGTCTTGCCTGCGTGGCGAATCCTGCAAGAAACATGGCCGCTTGTGAAGACGCATTTTATGCGCGCCGGTCTCGTTCAGAATGAGATTGCGTCAAAACACATGCAAATTTTGGCAGTGTTGGAGTGCCATAAAAAGGAGAGACGTTAGCGGCACAGGACAGCAGTCTTTCGGCGGACTTCGTGAAACAGAGTCGGACGTGCGAACTGACTGGCGTACTAAGAGGCAGTTATAGCCGGTACGTTTGATTTGGGTGTCCGTTTCACGACTGTCCTGTGTAACGGCCGAGAAAAGGAGTCTTGCAATCTCTTTCTTTGTAGCGACGACAGAGAAGAACAGCTCTTGTCACTTTGTTTATTTGTTTTTTGTGTTGTTTTTACTGTCTACATAAACTTTGTCAATTCTGTTTGTCGGACAGTTCTGTTACTTATTTTTCATTTGACCATGGCTTCTCACTCCATATCACTTATTTGTAAAGTTGACAGATTTTTTCACTATGTTGGTGTTATGGTAATTCATTCATGCACACATGGACTCTCCCAGCTATAAATAGGAGCAGGTACTGCCTCTTGGAGGGTGAAGTTTCCAGCAGTCAGCTCTGACAGTCAGACCGAACATTTTTGATACATTTCTGAATGTTTCCAGTTTCCCCTCAGAAAGACTGAGAATGGTTTCATCATTTAATACATGGGATTGGTCAAAAATAAGTTTTTGCTCATTTATTAAGTAGAAAATTTACTTACTAAACCAAAAGAACTTTTTGGTCAACACAATATTTCACTCATGATATGATGAAGAATATTTGATAAAATAACCTGAGATAATTTTCTGAAGACTTCCTTTTGCTCTTCAGAAAGAGTGAGAATGGTTTAATGATTTAATATACTTTAACTGATGATGAGTAATATCCATTGTCAAATTCTGATTTATTAGTCTCAAAGATGAAGAAGAGATTCAACGCGATGGAGATGTGGTTCTACAGAAAGATGCTAAGGATATCATGGACCTAGCATGTGAGCAATGATGAGGTTTGGACAGGATGCAAACAACGAGGGGGGTTATACTTAACATCAGGAAGAGGCAGCTGAAGTTTCTGGGACACATAATGCGGAGGGAGGGCCTGGAGAATCTGATACTCACGGATGGAATAGAGGGAAAGAGAGACAAGAGAAAACAATGGGTGACATACCTGGCAGGCTTAAGCAAGTGGATGACAGAACGTGGTTTGGGGGAGGAAGCAAAGGGAAGGAACTTGTTCAGAACTGCAAGGGATAGAGAGAAGTGGAGAGCCATGATCCCCTACATCTTGAAAGGACATACATAAAAAGAAAGAATATACTAGCAATGATATTTGGCACTGTGATTACCAATTCCCTTTCTTCTGCTCCCCTTTGCTATATTTTAGTTTGAGAGATGTCCATATGCCATAAAATGACACAGCTGAAATTTGTTGGAGACAATTGAGACTTAACACACACAAGTCATATTGAAGATTAGTAGGGGAAATAGCAAGTACAGATAGCAGAACAAGTACAAAAAATTTACTTACAACAGTAAAAGACAGGAAGTTGTAGGGAGGGTTGAATGTGCATGTCCTGGGAGAAGAAGGCATATAAAAGATATGTTTCAACAGACATTTCATATATAGTGTGTTATAATAGAGGATCATTTATAATTATTTTTTTTTTTTAAGCGTATCACCCCAAGCAAGGCTGGAGGCCACTATCACGCAAGGGGTTAAAGAAGGGTTGGAGGAAGAGCAGATAGGAGTGGTAAAGGAGAGGATGTGGAGAAAGAGAAAGACAGTGGGTCGATCAAGGCAAGGGGGTTACAGAAGATTTGGAGTGAGAGCAGATAGGAATGAAAAATGAAAGGATGTGGAGAAGGGAAGTGGATAGATCAAGGCAACTGGAGATGTCGATTGACACTACACTTAAACCGTTGGAGATTGTATTTGTCAGGGAAACAGGAATAGGGAAGGGAGTTCCATAGGCGAGATGTGCAAGACATGAAGCTATTGGAGTAGAAGAAACGTCTACATCTAACAGTTTCCACGGTGTAGGGGTGGGAGCGGGATGCCAGCCTCGTGGGACATTTAAATTCATGAGGCCTAGGGACAAGCGAAAGCAGCTCCTCAGAGAAATTACCGTGAAAGTACTTGTAAAAAAGGCAGAGCGAGGCAACATCGCGTCTGTGAGAGAGCGACTGCAGACGAGATGACAGATCAGGGCCAATCACGTTGCCTATCCGTCTCTGGATCTTATTTGCTAAATTCTCAAAATACACTGCTAAAAATGTCAACATTGCTTATTTCCCTTTACTACTAAGCTGCAATCTAAATGCTTAGGTGGCTAATACAGAAAGTGGCTTTATCTGAATGGCTCAGCAAGTTAATTTTAAAATTCCATCAATAATATTATCCTTTATTTATAAAAATCACAAAAGACCAGATCAGAAATAAACAAAGTTATTTTTAAAAATTTTATTTTTTTCAAGCTAAATATGCAAATTATTCATCTCTATAAGATAGGAACTGCTAAGTTTGGCATATCAACTGACTGATTTGAATGTTATGGTTTATCAACCTTTTGCAGGTTAATTAAAGCCTGAACATATTTTTGGATTTTAATAATTTTTGGAGATAATAATTATTTTCCAATAGAAGTTCTACTATTTAATCTATAACTGGGAGAGAAGAGATGGATTCAAATTTTTCCCAAGGGTATTTGCACATAAGTGAATATACCTGGAATTCGAACTTGGCTCTCTCATTTCTCATTCTGAGCCATTATCCATTACATCACCCACATATCAAAACTTACAGCACATGGTATTCCCAAGTGGTCACCCATCTAGGTCCAGACCAGGCTCAACATTGCTTAAATTCAATGATCAGAAAAGAACTGTTGCTTTATCATGATATGACCATAAGCCTAAGTTGGGCATAAGATACATGTTGGTCAATATAAATAATAAAAGTGCATTTCCTTGATGCCAAAGTTTCATGCAATATTTGAACATACAGATAACATGCTTACATGGATAGACAACTAACTTTATTTAATTCATTTGAAGGGTTTTTAGGTGGATGCACAAACTTTGAGCTTTATATATTAGATATACATTTAATGATTTATAAATTCGATGTTGTGAACCTTTATAGATTTTGTCTTGATATTATATGTCTAAATCATATTTATATATCTTTTTCAGATTTTCAGTTTTCACATTCTTTGGATATTTTTTCACTTTCTTTTTTATTATGTCTAAATCACATTTTCATATTTCGCATTTTTTTCACATTTTTCACTATATGTCTAAATCATATTTCTAATTCTTTTTCACTGTATGCCTAAATCACATTTTCATATTTCACATTTTTTCACTATATTTCTAAATTATATTTCCAATTTTTTTTCACTATATGTCTAAATCACATTTTCATATTTCACATTTTTTCACATTTTTCACTTTTTCCAATTCTTTTTCACAATATGTCTAAATCATATTTACAATTCTTTTTCACTATATGTCTAAATCACATTTTAATTTTTCACATTTTTTTAAATATTTTTCTCACATTTTCATATTCTTTTTCAATATGTGTCCAAAACACATTTCCAATTTTTTCCAAGGATATAAAATTACTTTGTTTGAAATTGAGCAACTCAAGACTTTATGACCATTGTTTTCAATGTTGAATTAGCTGCATTTTAATCAATGTTTCCCAGACAGCATTGTAATAAACAAAGCACTATGACAGGCTGACGAAAATGTCTCAGCATGGTTTATGTATGTCAGATAATGGTGAAGTTTGGTATATTTCCAAGAGAAAATAAGTAAAATCCAGTCTCATTATCCCTTTCCAACATTATAAAACTGGCTTAATGTTTATGACCATTTGAGAATGTCTCAGAATGTGTTTGCCTCAAAATATACATTGTCATTGAAATAAAGTGAATGGAGAGCAAACCAAAAAACTAGTAACAGATAAAAATATATTTGTTCATGTGTTGGATCTTTGTTGATGTGTGTGTGTGTGTCTGTGTGTATGTTGTTATATTAATGTTCTCCTACATGATATGAAAATTTTGTGTATTACAGATATTTTCCCAGACTTCTTTTGGTATTTTAATATTAACTGCCAGTATCAGGGAATTCTCTGGACTACTTTTTTAAATGTATATATATGTGTGTGTGTGTGTGTACACCCAAAAATACATGCACGTGCAATCAGTGTGTGTGTGTGTGTGTGTGTATATATATATATATATATAAGCAAATATGTGGATGTAGATCGGACGGTATGATGAAAAATATGGAAAAGACAAAGCAAAATCCGAATATGCAAGTTTACTGTTTTAATTTTGTTTTACTGTCGACGTCAGTAAATATAAATATGTTTCCAATAACCATGTCCTGAAGATGGTCTACTAGACCAAAACGTCTGACATCGACAGTAAAACAAAATTAAAACAGTAAACTTGCATATTCGGATTTTGCTTTGTCTTTTCCATATTTTTCATCATATATATATAAATCACTAAAAAATTAGTATACCGTGATGAAAAAATGCTCCAAACCTAATTAAAACAAAGTTTTATCATTGAAATCTTTGTTATTATAAAGAGGAAAGATCAAAGCATTTTTTTTATATTTAAATAAATTTTTTAATCCATTTTAAAATATTGAAACATTTTGATAAAAAATTTTGTTTCTCTTGCATCATAGATGTACTATAAATTAGCATAACAAACTTTTTTGTGGTGAAAGACATTAATTTGGAAAATGTTGCAAATATCAAGTAATTGTCAGATTATAATGAAACTTTCAGGACTTATTCACAAATGAATTAAATTATTTTAGAAATGTTTTTTTATTTTTAGAAAATCTTGATAAAAATATGTTTATTTAACATGTGTTTTACGCCACATTATTTTATGAAAACTCAAATTAAGCATGATAATTTTTAATGACTATATTAGTTAAAAGCAGAACTCTTTGCAGAATTTAAATCATCCATTTTTTTTTGTAAAATCAGACCACATCTTACCAAAATCTACTCTGAATCATAACATAAAATAAAAAATGCAATAAAACTAAGACATTATTTAATTAAAAAAGCTTGTAATTGCCTTTATGAACAATATATATTAAGGACAATATTGTCTTAAGATATTTTTCTCATTTTTTTAACAATTTTAATTAGAATAATTTATGATATTTTTAATTTTTTTTAAATTCAGTTTCAATGGTATAACTCTTAGGAAATATTGTTATTAATTAAAACTATATTTATTAATCTCATATTGTAAAGCTTATTACAATCTAACAAACACAAGTATTTTTAAAAGAATTTTGAATTGCTTTTGTATGCGTATAAACATGCTGATTTTTATAGAGACATTCACCCATACATGACATTATCAGAAAATAAGAGCAACAACTATAGTAAATTTAAGGCAAAAATTCAATAAAACATTATGAAGAATATTTTCTAAAATTTTAAAGATTACAATGTACTTAAAAGCATTAAATTCCTAAATTATACACAGACTATCAGCAAAAGTTTCTTCTATTTATGCCTTGGAAGGTACAAACTATCAGCAAAAGTTTCTTCTATTTATGCCTCGGAAGGTACAAACTATCAGCAAAAGTTTCTTCTATTTACACCCTGGAAGGTACAAACCATCAGCATTAGCAAAAGTTTAAAGACAAAAAATTCCTTTCTTTTGCTTTAGAATAATTTCCTAAGCTAATAGACATTAAATACTTTTAGTTAACTTTTGTTTTAACACTTTTCAGATGGACTAGATTACAACCAAATCTAATAATACCAATTGGACATAGAGTAGTATACACTATTGAATCAATATGAGCAGTACGCAGTTCTTCAAACTCGATAGCTAAAAGTATCTCAGGAATGGGTATCTGCTTTTGGTTGTCCCTTAGTAATCACAATGGACCAAGGACCGCAATTCCAATCTACACTCTTCAATGAATTTAAAAAATTACTCTGGGTCAAACATATAAGAACCACAGCATCTCATCCATGTTCAAATAGTTTGATCAAGAGATTTAATAGGCAGCCCTTATAGCAAATACCCATTCTGGTACCTGGGTAGAAATCTTACCCTTAGTTTCTATATGGAATGTGACTAAGCAAGATTTAGAAAGCATATCATCTGAAATGGTGACCTCGATAAAGTAAATCAAACTTCTTATGTTCCTACATAATGATGATGTACTTCAAAATTATCAGTTTGTTTTTATTAACTGATCAAATTTCAGTAATATCTAACCTTTGTGCCTGGAAAAAAAAATAAAAATAATGGCGAGTCAAAAGTATGAACTGGATTACAACCAATTTTAATAATACTAATTGGACATAGAGGAGTATACACTATTGAATCAACATGAGCAGTATGCAGTTCTTCAAACTTGATAGCTAAAAGTATCTCGGGAATGGATAACTTAACACCACTATTACTCTATACAATGTATGGTAATAAAATAAGCACATCCCATCTCTCCTCTTGCTTGGAACCATCCACTATGATAAAATAAGCACATCCCATCTCTCCTATTGCTTGTAACCATCCACTATAGTAAAATAAGCACATCCCATCTCTCCTATTGCTTGTAACCATCCACTATCATAAAATAAGCACATCCCATCTCCCCTCTTGCTTGTAACCATCCACTATAATAAAATAAGCACATCCCATCTCTCCTATTGCTTGTAACCATCCACTATCATAAAATAAGCACATCCCATCTCCCCTCTTGCTTGTAACCATCCACTATAATAAAATAAGCACATCCCATCTCTCCTCTTGCTTGTAACCATCCACTATCATAAAATAAGCACATCCCATCTCTCCTCTTGCTGGTAACCATCCACTATAATAAAATAAGCATATCCCATCTCTCCTCTTGCTTGTAACCATCCACTAAAATAAAATAAGCACATCCCATTTCCCGTCTTGCTTGTAACCATCCACTATAATAAAATAAGCACATCCCATCTCTCCTATTGCTTGTAACCATCCACTATAATAAAATAAGCACATCCAATCTCCCGTCGTGCTTGTAACCATCCACTATAATAAAATAAGCACATCCCATCTCTCCTATTGCTTGTAACCATCCACTATCATAAAATAAGCACATCCCATCTCTCCTCTTGCTGGTAACCATCCACTATAATAAAATAAGCATATCCCATCTCTCCTCTTGCTTGTAACCATCCACTATAATAAAATAAGCACATCCAATCTCCCGTCTTGCTTGTAACCATCCACTATAATAAAATAAGCACATCCCATCTCTCCTATTGCTTGTAACCATCCACTATAATAAAATAAGCACATCCCATCTCCCGTCTTGCTTGTAACCATCCACTATCATAAAATAAGCACATCCCATCTCTCCTCTTGCTTGTAACCATCCACTATAATAAAATAAGCACATCCCATCTCTCCTCTTGCTGGTAACCATCCACTATAATAAAATAAGCACATCCCATCTCTCCTCTTGCTTGTAACCATCCACTATAATAACATAAGCACATCTCATCTCTCCTCTTGCTTGTAACCATCCACTATAATAAAATAAAATTTTTTAGTGCTAAAGCTGAATGAGTAAAATAAAGCTTCATAACCTTCTACTTTTAAAAAACGATGATTAGAATTTTAATAAAACCCAAACATACGAAAGTGGATCCATACATTTTCATTATTCTTGAGAATTGACAACAAAGATATTTATTCATTAGATCGCTTATTAAAAAAAAATCATACACTGATATCCTCAAAAACCCCAGTGGATAAAGGCGTTGGTTGAATCCAGTGACTTGACTCAAAGGGCTGTGAGTTTAATATCTGGCAACAGTTGAGGTGAACAAAACCTTGGGGGAGTTGAGTTAAAAGGGAGATAACTGAAACTGAGACATCCAGAAGAGGCTATGGCACGTGGAACTAGAACACTCTACCCTAGACAAAATAGAGGGCTCAGTTTTCAAATTCCAATCACCGGATGAAGGCTGGCATGTGCAACAGCCAAAACGTCGTGAATATCACAACAAAGATGAGAACAACCAGTCAGAAAAATAAAAATATGTAAACTATAATGAAACTTTTATTACCTCCCATTTTATAACAAAATAAGTATGAATACAAATTCTTTTTTATTCATAAATTTTAAAAAATGTCTGTAAACAAGAAAATTTAAATAAATGCATACCGACAAGTAACTTATTATAAATTTTAATAAAATGCATTTTCCATTCTTTTCATTGTCTCTTACCACAAACTCACTAAAATTGTTTGAGAGCATATCTTTCTCTTACATATTTTGATAATTTTGTAAATTTTTATAAATTTTTTAACAAAAAATTTGTTTTCAAATTTATATCTATATAAAATGGTAATAAATCTTTAGAAAATGATAAATAATTAATCTTTATAAAAGGATAAATAATAAATATCATATTGTACTTGGCGGATGTTAACCGTGGTGTAATGGATATCAGCTCAGTCTGAGGAGTCAGACTATCTGACTGGCGAGTTCAAATTCCAGTCGAGTTTGTTACATACATGGAAGGAATGTGAGTGGTTTGCTACAATCTATGTGGCATGGTGGGTCCTAGATGTCAAGGTTAGACCTGGTGGAACCAGAGAATATAGTTCGTCCAAGCATTTTCCATGGAAAATAGCAATAGAGAAGTGAGAGGCTCACCATGTCCCACCTGTGAGAGAGAAGTTGAAGGGTGGAAAATAATTCTTTACCAACAAGGACTCGGAGACACTTTTGAACTCTATCAAGACTAAAAAGTGAGGACTGAGCTGCCCCCCACCAAAATATGGCAACCGTACCCCATTTTCAACCTGATCTAAGTTTGTGTGTAATGGTAGAACATCAGCAGTGGATTGGGCTGGTTCACATATTCTTATAATCTTGTCATTAAACATTGCTGAGGAAGTCAAAAATATACAGTAATAGCAGCGTCAAGGGAATAACTGTCCTTTTGACACACAGCTGTTTCAGGGCACAAATGTTAAATATTTCAATATGATGGTAAATTTCGTTCTACTGTTCTAGAATGCACCCAAAATACACTTATATTGTCAGATTAGTCTCTTAATAGAAATAAATGACTATTATTCAAGTGTTGCTTGGACACATGTTGTATCCTTGATACAAGATTAGTGATCAGTGAGACTTGATTCAACAAGGCAAACATATTGCTAGTTGTCAAGTCTATGATAAGAGAACTATCCTCAGGTTTAATATAGGCAAGTTTTAAGTCTTAACTATCTTATCTGTTGTCATGCAAGATTCATACTTTAATTCTTCTGTGACTGCGGGAAGACATTAATATTTTTATCTGCCTTAATTTTTTATTTTTCAACATTTGTGCTTAAAGACGATTTCGGTAACACTAATAATCTCCCATGTGTTTACATTGCAAAGATAAATAAACAAGGTTTATAAAGAAAACATTCGCCTTTTGGAGGAAGAGAGAAAAAGATTCTTGTTTACAAAATTTTCAAATCCTTTTCATAGATATACAATCTGACTATGCTAATGAGATATAATTGCTACAGGGTAAAATGTTAAACATTATAGGATATTCTTTATTCTGTAATCAACAGAAATTCAATGTCCTTTTTTATACAATTTTATATTATCCACAAGGTTAAAATCTTTAAGTGATATTTCTTGTACCATGATCAGGTTAGTGATTCTTCTTTGCCACTAGTACTATACAACCTAATACTATCTACAAGTGAGTGCTGAAAAGTTCTTGGCCCAACCAAGCAGCCATACAAAAAAACAAAACAAAAAAACAAATCTGTTTGGTCATTTAGGGAGATGTTCAGGGTGAAAACTTTTCAGTACCCACTTATAGTTTCCCTCTCTATTACTTGTGTTAAAATTTTACTAGCCTACTGAGGCAAGAGGGTTTGGAGAATATAATACTCACAAGACATACGGAAGGCAAGAGAAGCAGGAAGAAACAGTGAGTAACCTACTTAACAAGTTTGTGGGAATGGATGCAAGAACAAGGACTAAGGAGGATGGTAAGTAGTCAAAAGTTATTTATAGAGAAACAAAAGACAGGAAATTGTGGAGAGCCATGACTTAACACTCAGGGGACATACTGAAAGCAAGAAAAGCAACGGAAAACCGAAAGTAATCTATTTAACAAGTTTGAGTGAAGATACCAGAACAATGACTAAGAGGGATAGTATACAGTCAAAACCTTGTAGAAACAGAAGACAAGAAGTTGTGGAGAGCCATAATCATCTGCATTGTGAAGGGACATGACACACAAAAGAAGATCTCCCTATCGCTATCTCCAAAGCTCTGCTCATGCAATTTATAAGAAACTAACAGAACTATTATACACTGTTAAATGTTGTAGGATATTCTCCATTCAATCAACTGAAATGTACAATAATTTTAGATTCTTGTAGGATATGAAGGATGAAGTGAAAATCTGAAATGCTATGTGATATTTACAAACCTGCAGGTTCAGATTATGGTGGATGGTAAATAGTCAAAAGTTATTTAGAGAAACAAAACACAGGAAGTTGTGGAGAACCATGGTTTCACACCCAGTTTTCCCTTGCTTCTCTTGCCTTCAAGAGAAGCAAAGGTGTGTAACCTACTTGACATGTTTAGGTGAATGGATGCCAGAACAAGGACTAAGAAGGATTGTAAAAGGTCAAAAGTCACAGAGAAACAAAAGACATAAGGTCCTGGGTATGACGATAAACTACATCCGACAGCAAGGCCTTTGATCAGGAGGTTTTGAGGAGAATGGAACAATCTCTTAATTGCTGGTATTCCTGGGTCCACCCTAACCCGGAGTGGTAGCACTTGTTAGGGTCCCAGCTATGGGCAAATAGATAACCCCCAAACTGAAAGTTTAAAAATAGGTTTTAATACCAGCAATACATTTTTGTAAAAATTATTATCAGCAATGAATTTTTGAAGAAAATACTATCAGCAATACATTATTACTAGCAATACATTTTTGATAAAAATATTAACAGCAAATAGCAATCGCGTCAGCATTAAATAACACAAGGACGTTGATATGCCATAAACCAAACCAGAAGACATGCAGTTGGCGTGAGCCATGAGACCCCCATATTCTGAAGGGACATGAAACATAAAAGGAGGTCTTCTCTGCTTATTTATAAGAAACTAACAGAATTATTTCTTCTGTTAAATATTGTAGGATATTCTCCATTCCGTAAGCAATAGAAATACAAAGTTCCTTTTTTATACAATCTTATATTATGTACAAGGTCAAAATATTTAAGTTATATTCCTTGTACTGCTATCAGATGAGTGATTCTTCTTTGCTATTTGTACCATACAACTCTATACTATCTGACAGCTGCGTTCAATATGGTACTTCTTTGGCTAAGAGACAAATTCAACAATACAGTCTTACCTTTTATTATTTCTGGAACAATTTACTCTTTCTCAGAAATATAAATACTTGTTTCCCTTTTTTAATCTTAAGGCTCTTTTTTCAACTTCACAACCCCTTTTTCAAAGCCCTTCTTATCCAATTTAATAATAACAGGAATAGTGTATCATTTTCTAAAATAATTTCTTGATTGTGTATAGAAACAATAAACAGAGAACCTGTCAATTACGAGGTGGTATCAAAAACTTCTTATGCTTAAAAAAATTCAATATATTTACCTATGTTTTGACATCATTTCCTTCAAAATAGTCACCTTGCACAGCAATGCACCAATCCTAGCATTCCTGTTACTTTTGGAATCCAGCCTGGCAGTTCGTCCTGAGTATGACGATAAACTACATCCGCCTCCTGGGTAAGACGATAAACTATATCCAACAGCAAGGCCTCTGATCAGGAGGTTTTGAGGAGCGTGGGGCCACCTCTTAATTGCTGGTGTTCCCAGGTCCACCCTGACCTGGGGTGGTAGTACCTGTTAGGGTCCCAGCTATGGGCAAATAGTTAACACGCAAACTTGTGTAAAAATAGGTTTTAATGCCAGAAATACTTTGTAATAAAAAAATTATTACCAGCAATAATTTTTGAAGGAAAAATTATCATCAGCAATACTTAAAAAAAAAAAAAAAAAAAAATACTAGCAAGACAAACAGTTATAGATTCTTTGAAAAAAATATGACCAGCTATAGATTTCTTCAAGGAAAAATATTCCCAGAAATAGATTTTTGAAGAAAAACATTACCAGCAATAAAAATTTATTGGCATTAAATAACCCATTGAGGTTGATATGCCTTAAAACAAAAACAAAACCAGCCTGGAAGTTGTTTTCTATGAATCATGAACCTTTTGTGATTTGCTCTGAAACATTAGCAACGGTGGTAAAACAGTGACCTCTGAGCTGTATTTTCAGATTGGAAAAGAGATGGAAGTTTGCAGGTGATCAATCTGACAAATAGAGCATTGGAAGTGATACAATGTTGTTTTTGGCTAGAAACGCATAAGTGAGGAAAGCTCAGAGGCAGAGTGAATCTGATTCTTCGCATTCCACAGGTCCAGTCACTTTTACCAAATGTCCTCCCTCAAATGCCTCAAAACACTGCAGTAGAACTCTTGATTGATGGTGCTGAATTCTTGATGCACAATACCCCAGATGTCCAAAAAAAAAATGATAAACATGCTTTTAATTGAGGTGCGGATCTGTTGTTGCTTCTTTGGTTGAGTAGATGAAGGGTTTTGTTTCGGAGTCATACCCATAGACCCAACTTTTGTCACTGGAGATGATCCTTGACATGAAAGATGGGTCATCAGCAGCATGCTGACAGAGATCTTGACAGACTTCGATACAATGTCCTTTCTGTTCAGTGGTGAGCAGGTGGGGAAAAAAACTTGGTAACGACATGCCACATGTTCAATTCAGACATTAGGATCACCTGCACGGACTCATACAGCAGACCAACAACATCAGCAATATCATTGATTGTCCTCAGATGACCCTTAGATTAGGTTAATTTTCTCCACATTTCCAGGGGTGACACTCATGACAGGTCTTCCAAATTGCTTGTCAGATAGGTATGTTCTTTTGCTTTTGAAGTACTCATGCCACTCGAAACATTGCATGACTCATTGCCTCGTTGCTGTAAGCTTTCTGAAGATTGCTCAATGTCTCTGTAGCAGATTTCTCAAGTTGAACGCAAAATTTAACATTGATTCTTTGTTCCAACTTCCTGTTCATGACAAAATCACAGGCTACAGCATGCACATGATCACAAAAACATAAATTTCACAACTTTCTGAATGAACACAGTGATGTCACTCGGCACAATGGCACATGACGGTTACAACTCACTCTCACTGTGTGCGCAACCATGTGTAGCCTTTGGTTGGCATGCTACAGAACTTTTTGATACCACCTCATATTCCAAAAAGTGTAACAATTATTGACATGAAACTTGGGATTGGCAAGCCAAGTTCAAATTCTAACCAAGTCAATTGCTTTCACTTTTGCCCTGATTCACAGATAATAATAATAAAAAATATTATATATATTTTTTTTTTTAAGCTTTTCACCCCAAGCCAGGCTGAGAGCCACTATCACGCAAGGAGTTACAGAAGGTTTGGAGGAAGAGCAGATAGGAGTGGTAGAGGAAAGGATGTGGAGAAAGATAGTGGATCGATCAAGGCAAGGGGGTTATAGAAGATTTGGAGCGAGAGCAGATAGGAATGAAAGGGGAAAAGGATGTGGAGAAGGGAAGTGGATAAATCAAGGCAGCTGGAGATGTCGATCGACGTTACACTTAAATAGTTGGAGATTATATTTGTCAGGGAAACAGGAATAAGGAAGGGAGTTCCACAGGCGAGAGGTGTGAGACATGAAGCTATTGGAGCAGAAGAGACGTCTACATCTAACAGTTTCAACAGTGAAGGGGTGGGAACGGGATGAAGACCCAGCTTTTCAATTTAATCCTCCTCTCTTGTCAATGCACAACTTTGTTAATCACCTCTGTGTAGTCATGCACAGATATATCCTTTTTCTTTTTTAAAAATCCCCTCAAGATGCAATGATCATAGTTCTCCACAGCGTTCATTTTCAGTATTTCTGAATTGCCATACTTGTTCTTGGAAAAAGTAGCGGTTTCTTGTTGCATATGTTTTTGAATTCAGTTATCCTTCTCCCAGACTGATTGCCCCTCAAGGCTAGAGATCCCAGTTTACTGTAATCTTTAAGACATAGCTGAGAAAGGAAAGAAGTTTTATGTTTTTTCCAAGGGTATTTGTAAGAAAGTGAATGCAATAGACTAGGTTGGAACTTGAACTCAGTGCACCAATTTCATTTTTGAATCAATTACCACTATGCAACCCACACACACAAAAATCCTATATTTAATGTCAAATTATTCTCTTGAGGTAACTATCCTATAGTGACTTAACAGTCATGGAAGATTTTTTTTTTCGTTATTATTTATGACTTTTCTACTCATGTAAATAGGCCAGTGTTTCTTTGTTTTTATGCCTATAACCTAAATATTGTAATCGGGGGGAACTTTTTCAATATAAAACACTTAAAAATAAGGTTTTATGGCTTCTCTTATGGGTGTTGTTCTTTAGGGGAAATTCTTTGTGTTGTTGGAATTGGTAGTTTAGGAAGAAAAGAAAGCAAACAATAAGACACATTCAGTTTTCAGCTGTGAAATGAGAGAGAGGAGACGTGGGTAAGAAGGTGCTGGAAATGGTGAAAATCGGTAGGAATAAAAAAAAAAAAATAATGGTGTTGGTAGAAGCAAATAAGGTAAACCGAGAGGGGACAAAGAGGAGGAGGATTAGAAGGAGAGAACTGTTGATGGTAGGAAGTAAGGAGGAAGAGAAGGAAATTGGAAAAGGAAAGGAGGTGGGTACATAGGGAGGGGTGCCAGTGATTCACTTTCCAAAATTGATTGATTGAACTTCCATGAATTTAAAAAAAAATGAAGGCTAGAAATAATTAAGATGTCCTATTTTGATACATGCAAAATTACATGTGTGCACATGCATGCAAGTAAATATCTGTGCACAAAAGGCGATACAGTGAAAATAACACACATAAATTTGTTAATCGTAATATTAGCCATTTCCTTCTAAGGAAAAATTCAGCATTCATTGACCGAGCAGCCAATGCGACTTTCAGTTGAGATTTTATAAAATCTTTTTCTGAAAACTATTTTTCAGGTTATTATTTGACATAATGTGAAACGTCAACATCATAAGTATGTCATTATTCTCTTTGAGTTTCTGTCTATATTTCTGAGATGAGGTATTATGTACACTATTTACATTATTCAGAGTATTGTCCTCATCTTTGTTGCCATATTCATCACAATATTTCAGCCATTGTACACACCGGCCTTGTTCAGGTGGTTGGAATGTCGAACTGAACCTTTTATTTCGCTCGCTGGGGTAGACTGTTCTAGTTCCACATGCCATGTCTGATGGATGTCAGTTATCAGTTATCTCCTGTTAATTCCCCTCTCCAAGTTCTCCACCGCCTTAACCAGGTATTGAACTCACACTCTTTGGGTCCTGTTACTGGATCAAACTAACACATTTATCCACTGTGCCATGTGTCTTTGAGGACATCTGTGTATGAAATTCTCTTTGAGTTATATGTAATATGCATTTTAGTTGTTACTACTGCTGAAAATCCTCAAGTGATGTGGTTTCTCTTATCTGGTGCAGTTCATTGTGAGTCTGTAAAGCCAGCCGAAAATGTCCAAAGAAGTATAGTCTCACTAAAACCTACAGGCTTCATTTAGTTGAACCCATTTTTAATCATTGATCAGACAAAGCAGTTGTATGTAGCTGACAGTTTAAATATTTCTGAATAAGTTTGGTGCCATGCATGGTATAGCTATGAAAGTCTTTACCTGACAAGTCTATTCAAGAACATGACATGAGAGTTTTTAGGTTAATGTTTTGGTTTTGTAACAGCTTGCAGTGTTGGGCAAAACTACCCCTATCACTCCCTATTCTATGTTCATTTTCCTTATCCTCTATACTAAATTTGTTATAAATGATCCATATACTGAGGTATTTAAAATGTTTAGAAATGCACACAGGTATTGATTTTGGTTATACAT
This sequence comes from Acanthosepion esculentum, assembly GCA_964036315.1. Lineage (NCBI taxonomy): Eukaryota > Metazoa > Mollusca > Cephalopoda > Sepiida > Sepiidae > Acanthosepion > Acanthosepion esculentum. The sequence continues at coordinate 69,382,723 of OZ038504.1, forward strand.
GAAATTTTCTGTTTTGCATTGATAGTACTTCTTCTAACTTAAACAAGGAGAATGTTTACAGTACTCCCATTGCAAAGCAAAAGGTCATAAAGTGGTGAAGAGTTGTAGGATGCACTATCACAGATGTAACAATGAATACAAGGCATTGGTGTCCTTCTTGTCTTATTGATTTCATAAAGTGTTATATTTGTGATGTACTGAAAAGATTTTGTGTTCCCAAATATCTATTCTATGATTCATATTTGGTTAATTATTTCAGTGTATAAATATGATATCATTTAATATCTTACATGGTTTTATTAAGGATTTTGGCCAAATATCTCCTATTTAAAGTTTTTGCTATACAGGAGGATAATTATCACATAACAGTTTAATACTCTCTTCCTTGTTTCTAGTGAAGTTTTTCTATTTCTTAATATTTTGCTTAGCTTTTGGAATGCATCTTTGGCTCTATAATGTTCAAAAATTTAAATGCAACACCAATTGCCAACTTCCATATTCTGTCTTCCTAAAACCCTGTTCTTTTATTGTCCTTTCTTCTCACTAAAGTCTTCTGATTCTCTTTTACACCCAGTAACCCCTTGCATCCTAGTGACATTATCGCTTTGCTTGAAGTGAAATGATTAAAGAAAGCAAAGGTTGAGGAGCCAGCAAATAATGAAAACATGGAGTTAGCAAAGACGAGGGGAGCCCAAAGACTACAAGAAAAGAAAGGTTTCACATGTAAGTAGTTTAGTATATTTTCCACTTATTATTCTTGTACTCTGTGAAAGAACAGAGTCAGTCCCTATACTGCTTTGCCTCATAAATATATGTGAATAGCCCACCATTATTATAACAAAGACACTGCTACCTGGAGTCACCAGTGCAGACGATATAACTCTCACAGCCAAAAGTTAAGGACAACAAATGTACAGATTACACATATGTTATTATACATAGACAATTATAAAGGGAGCTGGAGACCCTATCAAGATTTATTATAGGTGGGCATAATCTAAGATATGCAGATGACACTGTGTTGATGGCAGATATAGAAGGAAAACTACAAAACCTTCTACGAAAGATAGTAAAGGATAGCAGGAAGAGCTGAACATCAATTGTGAGAAAACAAAATGTATGGTTGTCCACAGGAGAGAAAGCCCGAGATGCAAACTATATCAACAGCAAATCCCAAATATTTAAATATATGGGAAGTGTTTCAACTGAGGATGGGAAATATAAAAGTGCTTTCCAGAAGCTAAGCAAAGTACTAAGAAACAAGAAAATTTCATTAGAAACAAAGAAGTGCTGAACATTTTTTTTTTTTAATCATTTCATCCCAAGCAAAGCAATAAAATCGCGAAGATGCAAGGGGTTACTGCGTGTAAGAAAATATGAGAAAAAGAAAACATAATTAAGGAGAGAGAACATTAAAAGAACAAGAATTAAGACAGTAGATAATGATTGACATTGATCTTCAAAAATTTAAATGCAATGTTGACTGGGAAGCAGGAAACCAAAAAGAGCTTTATAGGCAATAGAAGAAACTCTCAGCATAGAACTTACAGTTACATCTAGCTCTTTCACAATTGTAAAATGATGAGAACTTGCTGATAATCTAGTACTGTGCTTAAATTCATTAAGTTTCAGTACCATAGCTCATCAGAACAATTGCCATGAAAATATTTATAGAAGAGGCACAGGGAAGCTACATTATATTTTTGGGAAAGTGACTGAAGCCAAGATGCAGATTCTTCTTTGGATTTTATCAAGAATCTCTGAATATATAGCATGAGCACCAGGCCATATGTGGCAGCAATATTCAAAGCCTGGATGAATGGGAAACTTATAAATATGTAAGATATATTCTAGCAAAAAAAATTGTCTAGCACAACACAGGGAAACAACTTTCCTACCAACAAACCCAGAAATTGATTCAGTATAATCTTTCCACTTCATGTCAGTAGAAAACATTAGTCTGAGAAGGTGCAATGAATCACTCCTCTGGAAGCAAACATCATAAATGGTTGAACTATCAGCATAGATACTATGTTGAGAACTGATGTCATCAGGAAGGTTGTTGATGAAAATTAAGAACAATGTGGGTCTAAGGATAGAGCCTTGTGTGATGCTTGTATTAATGGAAAATAGATCTAGAAGTGTGGCCATTATAGATAACTTTCATTTTGGGATTTGATAAGATTGAATCAGTATAAAAATTCATCCAGAAATACCATAACTTTTCAACTTGGGAAGAAGACCAGTATGCAAACCCTATCAAATGCCTTCAAGATATCAAAAGGAACAGCCTGAACTTCACCATTCTAATTGGAAAGTCAGGCAAAGATACTTCAGAAGAGTCAAGAGCAGAATTTGAGGAGTATTTATGAGTAGAACATTCTGATTAATTGATAGAAGACTTACTCTTATTTAAGACACTGTGACAGAGCTGCCAGTAGTCACAAGAACCAAAACTGTTAGAAGCTATGAGGTGTCTCATTCTATCCGTAAACAAAGACTTAGCATCTTTGAGGACAAGTTTACCATTGTTATGAGCAAACACAAATAGGCTTCTCACACATCATGTCATTTTTTTAAATTATCATATCTTCATGCACCATTCTGTCTTATATGTTGTCTTTTGTGCCTTTTTAGGTATGAAATATATTTCGCTTGTTTGTTTGAAAATTTGATAAATGTTTTGTTCTTATGTTAGTTGGTGATATTCATTTAAATAGAACTATTATGGGATAAATATCAAGTTAATCAGAGTGATAATGTAGTCTTTGTTCAACCAATGCATGTATTTGAATATTGTTGGTCTTTAACTAGTATAAATTTTTGTACATATGCACATATACAGTTAATGACAAAATTATTCATACACACGTCAATTTTGAATATTTTTATCCATTTCTCAGACTCTAATGCCCGTATGCTGACAGGTTTTTTATATATATATATATATATATTTTAATAAGCACAAAAAAAAGAATATAAAACTCAGTTTTCAGAACAATAGGTTAAATACAACAAATTTGACAGGCGAATTATACAAAATAGGAAAAGACAAAATTATTTGTACAGTAAAAAATATTGTTTTAAATTGATTGATTCGTGTAAGTATGAGTAACTTACATAATTATTTTATTGGTGAAGCCTTCTAGACTATTTATTCAGTAGAATATTTGTGATAATTCCAGCAAAGAACATCACGTGGTGTATAGTGTGTTGTCATCATTATTCTTACATTAACAACACAATGGGGAAGACAAAGAAGCTTAGCGTTAACTTGAGATAGAGAATTATTAACTTCCACAAATCAAGAAATAGTTATGCAGCTGGGTTCCCTTCCCAAATCGAAACTGTAGGCCTCGACCGTGGTGATGGAAAGCGGCCAGATGGCATTACCATCTTCCCTTTTAAAATGGGTAAGTCGTTGATTTGGGATGCGACCTGTGCGGATACATTTTCGGTCGGTAATTTGATCGGGTCCGTGGTTGGGCCGGGGTTCATCGCCCGGGGCACAGAGATGGAGAAGATAGCTGGGTGGTGTTCTCTTGCTGATAGATTTTTTTTTGCTCCTGTGGCGGTGGAGACTTTGGAGGTTGTTGGCCCTCGTTCGATGGCGTTCCTTCGGGGGACTGGCACGATTGTGTCTTGATTGGGGAGCGAGGCTGGGTGGCTCTTGTGGTGTGTCTCGCTGGCAATGGTTCGAGGTGGTGCTTTCTCCATTGTGGTGGCTGGCGGAGGATGGAAGAAGTTGTTTGTGGTTGCGTTGTTCTGGAATTGTCATCATTGGTCGGCTGAGCTTGCTTTGTTTCAGTGACTTTTGTTTTGTTGTTGTTGGTTACTTTGTTCAATATTATCATTAATCTGTATTAAATTTTATATTAAATAAATGAATAAACTCATGATATGAGGTGTGGTAAAAAAAAAGATATAGCACTATTTCAAACCAGTTAGATATCCCTAGATCTATGGTACACTCTGTTATAAAGAAGTTTAAACAGTTTGGCACGACAGAGAATTTGCCTGAGCATTGAAGAAATCCCAAATTGTCACCAAGAATTGCATGAAAACTGTGTTGCCAGGTTAATATAAACCCAAGAATTGTTTTGAAAAACATCGCCAAAAGTTTGGATGTGATGGGTATAAGCGTAAGTTCTTGCACAATACAACATTGTTTAAATAGAAATGGGTTGTATGGAAACTGACCACGAAGAACGCCACTGCACAAACCATGTCACAAAGTTGCTCGTTTTAATAAACAGGTTTATAATGTGTTGTTACCTGAAACAGTCCCATTTTGGATCACTAACATCGGGCGTGACATTTAAAGGGAATGACTCTTATGATTATCTATATATATCATTGTGTATGTTTATGTGATGCTCTATATATTTTTTGATCATTTAATTTGGGTTAACAAACTTTATTCATGTGTTGATATATGTGTATGTGGGTATGTAGGTAAAAGTTTTCCTAAATAACTGATATACAAAATCTAATAGTTTTTTGATATTTATATACCTAGGTATATATATATATATATATATATATATATAAACTTAAGAGATAGATACGCGTTAATCACTCTGTGGGTTTTTAATATTGTTAATGTTTTCTTCCTCAGTTTTCTTTAAGTACAAATTAATTTAATTCCACCCATCTATTTTTATATGTTAAATGTATATGTGGATGGATGTGGGTTTTTTTAATTTTTAAAATTTTTTACTTTTTACAATTTATATATATATATATATATGTTTAGGTGTGTATGTATACATATGTATATATGTGTATATATGTGTGTATATATATAGTTAGATGGATAGATAGATAGATATGTTGTATATTTATTTAGATGAGCATGTGTATGTAAATGTATGGAGATGTGTAAGGTTTTATGTATATATGTTTATGTGCACATATGTGTATGTCCATATGTATATGGGTGTAGATGTATATATACGCAGGAGTGGATGTATATGGAGATATATATATATATATATATATGTATGTATGTATTTGTGTGTGTACACGCGTATATGTAAATATAAATATGTTGTTGTGTATGTGTGTATATATGTATGTGTTTTTGGGCATAGAAATAGTAGGTCCCTGCTAGATTAAATATTTGTTATTTTTCATATGTTTATATTAAATTTGTAACCTGTAGGTGATATTACTTTTGTCAAATTTTCTTCATTGCACAGCGGATCTTTTATAAATGCCCTTTGGTTTTAGTTGCCCCTCCCATCTTCCCCCTATTTTTTTCTCTCTCCTATCTTCTGATTTTTAAGTTTAGATTATATCGTCTTTTATTGTGCATAGTGTCACCATAAATGTATACAGCCATTTCTGTTGTCGGTTTTTAATTTAATTTAGGTCAGCGATCCAGTAATGAATTATGCATCAGAAAATACTTCATATTTATCAGTATCTCACTCATTTAAACCATCATTTAGCTCTTCTCTTTAAAATTTCTCTGTTAAATTTTCATCCCCACTGTTTTTTTTGTTTTTTTTATAAAGGGCCATGGAGATGTTTCCTGTCTCGTCACCTTTTTTGTGTGTGTATATATCTAAACATGTCTGGGTGCTTATGTATTATAATCTGAGTGTGTTTGTATTGTCTTACGCAAGAGGTTAGCACCCCACTCACACACTTGGAATTAAAATGTATACATTTTGTCAGGGAAACCAGTTGATCTTAACCTCTATTCTAACGTAATTTCAATGAAAAAATAAATTGAATAACATGTATTTTTTCTTTTCTCCTCAGTGATTTTATAATTTTAAACTTAATAGAGATTAAATTTAGATTTTAAAATTGGTAATTTTTTTACTTTTAATTTTAATTTCAAATTTTATCATATAATTTAATACTTATTGGTTAGAATAAATTCTATTTTAGTATAACACCAACTTTAAAGCTTTTAATAACTATTATAACCTTACTTCATTGTCAATTTTTTTGAATTCTCGTATACTTGTATTTTGATTGGTCATTCCAGCTTATGTAACAGCGTTTTCCCCTTGTGAAGGATCGCTAATTAATTTGAAACTTTTAAAATTTATTCTACATTCAACATCATCACTTGATAAGACACCTGAAGTGTTGAAACAAAATGGCTATTTTTGTAGTGATTTTATAACATCTTTAGGTTATAATTTTTAAATAAATAATTATATCTGCTCTGTATTGAGCACTATTTTAAGAATAGTAATTGTTGGTTATTGGAATTTATTCCGTATACACCAATCCTATACTTGTGTGTGTATATATATATATATATATATATATATATATATATATGCACATTTCATTGAATATGACAGACAAGGTGCTTTTATTTAGTTTTTTTATACAATTTCTTATGCAATCTAATATTTTTCTTTTCGGATGATAAATTATATAAAAACTGACAACATAAAAAACTTGTTGACAACACTAATATAATAGCATCATCTACATCCCAAAAAAGGCTAAAAATAATGGAAGCCTTATTAATAAAAACAAAAAAACAAACACTTAATAATATTAACTTTGAACATGGACATAATATCTTGACCATGTTTGGAAAAATAAAAACATTTTATAAAACAAACATACAACTATTTCTAATTTAACAGTTAAAATATTTAATCCTTGATAATGACTAAATGTATAACCGAAAGCGCTTGGATAAAAAGAACTTTCAGACAGTTTCACATGAGAAATTGTATAAAAAACTAAATAAAAGCACCTTGTCTGTTGTGTTCAATGAAATATGCAGGAAAGAAGGGTTGCTGCCTAAATACACAAATATATATATATACACATACATACACACACACACACTCAGAGAGGGTGTGATAAGTAAATTGTTGCCATTTTATATTTTTAATTTTGCATGTACATTTTGTCTGATTTTGTCAACTGTACAGTAAAACAGGGATAGTTAGCCACAATGATGTCATTCAATCAGCCAGAAATTTGTAAATGCCATCCGGAAAGAGTTGGATGAGTCTAATGGTGATTATGAAGGTACACCAGCACAGAAAACTCACTCCGATTGTTCTGATAAGAAAAGAACTCCTAAATTGGTTGGTAAGGGCCTCAGACTCAACATGGAGGCCTATATCAATTGTCTTGAGGAGGTAGTACTGCCCTGGGTCAAGAGTGTGGCTACTGAAGACCCTATGTCTGGCAAAAGAACTCTGCACCATGCCACACAAGCAGGAGAGCCCAGTCATGTCTGTGAAACAATTTCTGCAATCACATCACCCCTTACATCTGGCCACCTTACTCCCCAGACTGCCTCCCACTTGATAGTGGGGGCACAGTTGTGTGAGAGAACAAAACTCCTGGTAACATCAAAGATGAACTGAAGGCAAGGATTATGGCAGAATTCACCAAGTTAAACAACATGACAGTCCAGAAGAGCTGCAGGAGATTTTGAAGTCATCTGGAGGCTGTGGTTTAAGCCAATGGTGATTTTATTGAGTAAATTTTTTCTTTAGATATTTTTCTATAATTTTGGTAAATATATCTATTAAAATGAGATGTCAGTGTTATTTTCATTTTTGCATAATTTAAATGACAATTTATCCATCACTTCCTATATATATATATATATATATATATATATTTGTAGATTAGCATTCATCAGATCTCTCTTTACCAACATTTGTCAGAATTGAAAGATATTGGAATTTCTATGATTTTAGAAGCAGGGTCATGTTTATGATATAAACAAAGTGTCAAATTGATCACTGACTTCTTAAAGAGTTACCTGGATTTTATTTATATTTGTAATTGCCAAGTTTGAAGCTGTACTAACATCATTGATAACTGCATAGTTCAACAGATTGTGAAAAAGGACATCCTCAGTGGTGTTCAGTCATCAATGATAACAGCACCATTATTTGTCAATAAAAACAAAGAAGAGTGGGAATGATGTTGACAGTGACTTAAATTATAAACATGACCCCACTTCTGAAATCATAGAAATTCCAACGTACATCACCTAAAGGCCGGAGAATAGAACAACCGAAGCATCAGGAATATGGCAATAATAGCCCAAAAAATGTAAATATTGTAAACATAAAAAATTCAGTGTGTACATTGGTAAGAATATCAAATCTTGTGCCCACCAGTCCTGTTCTGTTTCCATTGAGCCAAACCAATGAGTGTTTTAGTGAGTCATGCTGTCTAGCTTCTGGGTCAGTCATGTTGACCTTAGCTCTACTCAATAACATATTGCCCCCACAAGTGGAAAGAGAGTGAAATCAAAACAAACTACTACTACTACTACTACTATTATTATTATTATTATTACAACAACAACAATAATAAGGAAGTTTAACAAATTAAAATAAGTCCAAATTCTTGGATAAACATCAGACTAAATTAAAAGTAAAAGAACTAGATCAACCAGCTAAGTTGTTGAATGACTGATTGGCTAAATTGAGCAATCTAAGACAATATTTGGAATGGGAAGAGGACTGTTTTCTGTAGGGTGGGGAGAGAGAGAGAAACCAATTCTTTTTTTTTTTTTAAGGGGTGGTAACAATGAGTAAGATGATAAAAAAAAATTCTGTACAGTGCAAAAAGCAGCCATTTTAAAATAGATATTCCCCTACCCAGTTGCACACATGCACAAAACTTGCACATTCTAGACACATTGCAGACAAGTGCACTGTCAACACGGAATGGGATGGGGTGAAGAAAGGGTCAAAGTTCATCCATTTAGTTGCTTCCTCTTACTCATTCCCCTATAAAAACCAGACCTGACCAGGTAAATTCCAAACCAGCTGGGGTCATGTCAAAATTGCAAATATTTTTGAGGACTGAAAGGATACAATAGAAATAATTTATAATATTTTTACACTTCCCTACTCCTGGAATGAAATCATGACACAGAAAAAATGTCAAATTATATGGATTCGTCTTTTACATCTTATCAAGCCTTTGCAGGTTATTTAAAGCCAGAAAACATTTTTATATTGTAAGAATTTTTTTTAGAGGTAATAATGGTTTTAGTGACAAAAGTCTTACTAATTAACCCACAGCTGGTGAGAAAAGAGGTGGTTTCATACTTTTCCCCAAGAGTATTTTTGTGTAAGTGAATATGATGAACTCAACAGGAATTGGAACTTGGTTCTCTAAATAACAATTCCAAGCCATTATCCATTACATCATCCATACAACCAACCTTACAGTACCTGGCATTCCCAAGTGGTCACCTATCTAGGTACTAACCAGGCTTGATGTTGCTTAACTACAGTGATTGTATGGGAACCAGTATTTTAATGTGATGTTGCTGTAAGCCTGTAAAATTATAGAGAAAATATTTAACACCTGGGACTTGAATGAAGTCAAGTTAAACTAAATTTCCTGACTGTAAGATATACATCTAAATCTAGGTAATATAATCACTGTCACACTTACAAAAAAGTGTTTATTTTCTGAATAGATAGTGTATATACATGGTCATCAGTAAAAGGATGAGCCAAAATTCGATTTGCAGGTTGGGGACACTAGAATCAAGCACACACAGAAGTTTAAATATCTGGGAAGCATTTTGACAAAGGAGGGTAAGTGCAACACTGAGATCCATAGACGTATTGGGATAGCCAAGGATACATTCCAAAAGTTGGGCAGAGTACTGTGAGACAGGAGGATTTCTTTGGTAACAAAGAAAAGAATACTGAGCTGTTACGTAACATATGCCCTTCTTTACAGCAGCGAATATTGGACGATTTCCTCAAAGACGAAAAAGAGGCTCAAGGCAAGGGAGATGTGGTGCTACAGAAGGATGCTAAGGATATCATGGACTGAGTGTGTAAGCAACGATGAGGTCTTAGAGAGGATACAAACAAGGAGGAGACTTATACTTAACATCAGTAAGAGGCAGCTGAAGTTTCTGGGACACGTAATGAGGAAGG